>NW_010586288.1:1140-21832 GCF_000705375.1 Tinamus guttatus | reverse complement strand
TTTTGAAAAGTGTATTTTTGTAGATATGCTTTGAAAATAGCTTAATTATTTTTTGCATTACATTTTAGTGTTTGCTTTTCTCAGGATTTGGCATAATGTCAGCTATAGGAAAACAAAAGCAAACCTACATTATGGAATTCATCCTTCTGGGATTTGGTAATTTCCCTGATCGTCTGCCTGCTCTTTTTGTGTTGTTCTTAATGGTCTATATAGTGACAATGTCAGGGAACATCCTCATCGTTGTGCTGGTGGTGGCTACCCAGCATCTCCACGCACCGATGTACTTCTTCCTCGGCAATTTTTCTTCCTTGGAGACTTGCTACAGCAATACTATCCTGCCCGAGCTGTTGTCCAGCTTCTTGATGGGGACAGAAGTATTTCCTGCAGAAGCTGCATGACACAGTTTTTCATATTTGGTTTCCTAGTTGGGGTAGAGTGTTATCTCCAGGCAGTAACGTCTTATGATTGATACTTAGCATTATGCAAATCTTTGCATTACACCACCTTAATGAAACCTGAATGTTGCATGGCACTAGCTGCTGGTGCCTGGATAAGTGGTTTTACAATTAGCTTTGTTATCATATTGTTGATGTGGCAAATTATGTTTTGTGATCACAGAGAGCTTGACCATTTCTTCTGTGATTTCACACCTATGATAAAATGCTCCTGCAGTAACACATTCCTGATAGAAATTGTAACTTCTTTGATGTCTGCTGCATGTATTGGGCCGCCATTTCTTTTCACTATAGCATCCTACATTGTAATTGGCATTGCCATCTTAAGAATCCCTTCAGCTACAGGGAAGCAAAAGGCATTTTCCACATGCTCCTCTCGCCTCATTGTCGTCACTGTTTTCTATATAACTCTCATGCTTGTCTGTTACCTAAAATTTACAATTTCACAGCTTTTAACAAGTCGTTCTCTGTCTTCTCTACTCTTGGTGACATCCATGGCGAATCCACTTATCTCACCTTCTGGAATGAGAAAGTCAGAGGAACCCTGGGGAAAGCACTCTGGATGTTTATGGATGTATATAAATGACATATCAAGAGCTGTGGCTTCTGGGACTTTTTTTGGCCACATATAAAAAATAAATCACAGAATCATAGAACATGAGAGGCACTGAAGATAGGAAGCATCTCACCAGTATTAATCCACCAAAACTTACTGCCAGGGGCTTACGTTGGTGCTCTCGGATCCTTTGACAGAGTAATTTCCAGATGGGAATTTCATATCCCTTTGGGAATGCTCTTGGCAATTCAGGACTGAGAGGCATTTGGTGAGCTGGAGGAGTATTACTGAGGTGGTAGGGTCTAGGAGGCAGCATTTTTGCAGAGACTTGGCCAAGGCTTTGTGATAATTAAGAAAGTAGGACACAAGGAGTGAGAAGTGGGCTACCCGCTCAGTGGAGCTAGACAGCGATGTTGGAATGACTTGTGCTTGTGAGCTATCACTGAGGAGTACTGCATCATCTGGGGGAAGGTGCTCTCTGTGTGCGAAGATCACCCATCCATTTCTGGAAACGTAGAATGATGTTGGGAGGGAAGGGAAGTTTGGGTATAGTAGGGGCAGGTATTAAGTACAGCTGGCTGTAATTTATGGCTCAGAGGCAGTTCTTGAGCAGTGGGGTGTGGTGGGATGGGGAATAGGTCTGGATCTGGAGCCTCTCTGTGAGGAGAAGATGGCCACCATCTATATGGTGTCAAGTTGCTGGGGGCTTACAGGCTAGGCTTGAGGAGTGCCAGGGAAGCTGAGGTCCTAGGGCTAGGTTTCAGGTCTGTGCAGCAGTTCCTGAGCCCGGCAGGCTGGGGTGGAGGGTAGCCCCAGGTAATATGTAGGCCAGGCTGATATGCATTTCTGTGCTTGTGCGCGTCAGAGATGGATATCGTCAAGCTGCACCACAACAGAGAGGTCTATACTGTTGGCAGCCCCATGGCTGATGTCTGTCAGGGCGACCAGGAGAGCAGAAAGAGATGTCTGAAGCTTGCTTTGCCGTGCTGCCTCTGCTCCCTTTCAGGAGCCTGGGTGTGCAGGGGTGCTGTGTTGCTGCAGCCCTTCTGCATGCACCACACATCCAGACAGGAACCTCAAGCACGTGAGGGCAGAAAGCATCTCCTTCAGATGGACTGAAAAGAGCTACTTTCTTATAAAGTTTGTAACTTTTTTGTCTTCCTGTAAACACATCTCTGATTTTCTCATCTAATCAGCCTCCTGGGAGGGACACTTGCATTTCCCCTAACAGCTCCACCTCTAACACCTCTCCGCAGGCCCCATTAAAACTTCAGGAAAGTTTACTTCTGTGCCTGCCCTTCACATTGCATAACTTTTCCCCTAGGGCTTGTTAGAGTGAGGAAGCTATAATGAGCTTCTTGTTGCCTCTGATTCTCTGTACACTCACTTGGTACTAACAGAAGAAATTAGCATTCAGTAAGAATTTGCTTGGACTTGAGGATTTTAATGAACACATGACATAAAAGGGGATTTTTTGTTTGTTTGTTTCTTATTTTTAAGCCTGACACTGTTAAATATATACGCTCCAAATGAATTTAAAGAATGCACATTTCCAGTAGCAGCTGACCATGTCAGACAAAAATGAGCATTATCCTTGTGGTTAAGCATTTTGTGGGTTGTGGTCATTTCTCTCATGAATCCCAAAGAACTAAGATGTCATTGATAAAATCTTCCGTCTCACCAGTCCCTTTGAAAGCAGAAATAAAGCTGCCTTAGAGTCCTTTAAGAGCTGCAGCTCCTTCTGTAGCTTTTCATGTAAAATCAGCTGCACACTCAGCTGGGCTGTGTAATCCCCTAGTTACAAGAAATCATGTCATACTTTAAGTAACTTTTTATTAATATTTGGAATATTTTTTTAACTCTTTCACTTGATAGTATGATGTACCAGAAGGACCAAACTATTGCCCCATTTCTAGAGACAGGTCACATTAGGACACATGCCAACCAGAACTTAGACATGAACACAACAAGATGAGAGAAAGAAGAGTGGAGAATTAGTGGGAATTAACAATGAGAATCTTTATTGTTATATGTCCAAGAATTAGACAGACAAATACCTTTTTTAAGCTTTGTATCAGATTGATGGAAAAAAATGCTTGATAAGTAGACAGCAGGGCAAATAGGCAGGTGGATATATTGGTGTATAAATACAGAAAGAGGCCAAAACTCAGTTGGATATTTAGGTAATTAAAGTATTAATAATAAAAGTATGTGTCATACAGACCCAGACTGCCTTTCTTCTAACAAAGGAGAAATATAATTATAGAAGTAGGGTAATATTTACAAGGTGTGAATAATTTTTAGGTAATAATTTTGCAGAACAACATGGATTGATTAAAATGCATGGAAGATGTTGAATTTATGGAGTCTGCATATTTTAATTTCCCAATATCAACTTTTTAAAGAAGTGATCTGGATCTGTTTTTTCGAGGGGAAAAAAAGATGATGGCTAGAAAAGTTAAGCAGATATAAATGATACAAATACATAGTAATCTGTTATTAGGAGAACAATTATTTCTTCATCCAGGAGTCCCTCACGCCATCAGAAAAAATAAACCAGCAAGCAGCTTCATACGTAATCTTCTGTCAAAACATCTCCTCAGACTTTGCTTGACTTCCTGGTTCCTCAGGCTGTAGATAATGGGGTTCAGCATAGGCGTGACAACAGTGTAAGTGGGGGGGAAACCATTTTCTTCATGGTGGTTGAGAGCCTGGATTTGGGTTGCAGGTGAATGATGCCAACTGTGCTGTAGAAAAAAGTTACTACCATCAGGTGAGCTGCACAGGCAGAAAAGGCCTGCTTCTGGCCCACACCTGAGGGTATCTGAAGCACAGCATGGATAATGCAAAGGTAGGAGATGAATATCAGTGAGAATGGGATCATCACTATTACGACAAGAGCAATAAAAATCAATAGTTCAAACAAGGTTGTATTTGCACACACTAGCTTCAAAACAGGAGAAACATCACAGAAGAAATGATCAAACTTGTTTGTCCCACAGAAAGACAAGGTAAATAACCATGTGGTGAAACCCACAGCCATGGGGACACCAGATAGCCAAGACCCAATAGCCATTTTGACACAGACGTTCCTGTTCATCATCGTGCTGTAGTGTAATGGATGGCATATTGCCACTTGCCGGTCATACGCCATTGCTCCTAACAGGAAGCACTTCTCAAGTGACAAAAAGTACAACACAGCTGAGCTGCAGGGCACAAGCTGTGAAGGAAGTGACTTTTCTCTCCATCAGCAGAGTCACAAGCATCTTGGGGACAATGCTCAAGCTGTAGCAGATCTCCACCAAGGCAAGATTCTTTAGGAAGTAGTACATGGGAGTGTGTAGGGCAGGGTCAATGGTTGTGATGACAGCAATAAGAGAGTTCCCTATCATGGTGGCCAGGAACACGATGGAAACTGCTGTGAAAAACAGGAGCTGCATCTTGCCATGGAAGGCAAACCCCAAAAGTATAAAGTGGATAATGATGGTTTGGTTTTCTGGCTTCACTTCCTCAACAGGATGCATCCTAAAAGGACAAACAAACAAAAACAGAAGAATTAGTAGTTTGGGATAGACTTATGGTCTCAGAAATAGTTAAGAGTTGCTGATAAAATTGGGTTGAGATATGTGATAAGGTATGGCTATGCCAGTGACTCCAGAGTGAAAGGGCTCAGCAGGGCAACCTGTACAAGTTGATCTTTAACAATCACAGGGTGAGATTCATCTTCTCTAAATTAGATGAACAGTAGATAGACATACAAAACTGAAACAGCCTTTCTGTGTTAAAAATACCTTGAAAAAATGGATATATTCAATGGACAGGTTATCTTATCATGAGATACAGCTATGATGAACTAGGAGAACTTCATTTGGATGGGCTGATATCTCTCACTTACCTAAGAGCTGTGCACTGGAAACTAGGTAATATCAATGCCAGTCCTTACAAGTGCAACCCTATTCAGAGCAGAGCAGTAAAGACAGCTGAAAAAAGATGGCAGAGCCAGATCATAGGGAGATTGTTCTCACTAAATTTGGGTGATAACAATGCACATATTTGGTCTAATTTCTAATTTAGTATTAGAAATAGAGGTGCTTTTAGAGCATAGCAACCTGATGAATATTAAGGAAGACTTTAGAATTGCATTACTTTTACAAAACTGTCTGTTTTTCTGTTTACAAAGAATAGATGGCTTAGATATAGATGTCTGTATGTAGATATTTAAGTTTAATCAGGATAAATTCCAGATTGCAAATTAGGAAAGTCACACCCATGGTGGGAATCTGGCTTCAAGCTAGAAGAGTAGAGTAACCATAGAGTAAGAAAGACTCCTGCTACCGACACAGTGGTGAAACTATCATTAATAACCATTTCAGTCATACAAAATAGCTTATGACTTTGAATTGACTTAGGACTTCAGAATTTCTGAAAATTCTTTTTTGCCTTTGCAGTCGTGAAAGAGAAAAAAATTTCTGTTACTTTCTAAATGTTCCTGCTCAAGAAGAGCATGCATGTATCTTGCAGGTGCTGAGTCACAGCTGAGACCCCATTGCAGTTGTTCTGGATAATCTAAAATGTTATATGATTACTTGATAGCTGTGGTTAGGCAGCTGAATGATTCTCCTATTAGGTGCTGTGGCTCTTAACACAGACATTCACCACCTTTAGTCTTTGCGTGGACTGTAGTTCCACACTGAAGTAGAAGGAAGGTGTAAAACACTCAGAGTCCAGATGTGCTGGCACAAGCTTTTGATTTCTGAGGTCAGAATAAAGGATTAATTTGATTTTTTTCAGCATAATGTTCTAGATGCAGAGAATGGAGAGTGAACTCCTGACTGTAGGTGCGATTTTTGGAGATGATACCTTGACCCAGTTGGCCAAACCCTCTTGCACTTGCAGTCAACAGATTTTAGGAAGTTGCATCCCTCTTGACAATTCAGTTTCATCAGATGCTTGATGCATCTGATACGGAGGTATTGCAATGGCACTTTGAGAACATGGGTTTGCTTTTGTTGCCTAAGAACAGATATATATTTAAGATGTTGAAGAAGCTTGTGTATCTTCCACCCATGCTCCAGAAAGTTGCTGGAACAAGTTGGTTCTGTTTGATATGCGCCAATCCTGTGGAAGTATGTTTGACTTCTGCACGTCTTTAAAAATGGAGAAAGGTTGATAAGAGTGCAGATTCATCATGCACTTTCTGAAGAAAAGAGGAGGGGGGGGAAAAAAAAAACAAACAGAATAACTCTGCTTTGCATTTTGTGCCATTCATGGCAACATCTGCACTTGGATGCCAGAAAGAGTAGCATTGAGGAAAACTAACTTTAACAGATGTCAGTGCAGCTGCTGCATGTATTCCTTCAGGGAGTTCCACTCAAACCAGGCAATACCCTGTGCTTGTAGGTAGACCGGCTGCAATGGGAGAGGGCAGGTCTTTCCTTCCACAGTTTCTGGCATAGAGAAATGATCTCAGGCAAGCAGAGGGCAATGCTTTCCCATACAGAGTGGACAGCTGGAGGACAAGGAGACACCACAAGTCACCACCTATGCTGTGCTGCACAAGGTCTTTTTCGAGAATGAAGGAAAAGGTCTAGTGAAACGTCACAGAGGCCAAGATGCAACATTTCCAGGGGTCAGTGAACACAGAGAACTGCCCATTTCCACAGGTCAAGTGCCATGTAAAGTGCTTGAGAACTTCCCCATCCTAAATCTGCACTGTTGCAGTCGCACATGGCCCCAGGAGCAATTCCTAATCCTGATATCCTTGCCCCTGCAGCATGCAGGTTCAAGCTGAAGGAGAAGAATGTCTAGGAACCCATAGCTCTCCTGCTGTTGAGAGATTTGAGAGGATGAGGAAGAGCCTGGAGAGACTGTGGGAGGGGAGTATATGTGCATAGGGGGTGGAAAGAGGAGGCAGAGCCAGCCTGTGACCTGGGAGGAGCAGGCAGCACCCTTGGGCCCGTACGCGTTGGTGGTATAGTGGTGAGCATAGCTGCCTTCCAAGCAGTTGACCCGGGTTCGATTCCCGGCCAACGCACACCCACTTTTCTTCCTCTAAGTGCCTGCAGAGGCCCCTCCATTGCTTCTGTTGCAAACGCTTCCATTGGAAACACTTGCACGAGAACCTGGCAGTTACACTTTTATGAGCCTACGTTCAGGTTAACATAAGCAGATGGGCAGGCCTAGGCACAAGTTAGCATAAGTGAGTTCTGTGTACTTCTACAAAGGCAGTGCTGTATTCATCTGTAAGTGAACCCTAACTCGGGCCTGTCGTTCAGACCCTAGCAGTTCAGTTGGTCCTTTGACTTCCAGGTGAATCACGGCTGTTCTACAAGTGTGGCATAGCTTATTGGTTGATCCATTTCTGCAGACGTTACTCCACCTGCATTCCCTGTATTGCATGCTTAATTAATTATACACCACAAGGAATAACATAAGGAATAACAATCATAAGGAGGGCAATCAGGAGTCCAACAGTTGTAACATAAAGTCAATTCACAAACACTTTTCTCCACTTGTACCTCATGTCCTTGTGTCCAATTAAGGCAATAGTTGCCTTTCCCATGGAAGCGCAATCACCTAGGATCACTGTACTCACTCCTGTTCCTTTGTGTATGTCACTTTGGTCACTGATCCACCACCTAGGGGATATTGGTTGGGCTATCCAAGGACAATCTTCAACTCCACCTGGGCACCAGGAAACCCAGCAGTTGCCGAGATTGAATGTGCTTGCCACTGTTTCCCCTAAGGATAAAAATATATTTTCCCAGTTCATAACTGGGTTGTAATGATAACATACTATTAACAATACTGACAATAGCCGCATCATTCCAGTTTTCTCTGTCCTCTGCAAAAGTTGGTTTCTCAGATCAGGTGCTGTGGATAATATCCTCTTCCAGAGGGGCCGTTATAGCAAACAGATCTGCAGCCATGCAAGAGCTGCATGACAAATCTTATACCATCTAGTTATTCTCACAAATATCATTTCATTGCAGGGACATATTCCCATTTCTCCTGCCCAGGTTTCATGATCAAAATGGTGTTGTCCTTTCCTACTGCTATTACTTCAACTGGTTCAGGAGGGCTGTTTAGTCTTTGGTCCCATACTTTAGCTTCATTATTTAAACTGATGGATCCAAACCCTTTATCCCGACAAATGGTGGTGACTTGAGGTGGATCCCCTTTTTTCACAATCATTTTCAAAACTGGCTATCAATAATTGTGCTATTCTGTCATGGGTTTGAATAACCAAATCTTATTCACCATTATTTAACAGCATCACTTTAATCTCTCCTTGATAATCAGCATCAATCACTCCTCCCATAACATAGATGTTTTTCAAAGCTAAACTTGAACAAGCAGGTATTAAACCAAAGTGTCCTAGGGGAATTTGAATTCCTATTCCAGTGTTGATAACTTTCATCTGGTTTGGTTTTATTTTGATCAATTATAGTGCTTAGAGATCCAGCCCCGCAGCCTCGGGAGTGGCCTGGTATGGGGCCATCGCTCCTGGGGTAATTTCCCAATAAGATAAAATCTCAGTCACAGTTGAAGGCTGTGTCTGCAAATGGGGTGTGATCATATGTATGAAGGGGGTCTCCATGTCTCTTATGGGCCTATTCCTAAGGATATGTAATACATCTGTGAGATGGGTTCTCCACCAGGACAGGTGTCCATCTCCCAGTTTTCTCAACTGCTCTTTCAATAGCCCATTCATCCATTCAGTCAATCCTGCAGCTTGGGGATAATAGGGTATATGGAAAACTCACTGAATATTTTGCTGCTCAACATGTTGTTGAACAAGTTTGTTCCAAAAATGAGACCTGTTATCTGTTTGAATCTGTAATGGAATTCCATAATACAAAATTATTATATCTATAGTGGAAAGTACTACAATGAGTAGCCTTCTGACAAAGATGTGCAGTTAAATATCCAGAGTATGTATCTATAACAGTACAAATATTTACATCCTTGGTCCTGGGATAAAGGTCCAATGTAATCCATTTGCTGGATTTGTCCTGGCAATTTTCCTCTCCCCAGTTGCCCTTTTACAATGTTTGGCACCGGCCATGAATATACTGGCACACAGGGCACTTGGCAATTGTACTTTCAGTCATATCGAGTGACATTGGAATGCCACACTCCTGAGCCCACCTGTAAGTGGCCTTTTCTCCAAAATGCCCATATTTTTGGTGTGCCCATTTTGCCAAGCCTTTAATTATCCTCCTTCTGAGGGAATTCCAGTCCGACTTGGGAAATCTTTGCCCGCTTGTCTGTAACAGAGTTATAAAGTCATTCTAAAGTGTCCATGTTATTGTGGGTATCAACATGAAATACTGTCACATTTATTCTTTGTACCATTTCGCAGATATCTTTCCATGCTTCCTTTCCCCAGATCTCCTTGAAGTATATCCTCCAATCTTTGGCTACCCATGTTGGCAACCAAGGAGTTAACCTGTTATCTACTGACCAGAAATCAGTATATAAATGGCATCTTCCTAAATCTTCCTGTTTTAAAGCCATATAGATTGCATATAATTCAACATATTGACTGCTTTTCCCTTCTCTGGTTGTTTCTAAAAACTTCTCTGAATGAGGATGGTAAGAGACTGCTTTCCAAAGCCTTTTTCCTCCTATATATTTAGCTGACCCATCTGTAAACCAAGCATGTTCTTTTTCCAGTGGCGTTAGTTGATCTAAACTTTTTCCCCATCATCCTGAGGATTCCTGTTCGGCTGCAAAATCGGGACTTACATTTCGATCCCTCATGGGGGCAGTAGCTACTCGCTGGTGAAGGGTAGCTCTTCCTCCAGTGCCTGCTTCGGCTCTATCCTGAATATATCATTTCCACTTTATAATATTTGATTCCTGAGCATGCACAATTCAATGTGTTTTCAGACAACTTTTAACCAATTGCATAATAAGAATTTCTGGACAAAGAGTCACTTCATATCCTACTGTAAGTTATTCCGTTTCTACCAATGCCCAATAACATGCCAATAACTGTTTTTTGAAAGGAATGTAGTTAGCTCTTGTGTCCGGCAACTTTCTCCCCCACGACCCCAGGGGAACCTTCTCTTTAGCCTGTTTCTGCCAGAGGCTCCAATTAGCATGAGACCTTTTCACAGGTACAATTCTGTTTGCATAGGCCATAAATCTAAAGCCCTTTGAATAGCCTCTTTGGCTAATTCAAAGGCAACCTGCTGCTCACTTCCCCATTCAAATTTGTATTTTTTTCTCATTACTTTAAATAGTGGGGTCAAGATTTGTCCTAAAGGTGGGATATGTTGTCTCCAAAAGCCGAATAATGTGATGAATCTTTGTGCCTCCTTTTTATTTTGTGGCACTGCAAAATCTAAAATTTTATGTCGAGCTTTTGATAATGTTTCCCGATGCCCACAATGCCATTGAATTCCTAAAAATTTCACTGCTTGGGATGGTCCTTGAATTTTGCTAGGATTAATTTTGCAGCCCTTCTTTCATGTGATCCACAATTAATTCGAGGACTTGTAGCACTTCCTGCTCACCGCTCCCCTGGTTCAGGATATCATCTATATAATGAATTAATTGCATATGAGGGGGCAGTTCTGTCTCATCCAAATGCTCAGCCACTGTTCAATGACAAATGGTTGGACTGTGCAACCATCCCTGGGGCAGTCTGGTGAATGTATATTCTTGTCCCTGCCATGTAAAGGCAAACTGATCCCAATGCTCCTCAGCAATTAATATGGTAAAGAAAGCACTGGCCAAATCAATTACTGCATACCAAGTTCCGAATGCTTCTGATTTTTTTTCTATCAAGGTGACAATATCTGGTACAGCTGCCATAAAAGGTGGGGTGCGTTTGTTTAATTTTCTGAAATCCGCAGTTATTTTCTATCACCTGTCACTCTTGATGGGCCAGATCAGGTTATTCCAAGCTGTGGTAGTGGATTTTAAAACTCCTGCATCTACTAAGTCTTTAATTATCTGTGAAATGTCTTCATGTCCCCCTGGAATCTTGTGCTGTTTCTTGGCCACCAATTTTGCTGCAGCAGGAACCTGCACAGGGAGCATTTTTACCTTTCCAGCTAAGATTGTCTAGGTATTAATATAGTTCTTTGTTCCAAATTGATACAAACCATCAGAAAGATTCAGAGTCAGTCCCTTTAAAACATGAATCCCAATTATATATTCAGGGACAGGAACAATCATAACTGAATACAATTGTTTTGAGGGGTTCCCTATTTTCATTTCTATTTGTGTTTGCACAGCTTCAATTTGTTTTTCCCCTCAAATCAGTAATAAGTACAGGTTGTCCTTTACATTTCTTGGGATTTCCATATATTAGAGG
Organism: Tinamus guttatus; assembly: GCF_000705375.1. The sequence goes on along the minus strand of NW_010586288.1, from coordinate 10,491 downwards.
CCTCCACTCCAGTGTCAATTAAGGCTTTTACAATTTGTGAACAGGGACTTCCAGCTAGCTGAGAAAGTCCAAGACTCACTATACCTTGCATAGCTTCTGACAGTCTATTTGTAGAAGGGAAAAGGATAATCTTGCAAATAAAGCGTGGAGATGGCTGCATCTCATCCTGTAACCTCTGACTCATTATATTTCCCTTGTCCTACAATGAGTCCAAACAACTCTTATGTCCTTTGTGGTGCAGTACATTAACATAACTAACAGGTTGATAGCTGCAAGTGAAAGGCAAGAGGAGAATGTGAAGTGTCTTTGCTTCAGTGAGTATAATACCATCGATGTAGTCTGTTCACCAGCAGAGCATACGTCTTTCAGTGACTTTACAATTACAATGGAGTTGTAATTCTGGTCCACCTCGAGGGCTGCAATAACTAATTGACTTTGCAGGGATTCCAAGAGACATTTTTTTCTGGCCCTTCCAACCTCCTCCTGAATGATAAGCTTTGTTTTGCTCTTGTGCAGTGAGACACTCCTCTCAAAAGCCCACTAATGGAGCACCCAGTTTACATTACTGGCCCACTGTGGATGCCAGAACCCAAAGGAGTTATGCTGTCATAGGGGGGTTTCCTCTTTGAGCATATTGAGAGGAACACCACAGCAAAGACCAAAGAGGTGTAGCATTCCTCCTTTCTCCCCTCTCAGTGCTGAGGGATTCTCCAATTTTGCAGACTTGCTTGCCAACAGGGATGCATTTAAGAGCCTCCCATCTATAAAGGAAGAAGCTGCCCAGCAAATAAGGGATGCCATGTTGGTATATGAAGAGCTCAATTTGAGCTCAGCAAGTGAGCCTCAGAATTGTTTCTGTTGGACAAAGCAGGGTCATTTCTATTCTGGCTGCTACCCTGCCCCACACAGCTCTGCAGGAAGATGGAAAAAGGAAGTCACAGGCAAAGCTGGCCAGGGCCCTAAGCGGAGCATGCTGAATGAATTTGCTGCCCAGGCTGCTTGTGTGGAGGAGAGCAAGTGGATGGAAGAAGTGGAGAGGACTTTCCACCCAAAGGTATGTCTCCTAAATCTCCTTGTACTTAAACCTTTCCCAGAGAAGAAAATCAGCACTGTGGAAACTAGCCATATTTTGTTGCATAGCAATGCACACAACTTCTTCCCTGTGAACTCATATGTAGCTGTATACACGATCAGCTCCTTGTCAAACCCTCCTCTGAACCCAGCACTATGTGTTTGGTGTGTGAGGGAGATGGAGAGGAAGAGGATGGAGGCTTCCATCACTTGAAATCTGAAACTCAGTATTGGCAGGAAACAGCTGTTAGAAATGTACTTTCCACAGGCTATGTGTAGTATCATACCATACTGACTCTTTGGTCTACAACTTGGCTTTGAGGAATCGGCACAGAGGCTCTGTTTCAAAAGAAAACCATCCTCCCACATGACCCGATGCTTAATGCTCATGCACTGTGAGTGAAACTCCAAAGTGCTGCCAAACTGCATGCTATAAATGGAACAAATGCACAACACTGTCATTTAGAAGCAGAGAAAGTGAATGGTGTTTTGACCTAGGTTAGATTCACATGGTTTAGTTATCAAAATAAACAAGCAATGCCGCCCAGCCCAGAAGACAGGAATTAGAAAACTATGAGCTTTTAAAGTAGAAATATAGCCAGACCTAGACCAAGGCATGGAACTACCTACTGTAAGTTCTGCAATGTGATTAACCATTCAGGGTGGATGTGGATCATCCCAATAAAGATTATTTTATTTCCTTTCCGTTCCGTTCCATTCCATTCCATTTTTCCCCTAAAGCCACGAAGAACAAAAGCACCCCAAAGCATCCCCTGTCAGAACCCTCCCTCTCTACTCAGCCCTGGTGAGGCCATATCTGGAGTGCTATGTCCTGTTCTGGGCTCCCCAGTGAAAGAGGAGTATGAAACTACTGGAGAGAGTCCAGTGTAGAGTTACAAAGATGATTATGGGAATGAACCATCTCTGCTATGGAGAGAGACTGGGAGAGCTAGGCCTGTTTAGTCTACAGAAGACTGAGAAGGGATCTTATCAGTCTGCACCTGAAGGGATGGTGTCATCTTCTGATGGTGCCAGACTATCTTCAGTGGTGGCCAGAATCACAGGAACTTCTGAGTGGATTTGAGGAAAAAGTTTACACAGTGAGGGTGACTGAGCACTGGCACAGGTTGCCCAGAGAGGTTGTAGAGTCTCTTTCTCATGTGGAGATCACCTGGATGTGATCCTGTGCAATGTGCTTTAGGTGACGCTTCTTGTGCAGGAGTATTGGACTAGATAGTGTTTATCAGTTATTCTCTGATTCTGTAATCCATAACAGCTCATTTCCAGAGGGTGGAGCTTTAAGAGGAAAAAAAAAAAAAAAAAAAACCTACAAGATTTGACAACTTCCGCATGCAGATGAACAAAAGTTGCAGTCTTGGTCTGATAGTCATGGTCCTTCCCTTGTTCCAGAAGAGGAATGAGTTCATCTATGTAATGAGCTCAGCTATGTTCCCAAACTGCCCTGCTTTCTGTGACTGTTGGGAGTACACATGCTAAACAGCATTTTATGGTGACCACAACATAAGGCTGTCTGACTTTGGATCTACGTTAGCATCAGTATTTGAACTTGCCTAATTTAAATAAAGGGATTCCAGTTACGCTCTCATTAAATGCTCACCAAGACTTGGATTTCAGATTGGATTTTTCCTCCTTTCATCTCTGTGGCTCACAGGCTTAAAAGGTTAAAAACGTCTTTTGATGCATGCTTTTGTTTACTTGAGTAAGACCTTCACCCTCTGTTTCTCTTGCAGAGTGTTTCTGAAAAGTCAGCTAATTTTTCACCTCTCAAGACAATGCTGACATCTCAACCAGGAACTAGCAAAGAGCCTGAAAAAAGAATCACAGGTGTCCATAAGACAACAACCCTGCCTCATGTTCCTTGCTACTGTCCTGCCTACTCCCCCACTGGGACTCCTGATTGCCTCCAAGAAGAGACACTATTCTCAGCCCAATATTGCCAACATTTTGCCAATCAAGTTATTTTCCAAGTATTGGATGAAGCAATGGAAGATGGATCTCACCTCCTTGACAAACCCCAGAGATATAGAGAGGCTGAGCCAAAGTCACCAGGGGTGCAAAATCTGACCAGGCCTATATCTGTGCCAGTTCCACTGCTGAAAATGAAGCCTAGACCGCCACTGGATAAACTTACCCCCAGACCAAAATGTGAGCCATCTGCATGGCATCAGCTTAAAACAAAAGGGAAGGAGCCAGAGAGAGTTGAAGAAAAGTCATTTTCTCAGGTATCTTTCTTATTTTCCAGTTCACCAAAATTGCATCATGGAAGTAATCAGAAGTTGTTATTATTTCATACCTCAGACTCTGTACAATGCCTGCTTGCACAGTAAATAAGGGCTGGAGAGCCCATCCTTGGTCTCTACCTAGACCAATGTCATCTTCAAATTCAGGTCATTTTAATGTCTGTCTTTCCTTTTGGAGTAGTCAATCACTTGCTGGCCGTTGTGCCTCATTGGCACACTTCAGGAAAACAGGAAGCCTTGGTAACATCCCTTGAGCACAGCAAGCATGTTTTGGGCAGGGGTAGGGGAGTCAGCAGATGAGCAGCTTTTCCTGTTGCCTTACTCTCACCCTTTCCCCTTTCCACTCCTTTTGCCCTACTACTGCTGCACAGTGGCTTTCCACCTCTGGTTGGGTGGCCACGTGTGCTTTTGAAAATGTTGCTCAGAGAGCGCTCACACAGGAGACCTGTACGTCAGAGCTGGGTGGATGCTGGTGGTTGTGCCTCCAGTACTGCAGGGTTGTGGTACCCAGGACTCACAAGGGCGGGCTGATGCATACAGTTTCACTCATCTTATGAGTGGTTCTTGATTATTGAGAAGATCTTACCTTACTGGTGTGTGATGGATGGATGTCAGAGAGCAAGTGCATGTTTTTCCATCTCTCACACAAGGCACAGGCAGTTTCTGAGGCAAAGATATTCCTGGGTGCTCTTAGTGGCCACTTCAGCTCCAGGGTGATGTGCTTATTAGCACATATCACCTGCAAAAAAAAATGTCCCCATGTTCCATGTTGCTGTTTTTTTCCCTGGTGAGTAGCCAAACCAGCAACATCCCTCACCTCGATGCTGCTGGTGCTTGGCTGAGTACACTGCTTAGGCATGCTGCAGAGTATTGGGTACTGTAGAGCTACCATGGATGCTTACTTCAGCTTCCTGCCAGATCAGAGAGAGTTGACTCTACCTTCTGAGTTCTTAACAATTATTCCTACAGCAGCAGCCTGGGAGAGCTCAGCTATACTGTAAGTGGCATATACGGGCTCTCACGAGAAATCCAGGAGGTTGGGAAGCAATGAGTATTCTTTGTAGCCCTTTGGAAAATACCCTCAGGCACAAGTGCCAGTGTGTCTTCAGAGTTCTCTTCCAGCTGTCACTCTACCATGTGGTGGTACCTGCAAGCCCAGGGGCAGGAATTTGTGAGGTGATTCCTGGACAAGATTTACTATGAGGTGGCAGACACTGTAATTTCACCATCAGGGAGATCTGCTGGGCAAGAGAGGACCATCTTTTCAGAATCTAGAATTGCTCTTGTGCAGTCTTCTCTTTCCAAAGATAAGGGATAACACTTGGCTTCTGGGGAGCCGTGGAAAGGGTTCCCCCTGGATTCTTGGTGAAAATTTCCTTCCCTGTAGAACCAAGAAGTCTATGCCCTTTGTGGAAATTCCCCAAAGAATTTCCCAGCCCTAGAGTCCTCTGGTGTTCTTAACTCACAAGACACCCAGACTCATTAAGACTGGAAGACTGATCTGCAGGAAAGAGCTTCAGCTAGTCTGCTATGCTAGCATGCAGTATATCACCCTCTCCAGGGCTCTGTGTGACTAGGAGTGGGGTTTACCATGCCCGTCGCCACATTGACCAGCCCAGGCCATTCTCCTCTTTGCAGCAGAGAGTGGAAAGGGAGACCTGAACCATTGTCTACCATATTGAAATCCGAAAGCATGAGCTCAGGTTGAGTGCAGTTCCCTTAGATTTAGAAAAGCTCATCTCACTGATTTTCAGTAAGAAAATGCAGCTCAGGTGATATCCCCTTAGCAGTATTTTTTTTTTTTTTGTGCCTACAAAATGCAGACAGGTCACTAAGCCACAGCTAGTTCCTGTTTGGAATCAGCCATTTCCTGCCTTGAGATCATGTTGTTTTCAAACTTGACTGATAGAAAGAAATCAAGTGACTAGTTTATATGGGGAAATGGAAAAGAAATCTAAGGAAAGCATTCACTCATCAGTTAATCATTTCTGTTACAGAAGGCTGTAGAAGAAGTGCTGAATATTAAAGCTATACTGACAAAAGCTGAAGAAGAAGTGTCTGACTGCTTCTATACAGCTTTGTCAGATGGGGAAGCTCGAAGTAAAGAGCAATGTGATGCTCTTTTGGAGGATCCCCAGTTCTCTTCAGGCAACTCTGGCAGCTCTAGGCCATGCAGCAAGGAGCTGCATGGTTTGTGGGAAAGTCTGTCCTCCAACAGCACAAGAAAGGTTGTCGCAGAAACAAGCATAAAGCCCAACAGATCACCAAGTGGTTTCAACTCCATAGCAGGAGGGAAGACAACTTCTCTGCAGCCTCAAAAAGCATCTTTTCCATCAGTGTATAGAAGGACCCAGATGCCTCTGGAACTGGAGGCATGGAGGAGAGTGCCTCAGGACCGCTGTAGCTTTCAGAGGGACATTACATGCAAGGGATCCAGGACCAAGTTGCCAAAGAAGTTGCTTTTGAGCCAAACTTACTCTGAATCACCATTAGGAAGTAAAGATTGCAAGCTTTCCAGGTGGGATAACAGTGCTGTTGACTTGGACGGAAAGCAAGACTATTCTAGCGACAGTATTTTTAAAAATCTAGAAGCACTGGGTATTGTTAAGGTGGCTGAGAGAGTGGTCTGGGAGGTATATGAGAGAGTGAAAGAGCTGGGTCCATCTGTCTGCGTTTTAAGGGAGGCTCCCTTTGAGTTCAGAGGAAGATTATTTGGCAGCACTAAAAGAACAGCATCACCTGCAGCTGTGCATATAGACCCCCATGAAGAAATTCAACTTGTTGCTAGCGAGATTGTAGCAATTGTTTTTGATAACTTCGGCAAGTGTTTGGTATCCAGTGTGTCAAATAAATCAGAGCCAGGACCTTCATCCATGAACCAGGAGCTGCTTGCCAGAGCAGCAAGGCAAGCTCCCAAATCAAGAGGAAACAGTTATAGGCAAGCTGAAATACCTATTTATGACAGAGAATTTCACCGACCTTCTAATGACAACATCACCAAAAACAAAATAGGAAAGCCTCCTGTTGAAAATGCTTCTCACATGCAGCAGCTGTCAGACTCCTTCATTAAAAAAAAGGTTGGAAAAAAAAGAAATCAAAAGGCAGTGCCTTCAGAGGACAGTTCAGAAGAGGAAGACAGAGTGCTGAGTGGAATAGTGGATTCCATCTTAAATCAGTGCCATCAGCCTCTGAATGAACTCAGTTCAGATTTGAACCCTGGAAGCTGTTTAGCAGAAGAGCTTGGACTGATGTATAAAAATAAGAGCTTTCTCAATCAGGACACTGTGAGGCCAGAAAAAATGAAAATGCCTGCCAGAAAATTGAAGGAGATTCATCCAAGCACAAGATTTCATCCTATCAATCACACTGGAATGACCGGTTTTTCAGAGGAAGCAGCACAAATAGATGAAGAAATTTCACATACTTTCCTCTCATCTGTCCTCTGTGGCTGTGAGCAAGATGCTCATACCAGCCCAGCAGAGACTCACAGGTCCACATATCAGACTTCTCTGCCTCCATCAAGACCTTTCAAGGACATGCTAGAAATTCTCCTTAAACCAAGGTCAGCCTTTCACTCCTCCTTGCTTTGGAGGCAATGTGTTGGGGAGGCTTGAGGAAGACAGACAGTATTTCTCTCTAAAACAACACTGAAGTTTACATAAGAGCTTTCCTAGTATCAGGTTACGTGACAATAAACTCTATCTCAGTTTCTTCTATCACACTAATGAATGAACTTCAGAATCCTTAACATGAGCAGAGAGTGTCTGTGCTCTCCTCTCTTCCCTCCCTGCCGCCCACCCCAAATAAAAAAAGCCTGTTAATCCAAACTCTTTTTGGAATAGAAAACTAGGACACACTGGGGATGTTGGTTCCGTAATATCTTTGACCATGGATCTTAATTCTTGGCTATCTCTCCAGGAAAGCCCTTTCCCAAGGCACCGTGCTGTTCTATTCGACGTGTTTTTAGGGCTGCAGTACAGTCTCAAGTCTGCCATCAGCAGTATTTCCTTTTTTCTCCCTCTTGTCTTGTGAAGCTACAAATACTGTTGTTTTGAAAGAGTTTTTCTACTTGTATTCAGCACAGTGAATGTCTAGGAACTTGAGACAGTCCAGTGTAATGTATGTTTGCTTGCCTCTTGTGCTGCTCCTCACTAAAAACATTGTCATTTTATTTGCATTTGGTTCCTCTTACCTCATAGATTCCAGGTGGAGTTTGTGGAGTTTTTGCTGCCTCCTTTAGAGTTGCTTTTGACTAATTTGCTTTCCAAAGTAAGCTTTTAATTTTAGTTTATCCTGGGGTTTTTTTTGTTTGTTTGTTTTCTTTCCCTTCAATCTTACGTTAAGATTACTACTCCTCCTATACCTTCATCTCCTTAAAATCCTGCAGAGCCACGGGCAAGGATCACTCCTCAACATGTTCAAGTTATGTAAATGTAGGCAATAAAAGAGAGAAATCTACTGATAGTTATGAATTGTCATTCCTTGGTTTTTGTTTGGAAAAGCCTTTGGCTCATCTGCCTCATCAGGGTGAGCAAGGCTATACACTTTGGTGATGTTTGGGTGTGAAGGACGTCTTAAGTCAGCTCTTGAGTATTTTCAGTGGAGAAACTCGGACTGGCCCTGAGAGACAGCTCTCCTTGCATACCATGGCAGATGCTCATGAGTCAAAGGACTCAAGTCTTCAGGGATGTGGAAAAACTCAACAGTGAGGAAGGACTGCTGTGACTTGTAAGGAAGTACGTTTATGTCAGGAACGAGGGATATGATAATGTGGCTGATGCTGGTCAGGCTCTACTACAGCCTGTTTCAGCTACCTTGGAGCCTGGGAACACAGGCAGGTTCATGACAAGATGAGAGCAGGCTTGGTCCCCTCCAGAGTGAAGAGGGCAAGCCATCACTCTCTGGGATCTCCATAGCCTTGTGCGTTGGGGATTGAGTGGGCCTTCATGCTTCTTCCTTCTGTGGCTTTGCATGCTGCTTGGTCAGTGGAGAATCTCATGTAAACAAGCAGATCAAGCTGTAGGATGAAAATCAAAGAAGTTCAGCAGTTCCATAGTATGATGGCTCCCAGTGGCTCTGGGAGAGCAACACCAACATTTTTCTGGAATGTGAAGAATTGAATGGGCCATGCTATGCCTGACCCAGGGGAAAGAGCAGTGAACCTGAAGCTTGCTGCTGCAACTCACTCCTAAAAAGCAGGCCATACTTGCTTTAGACCTTTATCATGATCTTGCTGGTCAAAGTAGGTATGTTTGGATGCGGGTCACTTTCAGGGAAGGATTGAGGAATCTCTGTCCTAGACCTTGATCTTGTTTGCGTGAGATTCTTCACTGCCCAAGCAGAACACAGACACCTGGCAGGAAGAAGCATGAAGGCCCACTCACTCAAGCCCCATACATGCGTAGCTATGGAGATCCCAAAAAGTGATGGCTTACCGTTTCGTCACCAGAGGGAATTACCCCACTCTTGCCTCCTCTTCCTCATCATGAATCTCTCTTTGCTCCCTGGAATTGAGGACAGCATAAATAGGCTGTAGTGCAGCTTGACCAGTATCAGCACTAGCAACATGATCACAGCCCTCACTCCTGAACCAAAGGTGTTTCCCTTCAGCTCACATATGTTCTTCCTTGCTGTTGAGCGTTGCCACAACCCTGCAGACCTGAGACTGTTTTCTCTTACAGGATTGTGCAGCTGCCCACCCTCTCTCTCTCGCACCCACACACCCTTCCACACATAATTATAGAGACTGTTCAGGCAAGCTTATCTCACAGGATTGTGCAGCTGCCCACCCTCTCTCTCTCGCACCCACACACCCTTCCACACATAATTATAGAGACTGTTCAGGCAAGCTTATCTCTTGTGTCATTTGGTAAGGCTGAATACATCTTCAGTGGGCAGGGAGGCTCCTTCCTTGGTCAGGGGAAACACCCTATCCCTGCTACCAGCAGGACAGCATCCTGGGGTGTGGTTTGTAGCACCAGCCTTTAGGGAGCAGCTCGATGTTCTCCCTGTCCTGATG
>NW_010586286.1:18881-28888 GCF_000705375.1 Tinamus guttatus | reverse complement strand
AGTAAACTGTGACTGTGTTCTTCACTTTAATTTTCTTGTGAAAAACCAAAACAGCAGGCAAAGAATAAGCACTTTCAACGTTTGCTTTTGTTTAGTTACGAACCCAATTTTCCGCAAGAAGTAGGTTTCAATGGAAAATCTCCACATCTCCCTTCTCCCCCCGAGCTGCCGGAATGTGGGCCACGTATCCCACGGGAATGTGGGCCGCGTGTCCCACCGGAGGAGGCCGGGCGCGAGGAGCTGCCGCGTGAGCCCGGCGGCGTCGGAGGCGGCCGCGGGACGGCGGTTCCGGTGCTCCCTGCAGGAGGAGCTCGCCTGGCCTTTCCGGCAGTGTCCATCGCTGGAGCAAGCTGGAAAGGTCCCGGAGCAGCTGGGTGGCAGGACGGGGACAGGCCCCGGGCTTTGCTACCAGCCCCTGCCCCATCCCTGCAAACAACTTAATCAGCGGGGACCCCTCGCGCAGACCGTCGGCAGGGACCGTGTGAATGCGATGGCCACACCGAGGGGCCGGGGACGCCCTGTCAGCCCGGATTACACGAGCACTTAGGAGTTAATTAAATCCCAATTTGCTACGGTGCCGGAGCTGCGCGCCGGTGGCCGGGGGAGCGAGGCAGAGCCGGGCCCTCCTGCCGCCCCTCTGCCCTGCTGGGGCTCATGCGGCCGGAGGCCGAATCCCAGCCGGGAATTTGGGAGCGCAGCTGCAGCCCGTGCTGCACAGCCGCTCTGCTCTGCGTGTATGCAGAGCACATGCGTGTGCACGAGTGTGTGTGTGCACGAGTGCGTGTGTGCATGCCCACGGGTGCATTTATCACCCCCTCCATGCAAACTGCCTTCTCGTGGACCCCCTCCGCACGCCAGCGGGATTTGCGTCCAAGCAGGAGCGTTTTGTTCCGCAGCCGCTCTGAAGATCCCCCAGGAATGCTCGTCCAGACGTGGGAAGAGGGCCCGCGCGAGTGGGAACCACGTGGCACCCTGTGATTTGCAGCCCATCTCCGGAGCTCGCCGACACCGCAGACCGAGCGCAGCAACGTGGAGTTAAAAGATACCAAGAAGGAATAATTTAGGTGCTCTGCGAATGAGCTGCTGAGACTCACACCTTGGAACTTCCCCCTGCATAGGGGGAGGCTGGTTCTGCCCGTGCATTTAGCTGCTCTGGAGCCAGAAATCCCCAAATTTCTGGCTCTTTTGGACCTGCCCATTGGTCAGCCCATGTTTTCAGTCTCCGCTCTGCAGGCGCCTTGTTACGGGCCGGGCAGAGGCGCTCGGCCCCGCGAGCGCAGGCGCGTGCTGCTGCGGTAATAAGCTCCATGCTGTGCTCAAAAAGGGCACTTAATTTTTCATTCTTAAACGCTGTGATGTTCTTGTCTTCCGGCTTCACCAAAACTCCTCCGTGGAGATGGATGGGCCATGCAGAACACAGTTATCAGAAAGATTAAGCCAGGACTTGTCATTTTTTTATATCAGTGAGCAGTCAGGTTGACGAGTGATGTCCTCTTAGCTCCTGGGATGCGTCCGGCACCTTTAGTGCCAGTAGTAAAAAGGACTATAAAAAATACCATAGAAGAAAGGGTAATGATGAAATTTAACTGCTCCCTAGCACACACCTGGGGTCTAGTAATCTGGGAACGGGGGGTTCAGGTGCTTCATCTTTTACTGCCTTGTCCTTGTCTGTAAGTTTAAGGTCCTTCCACTGAACCGTGACATATTGTGGTCAGCGCGGGGACCGGTCCCTGGCCGGGGCATCGCGCTGGGCACCTTCGCGGCACCGTTTCCTCACCCTTGTTCATTGCTTGTGCATATGCAAGGGAGGCAGCTCCGTGGGTATCTTATACACAGGATTGTGGCCAAGCCTGGCGTTATTAATCTAAAAAACAACTGATGCTAAATGATTGCGCTACATTAAATTTATAGACCCTTGCATATAGCTTCTATTGATCTTTTTTTTCAAGCACCATAAATATGCGATGGAGGGCGCGCGGCCGCGCGTGCTCCCCTGCTCGTTGCTGGTGGTTGCAGTCCGTGTTTGTGGGCATGGGGGTGACTGGAGAAGCGGCTCCGCTTCCCCTTTCCCAAATCTGCCTCCTCGCGCAGGCAGGGTCTTCCTGTGCTCCTTGCAAACCCGGGAGCTTCCCGGCGCGTCCAGGAGATGTCCCGGCCCTCCGAGGCGTGCGGATCGTCCTTGAGCACGGGCTGGAACATCTTATAGCCTAGAGCCATCTAGGGGCGAGAGCCCGGCTCCCGTCGGCGCAGGGGAGCTCGGCTCCGCGGGGACGGGGACAGGGAGCCCGGCTCGTGCAGGGCGTCCCGGAGCCCTGTTCCGCCAAGCCGGAGGCTCCCTGGGCCCCGGCAGCCGGAGATCAGGTGGGAACCCTTCGGCTTCCTGATTCGACTGGTGATTTGTGACGTCTTTCAAGTGCAGATCGAGAAATAGGTGCTTGAAGGAGGCTCGGTGGGATGAGAGGTGCAGAGACGGGCAGCAGCACCTACGCAAACGGGTTAGAAAAAGTCTCTCTAATTAACTTAGGGCCCACACGGCCCTTGTGTCCGCAGGGTGAGGGCTTCGGTGCCCGGCTCCGTGCGGGGCTGCCGCAGCCGGTGCCTCCTGCTCCCGGCGCCGCTTTGTGTGACCCGCTCCTTTCTGTCCCCGTCCCTCGTCCCCTTCTGGCTGGCGCTTTGTCATGCAAAGTGAGCAGGGCCTGAGTGGTGCTTTAGACCCAGGGGTGGCCACGAGCGCTGCTGGTTTTGGGGTCTCTCGCCCAAATCCCAGCCCCGTAGCGGCTCCGAGCTCCCATGGTGACACTCTGCACGTCATTCGCGTGGGGGAACGCGTGCCGAGCGTCTCACGGCCCTCGACGGCGGTGCCAACAACGCGGTGCCAGGCTCGTCCACCGCACTTAGACCCACTTACCGCTGGAAAGGGGGATAACTCATGAGCAGCACAATACCCTCGTCTAAATTATTCCTCCTCCTCCTCCACAAATGTCATAGCAGAGATTAGCCATCATGTGTCCTTAAGTATCCCATTTATCCCAAACGACTCTGAGCATGTTAACTGCATTTAGATGAAAATGAGCCGTTACCCCCATTGCATCAGCACGGAAGGGCCCGGCTGCCCCTCGTGGTGTCCCCAGCAGGAACGAGGGACACGGGGCCCTCTGGGTGGGAGGCAGCGAAAGGCAGCGACACCTTCCCGGGGAACTCGTTCTCCTCCTGAAACTTTAATCCCTACAAAATTATCCTAATTTTGATGTGCCCATCATTAATTCCTTTTCAATTAACCTCGAAAAGCACCGATTGGGGAGCGCAGTTCGACGACTGCATAGGGGCACATGGCACCATAGCCTTTAGAAGTGTTTTGGCAACCCAAAAATTTAATGATCAAGGTCAAAAGCAGGTTACAGTGCAGGGTTGGCTTCGAGTGGGAAACCTCGGAGTCGATGCCATCCCGAGACCACAGATTTCTGCTGGAGATTTGGGGCTGATTTATTTAAGCCTCTATAGTTATACAGCGACGGCTATCACTGGTTTGGGAGCTGCAACGCGTTGGAGTCTTGTGTCCGGATGGAGCCGTAGGCCGGATCGGGTGCAGAGCGCGACTGCAGGGACACGGGCGAGCTCCGGAGCTGGGATCCACCAGGATCCTTCCCCAGGACATTCCCGCACGCGGGAGCCGCTTCCCGCCCGGTCCTGGCCCCACGATGGCAACGGGAGCCGCGTTGGGACCCTGCTCGTAGCGGAGCCGCCTGCGCGCTGCGAGGAGACGGGTTAGCAAGCGCGAACGCGACACAACTTTGGGGAGGCCGCGCTGCTTTTCTCGCTCGTTAACGTCCCCCGGGGCCCGCGGTCTCTTTAGTGCTAACACAGTAACGAAGGCCACAGCCTATTAATTGCGGTGACAATGATAAAGGAAGAGTCAGACGCAGCTATTTGTCTTTCATGTAACCTCGTGCATCATCACAAGATAAATGAAAACTCATTTTCTGCTTTGATTCAGTCTAATTTTTCAGGGCCCCCGAGGCAGGTTACAAGGGGCCGCGTCGCCGCAGCCCCACAAGCGCGCGGGCCCCGGGGCTCGGCCGCGGGCGCTAAACCTCCGTCGAGAGACCGGGGCCTCGTGGATGCTCCGCGTGGCCGTGTCCCTCGCCCACGGTCACCTGCCACGGGACTGTGGCCTCTTCAATGCGTTTGGGCTGGTATCAGGCTCGCTGGTGTCCTCTGCGCCGCCGCGAGCAGCGGCGCTTTCAGGATCCATCCGTCTTTTCCAAAGCCCAGCACAGGTTTTGCCCCACGTAAAGCCCGTTTCCCTCCCAGTACAAGCAGACCTGGAAAAAGGCACCAACCAGAGGACGTGAGGTCCCTCCTGCCTCACGGTTCCCCATGGCACAGGCTCGGGCTCCCGTATGTCCAGGTTTCCCAGCCTGGAAATCTTGCCCGGCCAGGAATTGCGGCCTTTGAGCACGTGCCTGGATTTCCGGACATCCCTCAAGCCGCGAGCAGCGGTAGCTCCGGCCGGGCCTGGATGGGTGTTGTGGATAACTCCGTGCCTCGAGTTGAAGCAGCGCTCGCTTCCTGGGCTCTGGGTGCGGAAACCCACCGGGACGCCTCGCGCAGGGCCGAATTACCAGCAGCCGCTCCAGCTGATCTGGGGGAGATCTGAATGTTACCGGAATTCATGAATTTTCACCTTGTTATCGCGGTATTCCCTTTTTATTTTTTTAATTTTTATTTTCATGCAAAGCAAAACTTTTGAAAGATGGTAAACTCAGCCAGGAGCGTTTTATAGGCGAGGACTTGGGGATGTCAGTAGGGAAGTTGGGTGGCAGTTGCCTTTTCCGACAGTCTCCACGTGCCTCCCATTCCACTCGGGACAGGTTCCTCCTCTGTGCTCAAGCGGGAGACTTAAATTATCCCATTTTTGGGGACAGTGGCCGAGGTGTCGCGCAGGTTCCTGCATTCTCCTTCACTAAACATGGAGCCAAAGTGACGTTTTTTGCGTGAAAAGGAAGCAAGCGCCACTGTCGCCGGGGTTGCTCTCTGCCGGTTGTTATTTAAAGAAAAGGAGAGAGAAAAAGTGGGTCAGGAAGAAAGGGATTTAAGGGGCAAAATGAGTGGAGAAAAAGGCAAAATAAACACACAAGTTCTGCAGCAGCAGAATGGCAAGCGCGTATTTTCCTTTCGTTTTCTCCTGTTGGGGAAGGAGGGGACGGGTTTGCTAGCACATTCAAATGAATTTGATATTCAATCAATGAAGATTAACTTGCCCAAGGTAAGATGGTTTTTACATTCATAAGGAAGTCAAATACGATTATGCATATGAGGAAATTATACAGAGATGACTAGAGTATAATGTATGATAATTATTTGAAAGGATATACTTACACACTGATTAGCATATCTTGAAGACCAGACAGAGATGGAAGAATGGAAGGTAAAGAGATTCCTCAAGATGAACAAACTGTGTAAAACTCACTCCCCAAAGCAGGCGAGTGGGTTAGAAATAGCATTTTCGTAAGGAGAGCGACCTTAAAGAGAATCCGTCACAAGTTCACCTCTTGATAAGAAATTAAAAAGGAAAATCACGTCAGCTGCATGAAACTTGGCTGGAACATCCCTCCGGGCAGGCACGGATCCGGGTGGGAGAGCAGGAAGGGATGCGGCCGGGAAGGCGCCTCGGCCGGAGCCGCGCGCTCCCGCCCAGCAGGCGCTTCCCGGCCTCGGCTTTCCAGAGCCGCACTGTAAATTCATCAACGCCGCGTGATTTTGTCAATTCTGACAGCCGACTTCAATGTTACGACAAATCTGGCCCCAGAGGATATTAAGCAAAGACACATGAGCCTATAATTTTCTGCTTCCACGTGTGAGATGCTATAATGATCAAAAGAAAATGACTTTCTAACTACCGCGGCTCTTTGTGCCGTTCCCTTCATGCCTGCTGCACTAATTGAATCACCCCAGCGCCACTGTATCAACCCGAGCTCGTATTGGGATGTAATCAGGCATGGGGAGCGACCAGCTTGGAGGGGCCTTTGTGAGGCCCATCTGCCTCCCGCCACCTCGGAGCGCACCGGGAAGCGCTGGGAAGCGCCGGGAAGCGCCCGGCCCGGGGAAGGCAACGAGGCGGCTCCTCCTGGATGGGTATTTGGGGCTCCCCGACGGGCCCCAGCGCCTGGAGGGGTCGGGTCCACACGTGGAGCTCAGCGTCCTCCCGGTGCGACCCCGGCACGAGCCCGCGGGGCGGCGTGGGGAGCTCCGCGCGCTCCCTGCGGATAGCGCGAAGGGCCAGGGCGGTTTCGGGAATTTGCACGATTAAAGCAGTGCGACAGCAGGATAAGTGCGGAGGACGGGGATAGCAGAGGGGGCCTGGACCACGCTGCTGGTTTATTTAAATTGCCTCTGTGAGCAGGGGCCGGGAAGCAGGAGGGCAATTAGGTCCGTCCCTTGGGAATGGAGGCAAAGAGCCCGGAGAGCAGGCACATCAAAGCCCCACGGAAAAAAAAGTCTTTTCTTTGCGCGCTGAAAACCTTCTGCTCCTGAAAGAGGCTTGAAGTGGTGGCTCTTGTAGCGCGTTGCCGCCAGCAGCGACCCTGCGCGCGAGGGGGACGCGCGGGGAAGGCAGATCCTCTCAGCGAACAGCGGCGTTTCGCTGCGGAAAAACCCTCAGCGGAAACGTTTGGGCTCTTCTTTCTGCTCTCGCTCCGGCAACGCGGCGCTGGGCCAGGTCCCCTCCTGCTGCTCGGGGCCATGAGCTTGTCCCCATGGCCGCGCGCACCCCGGAGCGAGGCCCATCCCAACCCGCTTCTCCCCAGCTGCAGCAGCCGCAGCCTCCCCGGGAGATGGGAACGGATTCCCGTTGGGCTCCGTGTGCCAGCGCGGAGCGCTGCGAAGCGCCCGCTTTGCCGCCCCGCGCGCGTCTCCCTGCCCGCGGCCGGGCCACGCGGCTGCTCCGGCTGGGGGAGGATTTTCCGTTCCAGCTGCTCCTGCCATCTGGGGAAATCAAAAGGAGGGGATTGGATCAGCTGGTCGAATTAAAAAACGAGGAACTTGTTTCACATGAGTTGCCTAATAGATGCAGCTAAAGGTAGCCCCGCGCCTGCTTTTGCTTTGGGAAGGAAACACTTTTTAATCTGTTGTACAATGGAAATGCCCCATGGGGTCCGCTAAGTCTTGTCACTTAATTATCCTGTGGGTCCCGGCGAGGTTGGTTGGAAACTCCGTCTCCAATCGGTCCTGCTCGGCATTGTCCCTGTGTGTCCAGGGCAGACGATCCAGAGGGAAGGAAATGCTGGAGCTGGAGAGGCCGGAGCGCCGCTGGGGCCGTGCTGGTCTGTGTGAAAGGGCTGATCCTTCCCAGTTTCCGGATCTCCGGGATGGAGGCTGTCTTTGAGGTGGGATGCAGACCCCTGGCTCAGTCCACCCTTAAATCAGGGGCTTTTTCCTTTCAGATCCTGATTTTCCCTGCCTCATCCCAGAAATCACTGGTGCGAGACCTTGCCTGGGACCAGCTCCCTAGGCAGGAGCGCAGGAATCCTGGGGACAGACTTTTCCGATAGGGAAGCACAGGAGGTGCGACCAGGCCTTGAGCTGTGTTTGCACAGGAGGCTGCAGGTTTGTGAAAGCAGGTAGCACCCGGAGAGATCCGTCCTCATGAACTGACTTGAAGGAGAGGGGGTTAATCCGGTTCCTCGAATCCTTTCCGGCGTCCCCGGCTCGCTCCGCTGGATGTTGCAGGTTCATAATCCCCCCTGCAGCCTGGGCAGCTCTCGGGGAGGAAACACTGCGTTAACCGTGTCCGAATCCCCGGGAGCCGCAACGGGAGCGGCGCTCGCCAGGGTCCCGGCTCCCGCGGGCGCCTCGCCGGGAGCGGGGTTTGGAGCCGGCGCCGGGGGACACGTCTGGCCCGGTCCGCAGAGAGCAATAAGTGGCCTTAATGGTGGCACCCGGCTGCAGAGCGTCATTGTGTCAGCTCCCCGGCACGGATGTGGTTGCGGCAGAGGGGAATCCCTGATCCCGCAAGGAGCAGGGGGGCCCTGGCCAGCCCTGGCGCCACCAAAACCGTCCCTCTGCATCACGGCCACCACGGGGGACAGGGAGGTGCAGAGCAGAGGGCTGAGACGAAGGGGAACAGGGGAGATGTTGGAGAAGCTACTCGGGGGGAAAGAAGTATGCATGTATGTGTGTATGTGTGTGTATATATATATATATAAAAGAAAAAAGGCCAAAGCAGTAGCTGTGGCCCCTTCCCCAGATGCAATCCCAGTGCTGTAATTTCTGGGGGAATTGGTTCATCTCGGGTGCAGATATATTTGTGTCAAGGTGCAGCTGCACAGATAGCCTGACTCTATGCATAGTAAGAGGCTTTCAGAGAAAGAGGTTATGCCCAGAGCAAGGCCTTATCAGAGCAAGCTGCCTGCCATTTATCTGCTTCCCTATCAAATATGAAAACAGGCCTCAATCTGCTGCTTCTATTTTCCTTGGGAAAGCTATGGGTGGAATAATAATTCAGCCCGTTTTCTGTTGTTGTTGTTGTTGTTTCCAGCACTAACCTCCCGCCAGGCCCTGCGCGGGGTCGCGGCTCGCCGGGCGCCGCTGGGGCAGGAGCTTTGGGGGGAGTTTTGCAGCGCGGCGCTGCTCGCGGCGGGGTCGGCGTCGCCGTCGATATTCATTGTTTGTATTACAGTAGCCCCTAGAGGCCTGCGCTCGCGCGGGGCTCCCCGGCGCCGCGACGCAGCCCCCGCTTACGCTGCTAATTCCCCGCCTGCGCCTAAGCGCCCCGGCTAGCCTAAGCGCCCCGGCTAAGCCCGGCTCCGGCGCCTCCGAGGGCAAGGCTGGCCACGCGTTAGTATTTTAAGCCGGCCGCTAATATTTTTATGTGGGAAATCGGGATTTTCTACGGTGGCTGGATGAGCAGCGCGGTTCTCCACGCTCGAGCGCGCGGAGCGGCGCTGGGAGAGCAGGGCTCTGTGTGTTGGTGTCTGGCGGCTCTGCCCGCCGGGGCGTACGGGAGCCTCGAGCCCCTCCGTGGCCCGGGAGCGGGATGCCGTGTGCTCCCGAAGCTGGGGATGCTCCATAGCGCCCAGGGCAGCCGCGGAGCTCCCGCACCAGCCGTGCGGGGTCCGGCTGGGAAGCGCAGCCACCGGAGCGACGTGGGACAGCAAGGCTGGGCAGGGCACAGGGCATGGCATGCAGGGAGGCGTGCATGGACACGCGTGAGACACGTGGAGGTGCACATGGACAGGCATGGAAGTGTGCGTGGAAATGCAGACACACAGGGAGGTGCACATGGACACGCGTGAGGCACGTGGAGGGGCGCATGGACAGGCATGGAGGTGAGCGTGGAAATGCAGACACACAGGGAGGTGCACACGGACACACGTGAGGCACGTGGAGGTGCACATGGCTGGTCAGGGCACAGGGCATGGCATGCAGGGAGGCGTGCACGGACACGCGTGAGACACGTGGAGGAGCGCAAGGACAGGCATGGAAGTGCGCGTGGAAATGCAGACACACAGGGAGGTGCACACGGACACGCGTGAGGCACGTGGAGGTGCACATGGACAGGCATGGAAGTGTGCATGGACACACATGGAGGTGTGCATGGGAATGCAGACACACAGGGAGGCGTGCACGGACACGCGGACATGCATGGAGTTGTGCATGGACACAAGGAATGCATGGAGGTGTGCATGAACATGCATGGAGGTGTGCATGGACATGCACACATGCACGGAGGCATTCACGGACACATGGACATGTGCGGAGGTGTGCACGGACACACGGACACCCATGGAGTGTGCACGGAGACACAGACACCCACGGAGTGTGCACAGACACACGGACACCCATGGAGTCTGCACGGAGACACAGACACCCATAGAGTCTGCACGGAGACACAGACACCCATGGAGTGTGCACGGACACGCACAGGCTGCCCGGGACGCAGGTGAGCAGCGCGGCAGCTTCCCAACGTCGCGGGGCGTCCGCGGGCCGTCCTGCCGCCATGGGTTACT
>NW_010586285.1:3736-23542 GCF_000705375.1 Tinamus guttatus | reverse complement strand
GGAGGCCCTTGGCCTGTGGGCGCGCGGGAAGAAGTTGATGTAAGGAGAGCAAAGGAGTCCCTTTGCTCAGCGAGCCTGGTCGGGCTGAGCTTGGGGCTGGGTCTAGGTTTGTGTTCAGAATAAAGGAAAAAATTGGAACAGGGACGTTTAATTTACTGTGGGTGTCAGGTTGTCATTGGCTGACCTTGGAGGTGAACGTGGAGGAGAAACAGTGTGGGGAAGGTGTTGGATCACTTCACTCAGCAATGTGTAGTGATGCTCTGGTGGGGTATTGAGAAGGCAATATGCAGTTGTAACAACAACAAAGCTTTCCTCTTATTCCTCTCTCTTTATAAGCAAAATCTAAATTCTTTTTGTTGACTTAGTACTTATCTAGCAGGTTAAAGTCAACTTAAAGGATGGATTTTTGGTGTAATATTTTCTACTTTTTTTTTTTCCTGTAAAATCAACATTAGCTTCTGGAGAATATTGGATAATATTGACTTCACACAGTAAAGTAGTATGCTTAAATGTTAAAATGAAAGCACACATAATTGTAAAAATGTTTATCTCAATGTATTGCAGATTGTGCTGGACCTTTTCAAGCAACTCAGTTGTGGAATAGCATTATTCATGCTCTTCAAAGCCAGGTGGAAATCAAAAGGCGTAGGCAGCATCTGAAAACATATAAAAACTGTTTTACTGGTTCAAATGCTGTTGATGTAGTACTGAGTCATCTTATGCAAAGCATGTACTTAAGCTGTAATGATATTTCCCGACTGAAGGGAATCCGTGTGTGCCAAGCACTGATGGATCACAAGGTGTTTGAGCCAGTTGGAGCAAAACTTAACTTCTTCAAGAATGAAAAAGAGCAGGAGTTTGAAGACACGAGTAGTAGTCTCTATAAATTTGTGAATAGCGATATCACTCCTCTTCTGAGAAAGAATAAAGACAATGAGAGCTTGTCCCCTCAACAAATTTATGGGCAGAAGACAAAAAGTCATTCAAAGTGAGCATTCTGAACTTTGATTTGTGTTTTTGTGTGTGCATCTGTTTTTATTTGCTTTTTTTCCCTTTTGAAATTATGGAAATTTATGCCCTGTCTGGTGTTGGAGACCTTTGAAAACTAGTAGTGCGTGCCACTTCTGGAAAATCTTTTTGCCTGAATCTTGGATGCTACCTAGCATTTCATTGTAATGTTAAACTGACCACTCCACTGTTATCTAGATCCATTCTAGCACAGTAGCATAGCCCTAGGATTTTTTTTTTGTTTCTCTCCTCACACTGCCCTCCCCTACTATAATTCTATTTCTTGACCTCACCAGCTGACCAGCTGTTCAGTGAATAGTAATGCATATAAAAAAACAAGTGGCCAGTTAGAAGTCTTTGTGCAGTTTTCTGTGTTGATCAAATAATCATTGCAAAGACTTAAGGAAAAAAAAAAAAAAAACAAATTTTAGACCTCTTTATGCTATGTCTTCCTTTTGTCACGTGGAGCCTGCCTAATAGAGCTGACCCCTGAGCGCTGATATGAATGAACTGCTGGTGAGAAGCTGGCAAGTGAAAGGAAACTCTTAAACAGAACTTCGAGGCAATATCCTTCCCCTTCCAAAAAACGTAGGTGGCTGCTTTCCTGGCAGCAGGATAAAGCCCTAAGGTTGAGGTGTGGAAAACTGAGAGTTTGTGTACTGATTGTAGTTGTGTACATCTGGTCTTTTTATTTTCTGTGTCAGGATGAAGTGTGAAACAACCCTCTCAAATCCCTTAGCCTTAGAAGCAGCTGATAAAAAGTGGATAGAGGAGTTACTTCAATCAATAAATATTTATCCAACTTTACCTCCAAAGATCAGGGTTAGTGAACCAACTCAACAACTCTCAAAAAAAGGTGAGTGGTGAAGTTTTCTTTTTTAAAATGTTTGCTCTAAATGTAACAACATTGCTTTTTTTAATTATCTTTATTTGGGCACTCAGTGTTACAGGAGCTAAGTCTTGATTGTAATGCAGCAGCTTGCTTCTGAATACTTCAGGAACCGACATTTGGAAGGGGGTGAATCCAAAAACAGTGGGGTTGCTCTGTTAGTAGAGGCTCTTCTCACCCTGATGAGCTTCAGTCCATTCTTTCATACTAAAGATTGGAAGGACATAATACATAGGAATACTAAGCTAAAAATGTTACTTCAGCTACCTTACTGAAATTCAGTGCTTAGAATATAATCATGTTCCAACTGAGTGCAGCTTATGCATGGTACTATGCTTCTTTTTCTATTATTTTTATTTTCCCAAAATAAAAATATGAATGCTTAAATATTTAAGTGTCTTATTCATAGTTTAAGGATGCATACTTACAATTCCTACAAACTAGTAAATATTGCATATCAGGCATAGCTTGTACACTTTTAAAAGGTCATTAGCTGGCCGATCTTACCTTTAAAAGAACATAACTGTGCAAAACAATAAAAATAGGATTTAGATATCAAATTAGGGACTTCAATAAATGGAGAAAACTTAAGCTAAAATATGGTCTTAATCCTGTAAGAAATAAAATCTCTAATCAATATTTCTATTTTTTTTCCTGTTTTTACAGTTGTTTGCTGACAGTGTTTTGTTTTGTTTTTATGGGGGGAGGCAGGGAGTGGCTAAATTTGAGAATCATGACAACTCCTCATCTGGCGTGATTTCGATTAAATGGAATTATTTCTTCCAAATGTTGCTCCCCTGTCTGAGTGCTAAACTTAGTGTCACTAATGATTAGTTAGCAGAGAATATCAAATTGTTAAAGGGGCATAGCAAGTAAACTGAAAGACATGAAACAGGATTAACCCTTTGTAGGACTGTGGAAGAGCTGTGTAGGTTGGCAAATAGCACTTGAAAAAGAAATGCTTTTGTAAGACTAAATTGCCTCTTTCTTAAATATCTGTTAAGCAGTTTCTTTTCAATTCACTTGCATTTTTTGTACATTTTACCAAAATACTAGAGTAGCTTAGTTCTATCTGACATGATAGAAGAGATGCTGTCTTAGCAGTCGTCTTGCTTGTACCTGTGTTCTGATCCCTTCTTTCCCCAACCAAGAAACTTGCAAGCTATTGTTACTTTGCTTTCTTTTAAAACTTAAAAGATTCTTGATTGAGTTGAAACACAGGTTAATAATTTTATATTAGATGGCACTTCTGGGTGGCTTAATTTTCTGATTTATTTGTGTTAGTTATAGAAGATATCTGGAAACAGCAAACTCTGCTACGACTACTGCAATTAATTGATGTTCCAGTTCTAGAAAATATTTTGGTGTCTTCAGTGAAGTCAAAACCAGAGTGTTTTGGCAGAGAAGAGGACCTGGTCATCTCAAATACTTTCCTTGACAGAGAGGTTATGGCTAGCCTAAATTTGCCTGAGTAAGTTACACATCTGTGTATGGGTGTGTGGTTTGTTTTGTTTGTTTGTTTTGAAGTTAATTAGCAAACAATTTATTTCACCCTTTAAGATTGCTGTTTTGTGAGCAAAATAAGACCTTGTTACACTTTCATATTCTTAAACTGGGATGGTGTTAAATCTTAAACTTAATCTTAAACTGAGATGTGCTTTCCCCTTGTTAGATTCTTTTCAAAAGTGGTAAAGGAGGTCACAAAAGTTATGTCTTTGTGATTGTATGTATGAAGCTTTTCAAGTACATTAGAAATGATGTTGCAAGCATTGAATGATTCCAGATACTGGAAGAATTTTATTTCACTCTTAGGTCCCTATCCCAGATTAAAAAAAAAAAATGAACAGATTTGTTCTGGGTCTGTGGGGTTTTTGTTTGTTTGTTTGAAGGGATCTTTACAGTTAGAATGGCTAGGGCTCAAGGGGGTTTAGTCACATATCCTGGTGCTGTGAAGACGTAAAAACAAGAAGCTACTTGTTCTTACTGGTACCAGACAAGAAGCAAAGCTGTAGCACTGAAGCATGCTTATGATGTGAAGGATATATAAAAGTAAAGATGTCTGCATGCTTTCAGTGGTTTTTTTAATGTTCTATTTTTGTAGTGTTTCTGTTAATTGCTCCTGGGCCGATCTCTCTGGCTTAGTTTGTAGTTTTAATGAATATATTCAGGCATGCTTTGAAACAATGTTTCTGGGAGGAAAAAAAAAGGGGGGGAGGGGAAAAAATGCAAGGGAATCAAAGATTGTTGATGTTGGAAGGAAACCCTGGAAATCATCTAATCCAGCCTGCCCTGCTCAAGCAGGGTCACCTGGAGCATATGGCGCAGGGTTCTGTCCAAAGAGCATTTGAATATTGCCAGAGAAGGAGACCGCACAACCTCTCTGAATAACTTGTTCTAGAGAAGGAGACCCCACAACCTCTCTGAATAACTTGTTCCGACACTCCATCACCTTCCTGGTAAAGTTTTTCCTGAGGTTCATGAGGAAGTTCCTGTGTATTTGTGCCTGTTGCCTCTCATCCTATTGCTGGTAACTGCTGAGAAGAGTCTGGCCCTGATCCTGCTGACATGCTCCCTTCTGATGTTTATATGCATTGATGAGATCCTCCCTCACTCTTCCTTTCTCCAGTCTGAAGAGTTCCAGCCCTCTCAGCCTTTCCTCTTTAGAGAGATGGTCCAGTCCCTTAGTCATCTTACTCACCTTTGGATAGGGACTTTTTTAGAAAAGCTATTTTCCATTGGCTCTACATTAGAAGACCTTCTACACGGCTTAATGTTACAAGCAGGCCCTACAATAAGTAGCTGAGCAACAGGACTGTTTTGTAAGAATCTTTTTGAACTGTCTTCCTCCCCAGCCCCAATTACTTATTAACTTCCACAGCCTTCCAGGTTTTAAATTTTTTTGATTGATCATGTTTTCAGACTGGTTGTATCATTTCCCTCCTCAAATATTCCAGTCCCTGGATGTTACACTCTGATCAGCTCTGGGTTTTCCATAGTGTTTGTTGGGAGAATCTGACTAATGTCATAAGACTGTCACTGACCTTATGCGATTGCAGCTGTCTTTTGATACGGACGTCTCAGGCATATTATCTGTATCTTCAAACTACTGTCATGAAGTAAAATACATAAATTGCTTAATGAGTGGCAAAGTTAATGCTGTGGCTCAAATAAATGGTGGTACCTGCATGGTTCTGTCTGATTTTCTTTAAGGGGTGAAATAACATTAGATAGTGCATTTTAAAATAAGCACTAAAACTAACTTTTCCTTCTGCAGGCTTGACAAATGGCTTTATGCTGCAATTGAATGCTTGGAGTATTTCCCAGACCAGTTCATAGTGATGGTTAGTCAGCAGTTACCTGAAAGCAATAACAAACCAAGCAATCTGGATACTTACAAGAAGATTCTATTTGATGTTATAATTAAATATTATAGTCAAAAGAAGGACTCCCTTCTTGACATTCAGGATCTTGATATTCATGCAGGAATTATAGAGCTTCTAGGTAAGAGCATCTTTGAACAAAAAGTAAGAATCAAAGCTGTCTAAAGGGTAAAACATACTAAGTGTTGACCAAGGTTGAATGATCGCATCTGCTATGTTATTGCAGATGTTCTTTAATTTAGATTGGAACTGTGCAGGGTCAGGTTCAGGTGAGTTTTGAACTTCAAGGCTAGAGGTTTCACAATTTCTGTGGTTAACCTCGTCTAATACAGAACTAGTCTCATTATGGAAAAAGTCTTATGTCTAGTCAGAATTTCCCTTGTTGCTACAGTTGACCAGTAACACAGATCTAAAATCAGTCTGTCATATGGTTTACTTAACCTACAAAACCTTCCAGTTATGGATTTATTTTATTAAGTAATAATTGTTTAGAATGATACAAGGGGTTGTTGAAGTTTTCATTCAGGCTATAATCCTCAGCTTCCCACTGCTTTTCACAAGTAATGCAGAAGGGTTTAATTAAAGTTTAAGATTAATCCTGCCTTAGGTCCTGTTACTACTTCAGCACTGTAGGGCTTATACAATATTAATGAAAACTCTAGTGTTCAGAGACCTCTTCAGAGCATGCTGGCATAGGAACACTGTTGTCTTTTATAAAAGTTGGAGCAGAGGTAGATGCTGTGTCCAAACACTCATGAAAATACAAAAGGCAACTTTACTAACCATATTTTGTTATGAAAAAATGAGTGAAAATACAGGGGCCATGAAAGGAAAACCTATGGCAAAATTACATATCCTAGTTCTAAGAGAAGAATGCTATTTTGAAATAACTGACTTAGCTGCAGCTAACTTCTGCTAAGTGTTTCCTTACATTTAAGATGTTTTAGCTTAAATATGCAGTTTTAATAGAAAACATGTAAACTGCTAAAAGAGACTACTGCTAAACTAGAGAATCAAAACAGTAAAAATCTCTGGGCAATTTGAGAGTTCCGTAATTCTTCATGCTTAGTTAAAAGCTCTAGTTGTCTGTAGCACTTTTTGTTATTCCATTAGCTTTTTATAATCTAAACATGTCCTCTGGTTATTTTCTTTATTATTCTTAACTTTATTTTCTTATTCTTATATCTTTCTTCTAACTTGTGTAAACACATCTTGTGAGCAGTTTCTAACTGACTTTCTTCTTGAGGAAGTAACCCTAAAGTTGTCATTAGGAAATGACTTCCCATTTTTGAGACACAGTTTGAGTTCCTAAGTCTTGTCTCAGCTGTATTCTTGCCCTCTCTAGACCACGCTTGGAAGATGGTGCTGAATTTGCTTACATCCCCTTTGCCCTCTTAGGGATATGAGACTGGTTACAGCTGTCGTGCACAGCAGCCTGCATTCCAGCAGTGGTTTTCAGGTAGGATCCAGTCCAATCAGTTTGGATAAAGTGCTGGTCTTCTCACTCCAGCTCAAAATAGCCATGAATATCTACATATTTAGAATTCTTTCACAAGTAATTTAGGGAGATTTTGTACAGAGGTGTGTGGTTTTTTTTTTTTTTTTTTTTTGTACCGAGCTATATGTTATTTTGTATAACTCTATTTTTCATGTTATTAGTGTGTATAGTTATGGAGAAAATCCCTAAATTCTTAAGCAAGTTGATTTAAGATGGGTGACCATGCAGATGTGTTGTAGGAAAGCATGCTACTGTGCCTTCTTGCCTAAAATAAACAGAACAACAGGTTTAGTCTAATTATGAAATGGGCAATTGCAGTCAGTCAAAATAACCCAGGTGGTCCATTAAATCAGAATCTTTTGAACTCTAGTTTTTTTTTTTTTTTTTTTTTTTTTTTTTGCTCACCTTCTTAGGCTGTTCTTTCTTGCTTTTTGTCTGCTCTTTTCCAAGTAGGTCTCTTCCTCACTCTCTTGTGTGTTTGTTGTTGTTTGGATTTAAATCCAAGTTTTTTTTTTTTTTTTTAAGTTGCCTGTTGCACACCCCTGAAAATCCTGGATTATTTCTTGTCCTAGTAACAGGATGGAGGCCAGAAAACTATACCTGTCTTATACTATTTTATCTCTCCTGTACCTTGCTGTTGCCTTAAGCAAATTTATTTGCTTCTTGATGATTTCTCACTTTCAAAATCCATATAACTGTATAATTATAAATGGAAAGGATTATTTAGAAAGTTATTTCCACAGTATTGCTGTTCTGTAAATGCCTTCAAAAGAGACTGGGAAGGGAGGGCTTCAGAGCAATGGGCAAGACAAAATTGTTCAGGTTCACCAATTGCTTTGAGATGAATCTTGGATTATGATACACAGATAAATGTGGAAACACAAGTAGTTCAAATGTCACTTCAGCGCTTTTACATTTTACACAGAACATTATTGAAGATATTTTCCAAGCTTATCTGTTACGTGTCTAGCTATACATGAGGGCTTTAAGGTTATATGGATTATATACTGTACGGAGTCTTTTCAGAAGATTTTTTAGAAGACACTGAGTTAACCTGCTTTGAAATAAACCAGGAATAACTTTGGGCTTAAATATATTTTAAGTACAAATTCTTGACTTTGAAAACACAATTGCACTGGATACACTATTTTACTCCATTGCAGAAAAAGGAAAAACAGAACAAGCTCTAGAGGCATCACAGCTCTATTTAAGATTATTAGCACCAAATATCCGAGAAGAACTTCATAGACTGCTGACATTTATAGCCATTGCATCAGAATCTGAGGGCTACAAATTGCAGAAACAAGTACGTATCTGTTATCTTTAGTGTGGGAACTAGCCATAGTGAAGCTAATAGTTTTTTGTCAGGGGTTAAAAAAAGTCTTATTGTTGTCTTCTAATGTGATCTATTTTAAAGCAAGTTTCAATATGTTCTTCCTATACTGAAAGCCTCCTGTTACATTTAATCTTTGGCTAATTCCCTGCAGCAAATATAATGCCAAATCTATGTTCTTTTTCTAGTTTGATAATAGATCTGTGATCATCAAGACGTGTACAAAGTTCATTTTACAGAGCAAGACATTGTCAAAATCACAGGTAGACCAGCTGGTTCAGTTTCTGATGGACAATCACTCTGACCTCTTCAAGGTATTATTATTATTTTTCTCCTTACCTTGAAGACTTTGTCACTTTTAATGTAAAGTAACACATAGTGGCTTTATGGGGATGGGAGGTCAGAAATGAGGGGTTGAAGTTCTACCTGTTAGTCTGGTATATGGTATAGCCAAGCAGGGTCAGAGGTTGTTCCAGGCCGTGAGAATGCTTTTCTGATGACTTTACAATCTGTGATATACAATATTCTCTCTTTATATTCACCTCATTTTCATTAAAGTATTTTGAGTATCAAAAAAAAAAAAAACTTTTTGGCACCTTGTTTTTGCTAGTTTTCTGCTACACTTCTGGCTGTCTTGCAGTGTTTTTCAGAAATCTGTTCACATGTTCTGAGTTGTATATCAAAAAACATTCTTGGTCTTAGTATGCATTCAGAGTTCTGTCAACTCCAGGAACTCCTTAGGTGTTTTGAAAAAGTAACTTCTAAATTAAAGCAAATAAGTAAAATGAAATGGCCTTCCTATTTGATCATGTTTGGTTATGTAAATATTCTATTGCCTGCTTTAGTGACATTGCAATGTATTTCATCAAATATATGAAAAGATCAGCCTTCCCAGATCTTATATTAACTTTCTGCATTTTAACCAATAAATTGGATAATATTTCTCTACTTTTTCTTTTCTTGGTTACAAAATTTCTCAATAAACCACTAAACTAGTAGTTCAGACTATCTTTGCTATTACATAATATATGTACAATATTGTAGGTATTTACAGCATTGTCATTACAAGTAAGCTTCACAGAAATATTCGTTTGGTTTCAATAAAATGTTAATGCTAATTCTTGTACAAAGATATTCATCTCTATTTCTGCCCTCTGCTAAAGTTAAGATATTTAGAAGTAGGATTTTTTTTTGTTGCTGAGTTTTATTTTTTAAGTTAGCTTCAGTTTAGTTTGGAAGTATTAAGTGATAAAATTCTGGGGTTTGTGCAAGTTCTCTAAGTCAGGCTCATAATTTCTTGCCTTTGTGTGGGACAGTAACTTTTACTTCTTTGTTTGGAAATTCAGAAATAATTGAGAATGCTTGTGTACTTTGCAATTTTATGAAGCTTTTGACTGTATAATTGATTAAATATGATAAACCTAAGGCTATCAGCAGTTAATTTTTGTTGCCTTAGGTGGATAATCTAAAAGCCATGGATTCTTAAAATACAGAAAGTGCCTTTTTTGTGATTGTTCTTTATGGGATTTGTGTTTTCAGACTCCTTTAACTCTTCTGGAACTAACTAGCAGGAGACTTGAAGGCTTGCTGGAAGGACAAGGTGCAGATATAAATTCAGGTAGACTATATGATAATGCATGTTCTTATTCAAACACTTCTATAAAAATTAGTTACAATCAGTATTGGCTAAAATTTCACATTGAATACAATCCTTTATTGTGAGAAAAAAATGGAAGTGACTAGATAAATAGCCAATTCACCAAATAATTAAATTGGCTGCTTAAAGTAAAGCAAAGCACTGCACTTTGAACACTGGGGAACAAGGTTTATCTGAATTCTGTAATCAAGTCTGAACGTGTTAAGGACATTTTCATTAAGTAGCTAGTTTCTGAGAAAACAGTTCAAAATAGAGGAAAAAACTATCTGAAGTGCCTTACTTGTAGCCTGGTTTCTGTGTATTTGACTTAGACTTTTGCCATGAGGTACTTAATATTCTCATAGCTCAACAGAGGTACTAATAGATGTCTAGAGCTTAGACATTGATGGTTTTGTTCAGAGATTTAAAAAGTCTTTTCCGTTTCTTGGTTAGCACAAAGGTTATTAAGAACTCAGATTGTAGTACTAGTATAGCCTAAAAACAAGCCATTTGATCTTCGTTACGTGACTGGAATTAAAATTATTTTTCTTCTCATTCATACATGTGGTATGGAGGCAATTTTTTTTCGCCCTGCCATTTATTTGTGCACTGTACTGGCCTTGCCATGGACTTGATGCACTCCCAAGGAGCATGATGACTGCAAAATGGCAGGTCTTGTCTTGTGCAGCTTTTTTTCTGGATGGCTCCTCTTTGCAGAGTTGTATCTTTTCTTTATTTTGAAGACCTCTTTCCCATACAAATCACCTGTGACCTCACACTTCTAACACTGTCTTCCAATTTTATTTTTGCAATTAGTGTTTATATGTTCATCTATGCTCAGTGCAGGGCTCTGCATTTAACCTCTTTTGTAGAGAACTGTAACTGTATCTGAACTGGAATAGTGACATACCTATGTTTCTGATAACTTCTGTAGTCATAGAGACTCTTACATGAGGTACAAAACTTAATTGGCCATTCTGGTTTCTTTAAAGGCTTCACCTTCTGTCAGCGTTTGACACCTAAAGAATATGAAGATCAAAAACAACAAACGAATCAGTATCTTCTGGCATTACTTCAAGAAATGGACAATGATTCCACTATTCCTTTGAAGCAGAAAAAGAAAATAATTAAGGAAGTTCAGAAATACCATTTTCTCAACTTCTGTAGTGGTTGTAAAACTGGATGTAAATTTTGCACTGTAAATGGTTAGTCATTGGTGCACCTTAATAAGGTGTATGAAAAATGCTCATGATTATTACTTCTAGATACAAATCATGTTCTGCTTATATCTCAATCTGCAGTTGCAGAAAACTATCACAAATTACTGTGCAGTTAAGAGGAATAATTACTAATTAATGAACCTTTTTGCACAAAAAGTACTTTTATGCATCCATCTAGTTACTCAATAATGGCACATGGCTTGTGCTGCTTTGAGTTCAGGTTTGGCACTTTTTTCCTTCTCTCTTGATATGGTTTTCTAGTTGAACGAAGATAACATTCAGAACCTTCCTTGGATTGCGGATCTGCAAGATTTTTTGACCTTTTATCTCTAGTTCATAATATAATATGATTCTCAAACTGTATGTGTGCCTGCAGTATCCTAGAAGTGTATGAAGAGTGTCAAAAGCATCAGGGGCAGCTAGCCCCTAGCTAGTCAGTGGGCGAGACTAGTGGGAGAGATCGGCTTATGTCGCCTCCCCATGGAGACAGACTTAACTGCTGCTAATTATGCTACTAATTCCCTAAGAGCAAGTTCAAGAAGACATTTGTGGGAAGAGGGAATTGAGAAATCTAAATCTTGCTTTGGGTCTTCTGCTATGCTTGATGTCCAGGCTATTCAGCATGAGGAGACTTTGATGGGTGTCTCTAGACCTGACAATTTACCATAAACACTATGATGAGGTTCTGTTTGTCCCAAAGCTAGTGAGTTCAGGGTGTCAGTCTGTATCTAGACACAGTGATGAATAAGCATTGGCAAGGAAGTGTTGATTCAAATCATGAAATACACAACATAATGTTATGGAGATTTTGTTTCAGTCATCATGTAAAACATTTAATCTTTTATAGGACATGAATTGTAGAATCATTGAGATGTTTTAGGGATCCTTGGAGATCATATAGTCCAACCCTCCTCTGCTCAAAGCAGAGACAGGTAGTGCATGTTGGTTGGTGCTGTGTTCAATAGGGTTTTGAGGCTTTTCAAGGATAAGGACTCCACAACCTCTCTGGACAACCTGGTCGATTCTTTTGACTTTAAGGATTTGACTACTCACAGTAAAATGTTTTGTTCGTTTTCTCCCTTATGCGTAAGTGGAATTTCCTGTATTTCATCTGAGGTGCTTGTCTTTTCACTGGGTATCACTGAGGACAGTGAGTCTTATCTTTCACTTCTTCCCATCACACGTTTGTATATGTTCACAAAGAGCCCCCGAAGCCTCTCTTGATATCAAGTAATCCCAGCTGCCTTCTACATCTTGCACTGGTCTTCAAATCCTGATCAAATAACCAGGATACCAAAGATTTCTGAAAACAAGCGCTGTTTGCTGTTCTTTTACAAATGCTAGATTTGCATATCTTAAGTAGCCCTGGTAAGTGTTTTAGTCCTGCTGGCAGTCAGGTGCCAGACCCAAAACCTTTGTCCACCTGCTGTTTAGACACTTGTTTCTCAGCAGTGCCTGGCTGGTCTGAAATACAGAAATAGCTTCTAGAGGAGGAACAAGCCACAGGTCACCCAGTCTTTTCCAAACTCCATGCAATTAGTAGCTACAGGAGCCACATTAGCTGGATTCTTTTTTTTGACGGGGAGGTTGGGGGGTAGGGAAATGGGGGTTGGGTTTGTGTTGCTGTTGGTGGTGGGTGGTTGTTGTTGTGTCCTGTTGTCCCTCTCCCAGAAGCAGCAGTGTGGTTGTTCTGAAATTGTGAACAGGGGAAGTATTTGGTCAGTTAAATGCCTCTTATATTTAAATAATGGTTGAATGAGGTTTTCATTTCTTTTGTGTCTGTTGCTGTCTGGTTTGGTTTTGTTCAGGCATTTTATTAGGTCTAACTACTGAAATTGGTAACAAGGAAAAATGATGTGATAATCTATGGGGTTGATGAAATGGGAATGGCAACTTGATTGGAATTTTTTTGTACTAATTTAAATGATGAGTAATAAATCGTGATTTAAGTGGTGAACCTGTCTATTTTTTTTATAGGCCTTTCATAAGGGTGAGGGACAAAAGTAGGGAAATGCTTCAGGTGAACAGC
The DNA here is from genome assembly GCF_000705375.1 of Tinamus guttatus. Next base: position 10,549 of record NW_010586285.1, on the reverse strand, counting down.
AGAAGGGGTTCACAGCAGCTCTGAGCCCTGCTTCAGTTCATAGGACAAAAACTGGCTAAGACTACTGAAGATTCAAAGGGGGGGTCATCCTGTATCAGGCTGGCACAAGATGCTCACTGCCCCTTTATAGGCAGAGGAACTACATTTAAATTTAGTTTTTGAAGCTTGTTTCTATTTTACATCATCTCTCTGATCTGACAGAAGATAGGGTGTTTAAATGTCTTTGTTCTGCTTTTGGAGTTTCACAATTTTGAAAATGTACTTTTTATCTTTTAAAAACTTTTAATGATATAGCATGTAACAATGTCCCTTACAGAAAAAGAGAACCCCCACTAATGAAATAACTGATAGTGCAAGGAAAGTAGAGCTCTCAAGAGCTCTTCCTCCTACCCTGAGCTAACTAAATCAAGCACCAGTGGTGCAAAAAGCAGTTCTAGCCCATTTAGGGAAATAGGCTTAGTGAAGGTATCCTGAAGTTCTTTTTCTCACTTTTGTGAGGCCACATAAAACCTATTATACCCTATTCTCAAGATTAGGATCCTAAGCTCCAGCACAGCCTCCAAAGCATTAACAAATGGGGTGAGGAAGGGGAAGGATTGAGCCTCAGCAATTTAGTCTGGTCTTGCCCTGCCCTACCCTTTCCTGAATGTAGTAAGGAGAGAGGCCACTGTTAAAGAGCTGTGGTTAAGTGAATAGTGATTGTATTTTAAGGTGTGTATAGGTGGAGATTGCAGTTGAGTAGTTTATTTAGCTTCCTCTAACTTCACTGCTTCTTCCCCCCTGCCTCCAAGAAGCCTGCCACTCCCCCCTAAGTCTGCAAAGGCCCTCAAGTGCCCCTTGAGTTACATAAAGAGGTAACTAGCATCTTGACCTGCATCATTGCTGATCTCTAAGCCCAGGGTAGCCTTCTGGAATTTGCTCCTTTGTTTGGGCCCAGGATCTACCATCTACCTCCTTTTACTTACTCTACTAACTGTTACCATCCTCCTTATGGAGCTTCCTTCTGCATTTCCTTTTCCTTGCAACTTGAAAATTATTCATGGTAGAAAATCAGAATTTAAATGGAGCTTCCTTCTGCATTTCCTTTTCTAAAGGGAGCAACATCCAGGGCAAGTGCAACTTGAAAATTATTCATGGTTTAAATTCTGATTTTCTTAGATGGGGAAAAGAAAACCCCATAACTTCACACAATATGAACAAGCATTCACTATTTTTATTGTTTCATGCTCTTACTGTAGAACTCTTTAAGAATACAAGGAAGCTGTCAATAAAAGATGAAAATGCAACAATCTAATACACATGTGCCATAACTTTAGACTTTAACATCTTATTTAAACCTGAAAAAGAATATTTTCACAAAGTAGAGGAAGGAAAGTTAAAACACAGTCCTAACCCACAAAAGTTTTATATAGCTCAGAAAGCTTTCCTTTTTGGTGAAACACTGGAATAACACTATACTTAAGTATGCTATATATCAAATTTCTCTTCACAGATATTGTGGCCATGCTCTTCATAATCTTCTCTGGTTACTACCATATCTTCAAAATCATCATTTTCAGAAATGAGTTTCCCACCTTCCCAGGAATACGTAATAGGACTGGAGGAGAAAAAAAAAAAAAAAAAAAAAAACAAACACACACACACACACACACACAACATTAGTTTCCAGTAAACTCCCTTAAAATGAAGTATGCAGTAAACATACTGCAGACAAGACATGCATTTAACCACATGCCTTAATAAGACAACATTAATAAAACTAGAAAAGACTGTCAAGATAATTTTGTCTCCAAACAGCTCAAGAGCTGAATAGTTTGATTTGGCAATCGAAGTTTCACATTTTAACAGAACTGACCCACAGTGATATCTAGAGACATGTATGAAGGGGTGTGAAATTAGGAGTTTAAACCACTTATTTTTACTCTTTAGTGCTTCATAAACTACATCATTTGTAAGTCTAGACTTTATATGTGTATTATACAGTTCAATATTGTCAACTGTTTTTCTTGCCTCAACTGTTCATTTTGCATAGCTACTACAAATTACAAATTCCTAAAAGGGCTACATGAATAGCAATTCATATAATTGAAGTTTTTCTTAGAAAAAGATTTAAGCTCTTCTTTAAAGTATTTGCATATCTGCTTCACTTAGTGATAGCCTTAAGTTTATCTGCAAGTGTTTCAAAGATCAGACTTACTAGACAAAGTACAACACAAGCAGGTGGTCTCTAATCTGTTCAGTTCAGCTGAAAATCACTTAATAAAAACATGCTTCTTGTACAACTTTGAAAAGATACTTAGGCTGAGTAAAAGGAATAAAGATGTCAATGAGCAAGAAAAAAAAAATCCTACTTGATTTGATTCTGTTGATTCTGCCAGAAGAACAAAGCTTGTTCTGCTGTTTGAGACTTACTTTTCAGGAAGAACAACAGAAACATCATAATCAGTTGGAGTAAGGCATCGAACTTCTGCATAGACACGATCTCTAAAGCCTGGGAAAAGGGTGTTTCCTCCAGTCAGAACTATGTTCTTGAAGAAATGAGGCTGCATTTCTTGAAAATAAATAATTTTAGTTAGAGACTACATCATTATTTATTCCATTTTTTGTTTGTAACAAAATAAGAGATACACAAATAGCTGATGCTTAATTTACTATCCCTTCGAGTTGTTTTTTCTTCTTCTATTTTGAATGAAAAAGAAATGTATTTTAAAACCAAAAATTATGTTCAAGTTATCAAAGGTATTTTAGTTGCATTAGGAAAGGTTGGGAGGAATTCAGTCTACACTGACTAACTGGGATAGGGGTGGAAAATAACTAAACAGCAGGAAACCTATGTTTACATAAGAGGGAATCTTTTAGGCAGTTATCATTTCTCGGGGTGTACAAGACCAGAAGTTACATCACTACACTATAGTAACAGACATAGTGAGAGTACTAAGTTCCTAAGACACGTTGTATGGTTTAAAAATAATAATTAAAAAAAAGGAAGTTGTACCTTCAGGTAAGTTCTGAATGGAATGAACAATAGCTTCAGGAATTCCCATTTCTTGAATGCCAATATCTGAAGGATGGAAGAGTATTTCTGGAACTGCAAATCTTTCATTTGTTAGACGAAGTATTTGTTCACCAGCCTTGTATTTTCCACTTACCACCATTTCTTCCCTTGGCTATAATAAAAACACGAATAGGAACGACTGTTTAGGAAAAATAAACATATTTTTGAGTAGCTAACTTACTGCCTATCACTGCTGTACATAAAACATTAGTTACATTTTAAGTTAAGTCCTACTATGAGCAAATCTTTTGAAAATATGCTCTAGAAGACCTTCTAGTCTTCACTCTAATCATTTAGAAAGAAAACTCTATTTTATTTATAGCATATATATAGTGTATATATACACATATACTTAAGAATGAAGTTATCGCTTTTATTCAAAGTACTTTGGTATTAAATTGGAAGCAACTTATGCCCTTACTAATTCAATTTTACACTGAACTTTCTATCTTTCAAAATATTTACATATTATTCAGAGAGAAACTTAGTTATGGAAGAAAACACTTAAACAATGGTGCTGTATGATAGTTAAGGGGAACTCTTATAACAGCAAAAGCATACAAAGCTGCAAGCAAAGAAAAAAAAAAAGACAAAAGAGACTTTTTTTTTTCTCCTCCCGACTTTATTTTTTTTTGTAAGAGTCTAGTCTAGTAGGAAAAAAAAAGTCTTATCCTCGTTACCTTACAAAATCCTTTTTTGATTGTGCTGAAGTCTGGCAAAACATAATCTACCATAACTGTATTTTCCTCTCCTTTCAATCTGAAAGGGAATAGTATAGAAAAGTTGACAACAGATTCTAAATCCCAACAGCTTTATTCTGAAAATAATTTGTTTGGCTTGGCTGGAAACTTTTCTCATCGGAATATACATTTTTCTTTTGTGCAACAAATTATTCAGAGGCAACATTTTCTATATGTAACAGTATTGCATACATACTTGGCAATCTCCATGTCCTTGTAAAAGTCTTGAGATACATAACACACATCTTCTTTCACTTGATTAATTACATGTGTTTCATCCATAACATGTAGCTGCCTACACAAAAGATAAAATAGTTACTGGAGAATAACTAAGTCTTAGTATTAGCTACACTGTTCTCCACTAGCAACAGGCAATTGAAGTTCTCAGATTGCAGAAAGCTACTCTGTACTAATTCTATTGAATTTTATTTATGGTATGAGTCAAATCAAACTGTATAACTTATTTGGTAGATACACTGATGACCTACTAATCTGATGATCTACTACTGAGAGTTCAAGAAAACATACAAGGACATAAAGGGGAAAATGCAGATGACCTCAACAACTTCAAAAGTGCTGGCAAAATCATAAATAAATAAAACAAAAGTTTCATCTAAAATTCACAGAATCAATGACGGTAACTCCAGAAGCTTCTGGCTTATTTCATATCAGGTCTTAAAATGATGACCATCATCCTCTACCTGTAGGAGATGATCTCCTTTAAATGGTTGGTTAAGAGCTTTCCTCCAACATTGATCCTATAAAAAAGGAACAACACATATTTTGTCATCGTTAACTTAAAAGGCATAGCAAAAAAACAAAACAAAAACAAACTCACCACTCTTGTAAACGAGCAACAAAGTTTACCTGATAATTGCCTCTTTCTTCTTTTTACTTCGACAGTAAGGTACAATGTGTGTAAAAGAGTATCCGCTATCCACAATGATACAACATAGCTCAGATGGATTGTCCCGGAAATACCTATGTGCACTAAGAGCACCAGCTGAAACATACACACACAAAAATTCATTTTTATATTAATATATGATTTCTAGAATTCATATCAATATGAAAGAGTATTTGGTTCAGGCAAGGCTTTGCATGCATTTGACAGACTTAACCTAAAATGGAATGCTAGAGCCAGATGAGTTAGTTCTTACAGTGGATAAAGTGCTATTTATTCCCAAACCCCTTTGGAGTTCTGGTCTATGCTTGTTTTCCTCTCATAAACTCCATGTAAACTGAGCAAACACCACAGTTTATCAAATCTGTCTTAAGAGCGATTTATACCAAGATTTTCAGAACCCTTTCAGAAGGGTCATTGTGATGTTATTTTCACATAATTTTTATGATGCAGTGTAGTTCATTATAATAACACTACAAAATATTTACAAAATATTTTCCTTACAAAAGGAAAAAGAAACGTTGTAAAAAATCTCCCTGCAAATCTTCCTGCATTATCCAAATGGCTCTGTCCTCTGTCTCTCCTTAGATCTCCCTTAGCCTTTAAATAGCAGCATGAGAATACACAGAGAAATTATATAAAAACATTTAATTTAGTTGCAGAGGGCCAGGAAAGGGTATGAAGAGATTTCCTTTATTTTTTTTTTAATAGAGATATCACTTAATTTGGATAGCTGTATACAAACTAGAAAGAAACACACTCACCATTTACTCTAAGAACTGCTTGGAATTGATACTCTTCAAATAAGATTTCATTCATAGATTCTTGTATTGAACTGAAGTTAAAATAAGGTTCAGTGATAATAATATTGGTATCTACAAAATCCACCTGCGAAAAAATACATTAAGAGTGCCATTACACAAAAATTAGAAGTGAATACCCCACTACCACACATTGCAGCAATTAAAGATCATTAATTACCACTTGCTAGATCTATTTGTAGAAGCTAGACTTAAAAGTTCTATTTTTATTTTTGTATCACAGCTCATAAAGTCTTCAACTTTAGCATGTGTATTAATGGATTAAAACATAATAGCAACAAATATCTTCACAGGTACTCTGCTTCTGTTTTTAATGCTACCAGCCTTACAGATTTTAACAAAACAAAGGGATACCAGTAAAGAAACACCAAATACCCCAAATCCTTTAAATGACAGAAAGGTAAATAATCTCTAACAGCACTCTTATCAAGACATTATTTTTTGATTAACTAAATTTGACATCCTGAGCATTACAGATAATTACATCAGAACTCAGTCATAGTTCTCTTCAGTAAAAATAAATAAAAATCCAGCTAACGTCTCTTTAAAAAAAAAAAGAGTAAGCTCAACAGCTCCATCTGTTCAGTATTTGAAATATTTATGACCTTTCCATTCTTCAGTATTTAGCTTACAGAAATCTTCAATAAAAACAGTTCTTACCTGATACATTTCCTTTCCAAAAAGATAATCCCAAACCTGTCTCTGGACATCCCAATTCACTAAGTAACCCTATAATAAACAGGAAAAAATAAACCATTATTTAGAAAATATAATTACACCTTTGTTAGGAGTTACAATAAACCTAAAAATGAGGAGCAGTAGACTGGTACTACAAAGAAATTGGAGAATAAAAAATATCTAAGGAATATATTAAAAGCTAAGTATTAGATAAGTAACTAAAGAAGATTATACACTTAATACCGCCATCAGCACTTTAACTACTTCAACACAGGAGTCATAAAATTCATGTTTCCTATACACATTTCTCTGCTTGGCAGGCTAGGGAAGCGGGTTTGAAGCTCTCACTGCAGCAGTCTCACCAGGCGCCTTCCTTACCTTCTGAAAAGGGAGAATGTAGAAGAGGCCCGAGGGGTCCTTGATTTCATCGAGCTGGTTGGCCGTGAAGGTTTTCAGGCGCGCCGTCTTCGAGCGGAACTGGCAGTTGGGAATAACGCTGCGGAGCGCGAGCAGGGCGGCCGTGAGCTGCGCGCGGAAGGGCCGGCCCGGGGCGCATCCCCCCGGGCGGCCCCCAGGCGCCGGTACCGACCGCCGCGCGGACCGTTCAACGGCCGC
>NW_010586277.1:0-45185 GCF_000705375.1 Tinamus guttatus | reverse complement strand
CCTTAACTTGTGCTCTATGGCACTTGGGGCACTGCAAGGCACTGGGTTTCTAGGCTTAGCTAATGGAGCCTTCAGTGCTTGTCCATTTTCAAATGCAGCAAGGAAAGGGAACCACCATGCTATTCCACTCTGCTCTGCTTTGCTTTTAAGATGCAGGATGATTCAGTGCCACTGATCATTTGTTTATTGCTAAGACTGTCCAAAAATAAAACTAGATAAAAAAAATGGATGCTATTTTTCATGTAAAAAGAAATTAAAAGACAAAAATCTTTTTTTTTATTTATTTATGTTAAAAGTTTTTAATAAATGTTATGAGAGCAAGTATTTTTCCTATCTTCTTATTTGTTTGTGTTTTATGTATTATACCAAAATAAAGCCCAGAACTGTCCAAATCCCTTCTGGAAACAAATTTTCAAGGTCATGAGAAAGCTATAAGTTATGAATACAGTTCCATGCTAGATTGCCCTGGGACTACAATATTAATTAGCATTTTTAATAGCTGTTATACCAAGAGAAAAGGAATTGCATCCTTGGAAAAATGACTAAAAAGGTTTAGGGTATCATAAGAAATAAATGATTGAATCTGATCTCCCATTGTAGTTAAGGGGCAAAAAGAATGAGAGTAATTTTTGAGTAATTTTATCTTCCTGGATCTCACCAGTGAGTGGCACTGGTAAGTGAAACTGAAATATAATGTAATATTCTAATACAAAATAAAATTAAAATAAACACCAAAATGTTAGATAAAATGCAGCTGAGGCACAAAATGTTTTCAGGGAAGAAAAAAAAGTATATTTTAAATGGAACATTCTTTGTCTGATGAATAAATAAGAGAGTGGTTGTATCTAATTTAACTGCTGGGAGATTAAAACGCTGTGGAGTTGAGATCTCCTTGGTCTGGACCAAGGGACCCGTGGTTTCACTGCAGCTTGGATGCTTGGGCTTTGTTTATGTAAAAATCAGACTGTGGGTGATGGGAGGGGAATGAGATGTGCCTGAGTCTCCTTTTGATAAGGAGCTGGGATGATGCCAGAGCAGCATATAGACAGAGCTTAAACATTGGCTTCATTGCAGAATGTATAAGCCTCTCCTTGGAGGAAATACCAGACATGAAATGGCTCTTTAATCTAGCAGACAAATTCCAATTAGAAATGCAGTACACATTTTTTACACAGGGCATGATTAATCACTGAAACAAACTACCAATAGAATTGATGAATTCATCATTTCTCGATACTTTCAAGACAAGACCAGATGCCTTTCTAGAATTTATGTGCTAGCCAAATGCATGTCGTTGTCAAGTACAAGACAAGCTATTGGGCTATTATATTGCAATATTAGGCACCAAGAGTAAATTTTACTGGTCTGTGATACAAAGTAAAACTAGTGGTCTTTTCTGGTCTTGAACACTAACTCAGATAAAAACTCTATTTTGGTCAATACTACTCTGGTCTTCATATGACTATCCTCTTGTTTTCATATTCTTATTATGCCCTTTCCAGTGTATTATTTGTGGTGCAGCTCTAATGGTGAATTTAAGTTCCTGAAATCTGTTTATGTTCCTCAATTGCTAGAGAGAGGAGTTCTTGAAACAAATAGGGAGTTAGTGGATAAGACATGAAACTCCAAATACTTTAATGGATCTGGAGCCAAATAGATGCTTCGAACAAGCATTAAGTAAGCAAAAGAGAGGAAAAAATATCAGTAAAAGTTGTTTTAGGTAGCCTCTCTGTTGTAGGGATTTGTCCTCCATGGAAGAACAAACTGAAAAGCAGCTCCTGGGTCACCAAATCCAATTTCTTGTTATCTTCAAGACCTAGCTGACCAGCTACTTTTGTAAAATGATCAAACACCTTTTTTAAAGAGGTTTCTCTCTCTCTGCTCAGTTTCTTTTATTTTGAAGTGTTTTCCAGGGCTACTTGGATGACTAGACATGCACCTCTCAATTTTCAGCACTCGAGGTCTGTTAATACCCATTTCTTTTCAGATCCTGCCTGCTTAGTCTCTAACTGGAGTGTAGATACTAATATGTTTAGATAGACTGACCATATTATGTCTATGCTTTATTTTCCTAAGCGAAACTTTTTTATTTGCTTCATCTAGAGATGGGTTTTCCATTCATAACATCATTGCCTTGGTCCTTTTTTATTCTTCCTTCAGTAAGAATTTATCCCTCCTAATTGTAGCTGACAATGGTACTTTGAGGGAGGTCTCAAGAGGGCTATAAGCAATAACAGTGCCTCTCTACCTCCCCTGAAAACAGTCAAGCTTGGCATTTTTCTTTTTCACAGATGTAACACATTAATGACTTGCCATCGCCACTGACCGCATGAGACAACCAGGTCCTTTTACTTTTCATTATTTCTGATTGATAAACTTCTATTTAGAGGCAGAAATTCTTATTTTTGTCCCTAAGTGCAAAAACCTACACTCTGTGCTAGTGGATTTTAGTCCTTTTCTGCTACTCTGGTCCTCACCGTGATACAATTTCTCAATAACATATTCAGATCCCCCTTATATTAACAAATTTCAATCATGGACTTTTTTACACTAGATTCATTAGAGAGAATATTAATCTTCAACGCTGCATATCATTGGTTCTGAATCCTCATTTGTAAGCATGAATGGTGATCAGTATCAATAAAAGTATTATCTGCAAAAACACACATGTAATTGTTCAAACTGAAATAGTAGCTATTGACAGATTTTTGAACGTTACAGAGACAAGGATTTCTGTTAGCTCTTTTAAAGAGAAGAAAAAGGAAATATCTGTCTTCCATTCCTATTTGAGTGGTGCTCTTAAACGTGGCCCATTGCAGTGGGGAACAGATAGAATATCTCCTATATGGTTAAAGCAGGAGATACATGCACTGATATGGGATCCTATCTCTCTAGAATTGGATACTAGCTCTTTATATTAGCTGGGTCTAACAAGTAAAACAGTCTTCTGCAAGAAGGCAGTGATCTCCCCAGAACAAAGTGACTCCAGAAGGATTTGAAAGGGTCTACAAAAGAATGCAATTACTTGTAAACAGACAGAGGGATTTTCAAAATTGCCTGCTACAAGTTCCACCTTTAGGTAACACGTTGTCCTACATACATGTCTTCCTAGTGGGTTTGGATTAATCGTAGTTACAAACAACATATATAATACCATGCTCATGCTTCTTTTCCTCATTGCAATCTAAAATTAGTCTTACGTACAATTTAATAATTTATTCGTACAATTTTTAAACTATTGAGTAAATGTTATAAACACAGGACAACGCATATGAAAATCTATTTTCTTCTTAGGTGGATACGATTAATTCCAATTACTTGGTCCTGGACAGTTTATATAAAACACAGTAAATGTCCAGATGCAAGTTCTCACTAAAAAGATATGTTTGCATAATCATCATTTTAACATAAATGGGATGTCCTTATGACTACCTAGCTGCGGTTAAATGCTTCCTACAAGCATACAGGTAGTGCAGTTCTCAGTTTCTGTGCATATCCTGTAGATCTCTGGAGATTTCTCTGTAGAAATTAAATATGCAGACTCCTTACTGGTTCCATTAAAAATGATGAAATATTTTATTTCAATGACTGGATCTTTGTCACAACGTAAAATATTAATGGTTATTTTGCATCTAATTATTTTCAAATGTTTTCATTGCTATATATTAAATTATAGGAGACAGGAGAGTGTACAATTCTAAATTGATTGCCAACTTTTAAATGAAATTATTTCTCCTGAGACTTTGGTGACTGGAATCTGCATTAGTAGTTCATTGAAGCAAATATATTTCTTTTGACAGATGTTGTAGTTAGATCTTTTTACTAATGCCAAAATATTTTTTGATGTTTGTTTGTTTTAAAGGTCACTGTAGAAGACTCCTCTCTAGAAATTGTTTACACTGTAATTATACACTTTGCAACTCTCCAAATATATGTACCAGGGCATTTAATGAGTATAATTCCATCTAGTAATATTTTATGGGTTTTGTTCCATTGTTATTTGTTACTTTGGTCATTCTATAAAACTACAATTTTGCAAAAATAGAACAGTATTTCTTGTGCTTTTCTCCCCACTTACAGAATGTTTCATTATTTAGCAGAATAATGAATAATAATCTGTTTTAATATTTCTATTGAATTGTAAAGTGTACCGTTATGGCAATGATTGTTTATTGTCCTCCATAGAATAAAGCTGCAAATATTTGACCTTGACTTACAGATTGATGGGCAATATCAAAACTGCTGCTTTAAGCAGAAAATCGTCCATATTATATCCAAAAAGGCTAAGGTCTAATTCTTCAAAAGTTTTTAAATGACTCATTATCATTTTGATTTCTAATTTCAGGAGCAATAAAATGCATAAGTCAATTGGTCTAACATCCTTCCCTGTGTTGACAATGCATTCTCCTGAAGATTTATGTATACTTCTAAAGACTTACAAGCTAAAAGACTGAGAAGACCTTAGATTGAAAAACTGTAACCTTGAGAACAACTTCACCCAGTATTTTTGCATTAAACCTAGGATTAGGGTGAGAACATAATCATCTTTCAGTAAATCTAAATAATCTTTGCTTCAGTCTGAAGTGAACTGGCTTTGCTTGTGGGCAAGGAATCTGGGTGCAAGCCATCTCCAAACAACAAGTCTTAGTGGATTAACAGTGCTGCACCTGCCTTCATTGCCAATCAGTAAAACTTATGAGCTTCTACTGCAGTAAAAATCTTAGCTCAGTTTCTGATGGATATCTTCCTATCGTGACCTCTCTCCTTACTTCCTGAAGAATCTTGCGTTGTCATATCTTCAGAAAATAACTTTCATTCATACAGGTTGGTTTGAAAATGGAATACATATTAACATGTCAAAAGTGTGGGATTCATTTTACCTAACTTTAGAGGTCTATTTTTTCCTTATCTGCATTTGAGATATTCTGTCTTGACATTGGCACTGGAGAGAACACGCACTTCTGAGTTGCAAACAATCCCATACAATAAAAAGAAATCCAAAAGAGGATAGATGAACTTCACACATGACATTTTTTCTTTACTGTCTATAAATACAAGAAGATTATCATCTTGGATTAGCTGGCCACACTGCCCCTGAGGTTTCTTTATGAGGCTGTCTTCAAGCCAGATCAATTTCTTCACAACTGTTGTGATCAATGCAGACTACAGGATGATTCAGGTCATAAGTTAGGTGCTTAGGACTCAACTCAGCGACCTACATATAGACACCTAGTGACATCTTGGATCCTTTCTTAGTAGAGCATGCCCTGATGTCCTGTTCTGAATGCCCTGTCCAACACCTGCCAGTGCCATGCAGATGACTGGACAACTCTGAAAAATCTCCAGCAGTGCACAAAGTCTACGTGCAAGAGACCAAACTAAGCCCCTACTTTCTAGGTAGCTAAATCTCTCTTCAGGCTTCACAAACTGTGTTGACAAGATGTCTGTTTATAACAAAATTTAAGGTCTCAGTGTTCATAGAGGCCCCTAATCTATACACTTAAATCTAGCTGTCTTAATATCCAACTCAGATCATTTGTAGGGTTTTGTCTTAGTTGCTTGGACATAAGCATATAGTGCTATTTGAGATATGCTGGAGGATCTCAGAAAACAGCATGGTGCTAGCAGGTGAGGGCCCCTGCGTTCTTCTCGGCCATTGTGCTTCTACAAGGTGGAATAATCCACAGCATCTCCGGTAGATGCCTAAATTTAGGTAGCACTCTACGTTAGTCAGATCATAATCTGACCTACCAGTGTCTGGTGAGAAGAACCAGTGCAGTGACCAGTATTATGGTGATACAAATAGAGAAACTTTCTAATGTTGTTCAAGAAGGAACAAAAGACCCAAATCTGGACTACAAGACAACTGCTAACCTATTACAGTGTCTCCTCAGATGACTATTTCTGGAGGGGAGTTTCTGATAATTCCAGCTGGACTAACATTGCTGGAAAAACTCCTGTAGAGGAATAGCTTGATTCTTTTAGCTTAAGCATAGCTATCCGGGAAAAACTTTAATTATAAACCACTGGAAAAGCAAAGACGGTATGAGCCATAAAAATCTGTATGTTTTTATAGGGCCGAGGCCCTGACAATCACTGGATTTAAGAAATTACATTATAGTCTGAGTTGGTATTACATAAGGGCATTTACTTTTAATGTGTTTGCTAAAACCAGGCTGTTCATCCTTTATTCTTGCCTGTCAAATTAGAAATGCAAATCTTTAATAAAATAACATGTATTACAGCCCATGTAAGATTGGCAAAAAAACAACCAACATTTCACCCCCTACAAAAAAATCAAGATCAGCCTGTACTTAACATACTTAATTTCCATTGCAATGAGGCATAGGCTGTAGCAGACTTCCCCAGAAGGCTCCTCCTGGTTTACACATACCTGATTTGGCTAAATGTATGTCCCAAACGAGGGCAAACTGCAGTGGTGTCACCCATATTACACCGATGGCTGCTGTTGGTAGAGAACTGCCTCTTCCACTTGTGCAAGGCTTTCATTGCCTGTATCGCTGCAGAACCTGGATTAATTTGTGCCAGGGAAGTATAGCCCAGCATAAAACTTTCCATTCAGATGCGCCGATTTGACATATTTGTCTATTTATTAATAGACTAAGTGCAGCGGAATTTAGGATGCAAATTTATTCTTGGCCTATTTTCCTTTTTGCACTTTCAGCCTCTGTCTTCTCCCCTGTGCTTTTTCCCCAGCTGTTTACATTTCCTTGTCTCCTCTGTTTCACATCAATAATATTACGTACTGTAATCTTTTAATCTCTCATAATTAACTAGATTACCTCTTAAGTGAGAGAGCCTGGTAATGGGAATGGGAATCTGTGGCTTTTCCTCTCCCATGTGTGCTTTCTGGAGGATTATTAATGGCACGCCAAAGAGGCAGCCTCTTCTTGTTCCCTTGAGCAGTCAGAGGCCAAACTGCAACAGCAGAGAGAAGAAAACTCCTGCATGGGGGAAGGCTAAACAGGAACAAAACACCAAACCCTTCCAGATTTCTGGAAGCTCCTCATGCAGAACCTTAACATGGTCCAGAATTGATCCATGTGACCACATGATTGATCCATGTGGCCAATGCATCTACAATGTCACATGTTCATCTCAGTACCTCTGGTGACAGGTGATGTGAAGAGATAGGGAATTTTCTCTATAATTCATCTCATCTCAGAGAAGGTGGTTAAATCAAATGAGACAAACTGCACTCTCTGAGCATTTACTTTCCTCTGGGGACTACTGAGGATCAGATCATCAGATTCATACATCTATAAATTTAGGAGACATGAATTCTGCTTGAAATTACTTTCTGTTAGGACTGATCTTACACTGAAAAATCTGTTATCATGACAAGTTTTGTATCAAAGACTTTAAAATAATGAAAATCTGCAAAAAATTTGATGAAGAAGTCTTAGCGGGTACAGTTCTGGGCAGCTTTAGATGAACTCATACCTATTCAAACCACTGGTGTATCTCATGAGAATTTCCCTCGGATGCTTCAATGTTCGTCACTTTTCTGCAGAACTTGAAGCTTAGAGTTGATCTCCCAGTTGCCTTACTCATGATGTCCTGCCTCGGACAGCTACAGCCCAGATGAGAACTTAGGTAAATCATAAGAATGTCTTAGTCATGTCCTAGTCATTGCAAACCTGAACAAAACTAATTATTGACTGAAAACTGAAAACATTCAGAATCACAGAAATACATAATAATTTAAATTTATAAAGTATAGCCTTATATATATATAATAGCATATAAAATATATAATATATAGTATAGCATATATATTATATATACAAAATATATATACATTATATTATAAATATACAAATATACATATTTTAAGACTATATATGTGAATGTGTGCTTATTGTAAAAGAATTTCTACTACATGAAAATAATAGAAATAAATATCTTTACATCACAGGCAGAGAAGACTGAGAAGGACAAATGGCAGCTGGGAGCATCGCTATATAACTGAGCCTCTTAGATGGAAAGGAATCTTCTGACCAAATCGGCAAATAAAAGATACTATAAGAAAGAGAATGAAATATAGTTTTTATTTCTATTTTTGACATATTGAGAAGGATTTACATTCAGACCTTTATTATTCATACAGCACATTAAAAATGCAGGTGCTCTTGAGTGCTCAGCCTTTCATTTTTACAGATGAAGCTGATATTCGGTAGTGGCCCATTTATAGATGGAATGAGCTATCCAAAACAAATAGAAGCAGCATCACAGAAAGTTAAATTTCGAAGACATTGTTGCACAGCTGAGGGAACGAAAAAGGAAATTACAAATTAAATTTTCATGCCACAGAATATTTAAGACATATTTTGAAATGTACAAATCTGAGCTGACAGACTCGCTGCATGTTGGACTCAGGGGCTTGAGGGACAGCAGGTTGTCTGAACCTCAGCTCAGAGCACAGCAGCAGCACAGGTAAGATAAGAGGGAACTTCACCTTCCATATGCCTATTTTACCTCAGACTGCAACTTTTTTCATCTAAGGATCAGTCAGAAGATCCATCTGCCTACTTTATTGTATGTGCATTTTTCCAGGGATACATAGACCTGAACTTTTTTCCACTTAGCTTCTGAGCATAATAAGGTTCTCTGCAGGTCAATGAACCTTGGAATACCTCCCTCCTTATTTTTGGTGTGGAGGAGGAGTCAGCAATGATCATCAGCCTCTGGGCATGACTAAAGACATTGGAAATTACTGGTGCATGTGGTGTACCATAAGGACAAAGACAGAAGTAACTGACTAACCTGCAAAAATCTCCATCTTCTTTAAGGTTTTCCAAGGGAAAATTTATGGATAATTGTTATAGGATTAGTGGTTTTAGCCATTATAGCAATTTTGGAAGTATTAATAAATCTGTCAAGTCAAATAGATGCTAGAAAATGCTGATTCACTGAGCAAGAAGTGTTTTGTGCAGAAGCTGGGGCTTTAATTTTCACTGAACTTCAGGCTCGTTTCTGTGGGGGCTTCTAGGGTTGATGATTGAGGACAGCTGACAGTGTCACTTGTCCCTTGGTCAGGATTTTGTTGTTTCTGGAACTGGACAACCTCAGACACCCGAGTTTGTTTGTAGGCTTCCCACCCCCACATCTGACACTGAGCCAGTCTACTCACTTTTGCTGATCCACAGATGGGAAGACCATAGGAAAACATTATGGATGCTTAGCCTTACCTCCTAAAAAACATGGATGGTAACGCTTTCCACTCACTCACTTTTAAATGACCAGAATAGTAAAATATCCAAGTGCAGTTAAAAAAAAAAAAAAAAAAGTATAGGAAGGGATGTGAAGCTACTAATACTGCTTGGCCTTTAGTGATGAAGTGCAGTGATGCCTGGCAGGTAGCCCCAGGTCTCATTTTGCTTAAGACTTTATCCCTTTGTTGACACTCCCACCAAGTGTCATGTACTTTCCTACATTGCTATCCAAATATTGAGTATGCTGCCCTTTTCCAGACATTTCCTCCCAAATAAACAGGACAATCTTCATCCTTGTCACAGTGATTAATTAGCTGGGTAAGTTTACGCAGGAAATGTTGCTTTCAACAGAGGAAAAATGCCCCAGTTGTTCCAGTGGAGGTAGTATCCCCACTATTAAAAATGTTGACCTCTGCTTTCATCTGAACGAGCGCAGTTGAAATTTTCAGGATTATCATGCCTCTGCTGTTAGGCTGGAATCAAGTTGATCAAGTTTTTATCAAGGTTATCAAGTTTTTGTTTCCTGAGCAGGCATTTAAGGGAAGTGTTCAAGTTAGTTTTTGGTCCCTAGGTTAAATGGATTGACGTGATAGAATATTCCTGGTAGTTGAATCAGGGTCTTAAGTCCTTGCACATTCATTCCTGTCAATCTAATAAATTCAAAGTCAAGTTGTATCACCCAAGCTTTAAAACATTTATACAGCTTAAAATAAATATAAATTCTGCATTTAGGATGTTCGATAATCAAAATGTGATGAGTAATGATATAACCAAAGACATTGTCATGTGGCTTGAATATTACACATGACACAATTTATTCTCTTTTTTTTTAAGTGACACTACTCTAGTGAGGATACTAATCTCAAAATTGCAAAGGAAATGATGTGATATTAAATTGGAATTTGGAATTTCACAATTCATTTTTTATTATTTATGAGCAGTTGCATAATAGCTAATTAAATCATAGCTGACTTGCAATGAATATTGTTATGTTCTGTATTTTTAAATTATTTCTGGAGTGGAGTTATAATGCTGTGGAATTAGGCAATGCCCTTGGCGTGGTGAGTGAGCGCTGTGAAGTTGTAACAGTAGGCTTCTGACACATTACAAATAACTGCAAAAATTTCCTGAAGCCTGCTGTTACAAATTTTGTTAAAGCTTTCTTCCTTTTAGTTTACTAAAGTTTAGTTTAAAGTTTAGTTTGAAGTTTAAAGCTTAGTTTACTTATGGAAAATCTTACCTTTATGAAGCAGCACTGATTCTTTTCTGTATATTATAAGGACATTATATGTATATTATACGGTATTGAAGGGTTTATGGTTGGACTCAATGATCTTGAAGGTCTTTTCCAACCATAATAATTCTATGATTCTATGACATAACATCTTTGCTTACAACTCTAAACTGGGGACATTTATGCCCCTAGCAGTGTCTGCAATGTATGCAAATATATAAATAAATACAGCTTTTAAAAATCTCTCTACATCCCTGATGTTTTTAATCAAACAGTGAAGAGCAATATATTTCAGATTATTTTTAATATTTCTTACATTTACACCTTTCATTCTGTGTTTTATAAAAATGTCATCTTTTGAAAAATTGCACCAGAAAGAAATGTAACATTCCCACCTATTTCTCAAAACTTTCCTTTTGCCCATCAAACCCAAGGACCATAATTTTCTTCTATATGCTTATCAAAATGGAGAGGAAAAGTAAAAAGCAAAACTGCATAAATTTGAAAATGTCCCAGGTTTTGAAATCCCTTAATAATAATTTCTATTTAAAATAAGTGTCCTATTTTACTCCCCGGGTCTTTCGTTTTTAAATATGGTCACACAGACATTTCTCAAGCCCTTCCCTTCCCTTCCCTTCCCTTCCCTTCCCTTTCCTTTCTTTTTTTTTTTTCTCCATAGAAGCCAAGCCATTGTCAGAAGAAATTTATTTCTGCACTTTTTGATCGAGTACTGATAAATCCGATACCATTTTTCTTTCTTTTGGATCATTTGGTCTGCACTAGCTCACATTTGTTCTTGACCCAGGAAAATAAAACATCTTCCAGGAATTCAAATCTTGATATTCTAGAGGAAAAAAAAAATGCCTTCTGGTGACTGGAAATATTATGGAGGCTCATGGGCCTCATTTTTTAATTTACACTTTTGATGTTTGACAAAATCCACATCAACCAAAGAAAAGAAAAGATTTTATTCTTGAGTGAGCATTTTAGCCTAAGGATGGATAATGAAAGGATAAGTTAAGCACCACTTATAGACCCACAGAGCAGCTTTTCCACTCTCTGCTGAGCCAGACTGTAATGAGACTCAGACAGATGTGGAAAACAGGCAGGATTTTGTAAAGCGGGCAGAAAGGTTTTTATTCACCTGCCATCCTGAAACAGTTTACCCGGACATAATGAAAACATTGAACCGAGAAGGAATTCAGAGTCCCAGGATTAAGAAGGAAAGAAGAAATGGACTCTGCAGCGTCAGGGGTTTCAGACCCATAGGATTCATAACACCTAACTCAATGGTCCTATGAATCAGTCTGTAAAGAGGAAAGGTTGGTATCTGCAGGGAAAAGTGTTTCGTAGATTAATAAACAAGCAAAAAAAAAAACAAAAAAAATCCCAACTGTGGTTTCTCAATGGCCTGTGCAGGGTGCACGCTGGAGGGGGTAAATAGGTCCTGCCACACCGGCAAGAGCGGCAGCAGGGAGGTGAGGAGCAGACAGAGGGAGACACACGGGGCATGACGTGAAAGCAAAACACGGAAAAAGGAAAAGATCAGAATATGAAAGAGCAATGACATAAAATCATAGCACTTAGTCCTAACGAGCCAATGTCATGGATGTTTTCAAGCTGTTTGCAATTTCCTTCGATGAAGCTGCTTTAAAGATTTGATAGCATTTCCCGCTGGAAGGTCTGCAGACCTATTAAGATGTATGATGTTGGCTAGCCACAGGTTCCAAGCCCCATTGTAATGTGCTTTTCAATTGAGAATAAAGGATTTTTTCCTATTAAAAATTATCATTAATAACAAGATGTCTGTCAGTTGACCTTTCTCAACAAAAATATCACTGGTAAAATCGTTCTAAAAATCTGGCATATGTCTGAAATATATCATTTGAATCTTTGTCTGGGGCCAGAATCTATCTTCACCTCCATGTGCATGATGTTCATTAACATAAGTGGGAGCTTAGCTCAAATCCAAGGACAAATTTTGTCCTCTATTCCTCAAGAGATTCTAAAGTTCTATTTAAAAGTTTGGGTTTTTTATAGATCAGAGAATGATAGAAATTTTGGTTGAAAAGAACCCAGGAAGTCTCTAATCTGACTTTCTGCTTGCTTCAGGACCATTGTCAATGCTCAGACCGATTTACGTGTATCGACTTTGTATTCATGAAGTCTCAAAAGTCTCCAAGGATGGAGACTTGCCCAAAGTACTTTAGTTAAACTTTGCCAGTGTTGCACTGTCCTCCCAGTGAAGAAGTATCTTTCTTCTCTTCTCTCTCTCTTTTTTTTTTTTTTTCAGTTAATAATCACTATGGGAAAATGGGTTGTGAAATATCTGGTCTTAAATAGCCGATATATTTGATTCCTGACTCAGCAAAACAAATTAATATTGACTTAACCTTAAGCAGATGCTTCTGCATATTGAAATAGATGAAAATAACCTGATAGAATTTCAAGTATATATGTTGACATCCAGGACAGTTAAGTACTTGCCAGGCACTTATTGGAGTTAGGAAAGTGCTTAAAATTTAAGTATGTATTTACATAGTGTGGCAAAGTAATTTTCCACTGTTAGTTGTATGCACAAGGGTTTATTTTGGAAACCGTAAGTTTTAACTGATTTGAACTATTGTCATTGTGCATTCCAAAGACTATGTAAGACAGAATGCTTAAAAATCTTTTCTATAAAGCATTTGGAAGACTAGATTTGTCTTCATTAGAATAGACTTCAAAGGTGGACCTCACATTAAGATAAAATACCTGAATTAAGTGTTGACATATATATATTTATGGATATGCTAGCATACTACAAATGAGATTTAGTTACCTGAGAATAGGTGGCTTTGCAGCACTTTGATGTCCTAAGTCATCTAATTCATCTGCAGTGGTCTTTAGACTGCACAGGACCTATGAAAGACCAGAGCCCTCCTAAAGAGGCTGTTGGTAGCCTCCAGGATTCCCACAGATACCTCAAATGGCACTAGAAATCCATGAGTAATTCACCTAATTATAACCTGGCCACCTATTTAATATGATGAATGGAACTTGAGTGATTCAGCTCTGTCTGAAGTAAACATCAGGCATGACATGTAGGTGCTGGTAGGTACAGCAGTTGTCCTGACTTGCACTATAGCTTTAGGGTCCAATTCTTTGCCTATACATACTGGTCTAGTGGTCTGGGGATGTCTGAACTGTATGCATGGGCTGGGAAGATACGGCAAGGATTTACAGGACACTCATGCCTTCTGAAGTGACAGCTGGAGACCAGGGGAATATTCAAGGGCACCTCATCTAAGCAGAAGCCTGTTGAGTTTGGCAGACTGGAAATGAGGAGGAAGATGTGGGTGTTAGACAGACATCCTGCCATCTTATCAACAGCCAGCTCTTGTCACTGTCTCTACATAATATAAACAGTTGACAGCACATATTGACACCTCCCAGGATAAAAATTGTCTTGGCGTCACTGTTACCCAACAATATAAAGTGTTGACACCCTAAATTATGGATCTCAAAAAGGCAGAAAATTAAGATGCTGTGGAGGAAAGTAAAATGTATAAAGCAAGGAGAATTTGTGGGCACAGTTTGCCATGTAGAGCAATGGAAAGAGGGAAAAGCCAAAGCCAGAGCTGCTGCATTTAGTATTGGGAGCAATAAGCCTCCTTATGACCTGCTTATAAACTTCCAAGAGACAATACCGAACTATTCCTTAATATCTTTTCATTCATTTCATGCAAAGAAATCAAAAAGTTGAATGTTCAAGATCCTCCTTCATTATTTTCAGTAAAAGCTATCTTTGCAGGTCTTGGGGAAGGGATTTAATCTTAAAGAGGATTTTTATGTTTTTAAATGTGTTTGCTTTTTGATTTAGATCAAAACCTCCAGAATCTGAAAAAGCCTAATTACATTATATTGCCCCAGATCTTTCGACACAAGCAGATCTGCAATTTTGAAGACAGTTTGTTTTCCAAGATCTGAGGCAATCTGTCCGTAAGCTGACCCTGAAAGTTTGGACTGTGACATTCCTGGAGAAATCTGGCAGGAAGACAGAAAAGTTTTCATGATAGCTTTGCCAGATTTCCAAAGCAATTTTGCCTCCACTGGTCAGTCCCTACAAAATGGTTTGATTTTGCTCAGATGAAAAATGAAGAGCGTTTTTATCAGAGTGTTTCTGGACAACTCTGCTCCTGGGTAGGAAAACAATTTGCATGTCCGTCCTATGTTCATCACTGCACCTCCTTGCAGAAGGCAAAGCACGTTGTTCCTACCACTTTGCTCTAATTCTGCCTCGTACTCGCAAGTGTTTTTCTCTGATCATTTTCTGCATAATTTTTTAAATCTTTTTGTGTGCCTCCAATCTACTGTCACCTAATATTTCAGTAGTACCCGAAGAGCCCGTAGTGAAATCTGCATACCCTTTAAGCCAGTTCAAGGGCATATGCCTTGTCAGCATACAGAAAAGTCATCTGTGTAGTTTTAGGTAATGAATAGGGTTCTTGGTCATCTGCCTGATGGCCTATTTGCAGTTCTCAGAAATATCACTTGAACCATGAATTAGAATATATTAGAATTAATATTAATTAGAAGCATGAACTGAATTGCAAGAACATGAGGGATGCCACTGAAACAAGACATCAAGTTAAAAAATCTAACTCAGATATCTCAATAGGGTTTTATTAGAGTTGTCTATTATTCCCCTTGCAGACATAGTTACAGACAGATGTGGCATTGGCTGGATATGATGCAAGGGAGGTTGTAAAGCTCCAGGTCAGAGAAGTATATAACCTCAGACTGGAGATTATATGTGGACATGAAAAAATAGGGAGCTCAGGACAACAACCAGACACTTTCCTTCTGCAGTAAACCCAAATGAGTCAGATCAGGAATTTACAGCCTCTCACCTCGTTGAATTTTACCTTGTTATTTTCCTTGAAACAGATTCCCTATCTAAAGAGCAACCTGGGAGATAACTAGGACACTCATAAGGGTCTACCATATGTAGAAGTAAACACATATCTCTTCTTCCTGCCCTAAGTGATCTGTGTACATAAAATATATTGTGGGAGACCATAAATTGTGTGTGCTGTGACTTTTTATCAAGCTATCTTTGAAGTTTCTTCCTTTTATTTGAACCTGAAGAAGGCCTAAACATCTGAAAGTTTTTTTCTAAGTTGATTAAAAAAATATACAACCTCTCGCTTTCAATTTCACCTCTTATTGTCACTAATAAATAACATCCAGAGTACTACTTACAAAAAATCAATCCATTTTATCTTTTACCTTTTATCTATCACTATCAATACATGTCCATTTAATCTGCTGCAATGCGTTCATGAATTGCACTTCAGTTCTTGGCACTCTTGCTTTCCTCTCATGTCAGTGTTTCCTGCTAGATTACAAACCTACAGCACAATTGTAGCTTTTGCCATTCCAGCCAAAGGGATGATTACTGGACAACACCTAATAACTGTGTTTCTGGGAAACACAATCCAAGTGAGGAATCTGAATGAAAGAAGAAAGTGAATGGCACTTGAATGTAAACATGTAAGAGATTACTGGGTGAACATATAACCTGCAACTCAGCTGTTTAGCCTTGATTCAGTAAAGCAAAATGTGATATTTAAGTTTTAGAACACCAGCATGTTTAATTAAAAATATACATATGCAAACGAAATGATTATTATCTCATATTTTCCAGAATGTCCCATGTTATAGAAACACAAGTATAGGGTCTGAATCAGAATGTCAAAAGGGAAGTGTCCACAATCAAATTTCCAGGTATCTTGACTATTCTATGTTCATAAAACTCACTTTTCTCCCTTCTAGTATTGTCTTATACAGATTAATGCTAATAATAGTTGTCCTGTGATGACTATTCCTTAGACTCTTCAGCAAAACTAAGGCACTGCAAACATTTCATGTTTACACGAAAGCTTATTGCTGAAGCAAGCACCCTGAAGTTATAGAAACGGTAGCTCAAGCAATAAATTCACATCACATCATTTACAGTGAGCAGGGAGTTGACATTGCATTCCCTGTGCTCAAAAGTCTGTGCATCAAACCCAGCACAAGCTGCCACACTCCCATTCTGCTTCACCAACTTCAGAGGGCTTGAAGAAGGCCTTGGAAAAATGTTCTAATTTCATTAGTTGCATTCTCATTAATTGTAACCCATTTTCATTAGGGCTTTTTTATGCATTGAAACCTTGAAAAATAGCCAAGTAGATCAGATCAGTAATTCCTATGAGCTAAGAAAATGTATTATTTTCTCCTGTATTTTCTAATTTAAGCTGTCTGTGGCCTACATAAGCTCTTTGTCTGCATTTTTTACACTCAAGAAGGTCAGGAATAACTGTAGCCAATAAACAGAAAAGCAAACAATAATGCTTGTAATAGTTAGGAAGATTAATGTTACTGCCTGTATGCTCAGTGCTCCAGGTAAAATTATTTTTCCTGAAAACATTAATTATTCACTTCCCTAGGTCCAATGCAGAATAAGTACTATACTAAACCACACTGAAGGTTGCAGAGGTTGTTGTAGATCCTTAGTATCTATCCAGGTCTCTCAGCCTTTAGAAAGATCACACATGCCTTGCAGAGTGCCTCAACAGACACTGTTGCTGCTTCTGAGTGGACCTTGAAATCCTTTGGATGCTGGTAGTCTCTCGGGCACACCGTGAGATCTTTGTCTCCCAAACAGTGAATTACTCTCCCCTCAGATTGGGTGACTACCATATATCTATCTCCATCTGAGCTGCTCACCTTGGACTCCCTTTGTAGCCATGGAGGAGAACTGCGCACATTTAACCTGCTGTTTATCCATCCTACCTTAGAAGCAGGTGCATCATCTATGATTACATTACCCAGATCTCCCCTGCTTCCAAAGGGCATCCATGGATACTGCCTCAGGCACAGCTACCTACATTTAACAATGTGAATTTTGACACTCAGTAGGATCAGGAGGGTAGGGAATCCACTGAGACTATGAGGTCTGAGCCATCTGGACACAATCTGTATGGAGTCAGGCCATTCTGCCAGCTGCTAAGTCCCTCCAGAAAGGGAAAGGTCCAATTTTGGGCTGCTGTGACTATGTCAAATGTAGGTCTGATCTGGCTAGTCTGCATGGTGCAGAGCCATGTGTAGACTTACTGGTCCAGAGCCTGCTGGTTTGAACATCTTGCTATGCTCCAGGTTGCCCAGGACCATTTTCAGACAGATTTATATATAAATATATGTATATATGTATTTGGGAATACTCTTGCTCTGTGCTAGGACTCTCCTATTTTGCTGGAGCTGTCATTTTTTTTGTGACTTATGACAAACTTCCTGGAAGTTACTGTTTTGCTTTTGTTTTGCTGAAGACACCACTTCCTTAATGCCCTGCTCTATAAATAATTGAACTTTCCATGTGAGAGAAAGTACAGTATTCTGACATCAGGAAAAATGTGAAAAGTGACTTCTGCAGACTGGCAGTCAAGTAAAAAAAACAAAACAAGCAAAAATAAATCTGATGTTATTTTAAATCATAAGTAATAGCATATTTTTAGAGGAAATGAGACCATGATACTGTTGGTCCCTCAGCATCTATATTTTTAACCCTGTGAAATGAATGGTGTTTTGATATTCTTTTCCCTTCTAGTAACTGCAGAACAAAGGGAAAAAAACCCACTAGCATCATTCTGCAGCTGACCACAGATCCTGGTGCAGCAATCTCTTCCAAGGTTAAATTCGGCTCTGATTCTCCTTGCTCAGAGCCAAGGACATAGGGTTTCCGGGGAAGGGACCTGGGTAAGCTGCACTGGCCTGTACTGCTGTTCTCCACAGTGTTTCTACCTACTGGGTACCCTCTTCTCTGCCTTACTCTGATGGTCCCTAGGGAGGTCTTTGAGAGTTGCAGAAGATTTGACACCCATCGATTTCAGAATGTAATCAAAAAGACTATCCCTTTTCTGAAGTTGTTGTTACTTAAGCAAGAGTAAGCATCCAGCTCTCCTGATTAATCTCAAAAGAAAAGCACAGGAGCTGGAGTTAGGGTTGGAGGGGTCATATTTTTGCCAGTGTTAAGTACTGAATGTCTGATCAAATACTAGGGCATACCTAATTACTTTCTGCAATGTATAATGTCTTACATGAGTCATTGGTACAATCATTGACTCTGCTTTTAACCCTTTCAATCTAGTTAAATAGGAGATGACTGTTTAGCAACTGTTCTGTTCAATCTGTATTCAAATTTTGATTGTAACCGTCCAAGTTTGTCCTGTCAAAATGCATTTGAGCACTAAAGGAACTGCTGGCAACCTTTTCCTGGCAAGATTCAAGTCTGACCCTAACCACGCCAGCAATTTATTCACTTGTATATACATGCAAGTATATTCTATAGAGCCTACCAAGTTCAGTCTTCTGCTATGGTACATTCTGGCCAAAGAAAATACTAGTTATTGGAAGATCTTTTAGGCTCTCTTTTTCTTTTATTTCAATATCATTACTTACTTTTTCTCTTTCTCTCTCTCTCTTCCCACCTTCTTCCTCCTTTCTCTCCCTTTCTCCCTCCATCTCTCATTTTCTCCCTCTCTCTCCACTTTTTTCTTATTGTTAGGGTGGTCCAGAGAACAGTTTTGACCTGGACCCAGTACTGTCTCCTAAATATTCCTGGCACAGTTTGGGAGTCACCATAGTCAAAGAACCACAGCAGAAAAGAACCATTGGGCATTGGCTGTTTCGCCCTTTTCATGAGAAATAGTCTTGGATATGTTAAAATTTTTTGAATAGATGTAGCCAGTATGTCTGCACATCACTAGAACTATTTGGCCATCCTTCTTTTTAATGATATTTATGCAATTTTCTTGAGTAGTGTTGCACATGAGTCTAGACAAAGAACTGAATATGAATCACTGTTATTCATGTTTTTGGTTTGCTTTCTCGTCTGCTTGTGTATTAAGTAACTGAATGCAGAGAAGAAGGGGCACAGAAGGATTGAAGAAAAACACTGGATGCTACTACCAAAAGGCAAGAAGACACTGTAGCTCTTTCCAGCCTGACCTGTGAACACCATGCGTGCAAAGTCAAGAGTTTCTGAAGAACCAGACAAGGTGCCCTGTGTCATCTCCTTGACTTAGGTGCATAAGCTACATGACAAGAAAGAAGTCTATCCAGGTCCAACCCTGATATGGAACTTGAATGTAGGTGGCTGGTCTACCTGGGCTAGGTTTTTGCCTAGACTTGTGCCATTTGCCTGAGACAATATGCAATGTAATAGGAGTAGTATGTGTGTATTTGACACTTAAATAAGCTTGCGAAATGCACTGACGAGCTTAATTTACCTCACAAACCATGAATCTACCCGTTTTAAACAAGCAGCCAGACAATTCAGATGGGTATCTTTTCTCTTCCTTATACCATGTCCCAAATAATTGTAAAATTGGTGGAAAGGACCAAATCTTCACTACATGTGATGCCTGTTGGAAGGTTAGTTTGAAAGGGACCAAAAAAAAAAAAAAGAAAGAAAATATGCCATGCCCTCTGGGTTTGATCTCCTAATTCAAATTTGCTCTAATAACATTCTTCTGTGTATTTTGTGACTGGATCTGATGCTGAGAGTTTTGGGATTGGGGGGATAGGGTGGCATTTCCGATGAACAGAGAAGGATGAATATTGTGTATTTGCATTTGAAAATTTAAATAAATCTCAACTAAATTAATTACTTGTAGTATAAATACAATGTTTCTAAGTCATAACTAGATTCATTAAGACTTATCCTTCTCTCGGTTGCAGGCTTTCTCCAGTAAGTGATGTCTCTATTCAAAAATTTTTTTTGGCAAAAGGAACAGGCCTTCTCTTTAGTATGTTTTCAACTTCCCATCTTCAGAAACTTTGAAGCTTCTCTTCACACACTTGAATACTGCCTTATCTGTTACATGCACTCCTATACGGAGCTTGAAGCAGTCCCATTAAAGTCCATCTAGCAGATGGTTTAGAAGAAAGAAAAATATAGAGTAATGAATCAAATGTTCCATTAGTTACTAGGAGAGGTTAGCAGCTTCAATAAACAATTTAATCTCCTTGTTAAAAGAAATAGTAGCACTGTTGTAGTATGAATAATTGATTGGTGCTTTAGTGCATGTCAGAGACCTGTAACTGGAAGAACATTAATTGAAAGAGAACTGGGTTGTGTAAGTTATGAACCAACTGGAGGCAAAAATAACTCTGCAAGGACAAAAGGTCTGCAGCTTTTTACAGGAGTAACTACGTCCCAGCAAATAATTCCAGTTATCTAAGACAGGTACTGATTTTCTTCTGTGTCTGTACAGTCTTGTAGCAATGTCCCTTCTTGCTAGCCAACTGGGCTCCTCTGATGAGAGGTTCACTATTGTTCACCAGCAAAACTATGTCACCTTCCTGCCTGACATCTCAGCAGCTTGTGACAGTGTCTGCTAGCCTGAGTCAGTCAGCAAGATCTGGATTAGTTGAAATGGTTGGGATCCTGCAGACTGATATGGCCAGTGAGAGCAGGAACTGGTAATTATCAGGAAAAGGGTAGGGATGAACATCTGAGGATGGCTGGGGATGGTGACATCTGTCAGGGCAGTGGTGAGGAGCAAAGAGCTGAGAAGATTTATTCCCAAAGCAATTGAATCGCATTTTAAACTGCGCTAACAAGGAAACAGTCAGGCACCGCTTTACAAGCTCTCTGTTCTGTTGACTCCCTCCTCCCAGCTTCTCTGTGTACCTCAACACACAGAAACAACTATTAACATTAGGAATTTCTTTTCTGGGGTTCCTCTGGGGCAGTCTTCCAAACACCCCTCCCATGTCTGTCTGCCTCATTGACTTACACTGATCATCAGACATCCACTGAGGACGAGTACCTGTTCTCTCCTGTCTGAAACATGTAATTGTTTCCTTCCTCTCTACTATTATTTATCTCCATAACTCTATTAATTAAATGTTCAACCCTTTGAGACACAATTCTTCTTTAGATGCCACATAACAGGAGACTGCTTTGTAATAGGCTTGAAGTTGGACAAGACAGATGGACGGTAAAAAGGCTTTGATCTACATTCCTGCAGAATTCCAACTGTGTTTCTGTGGAGCAAGTACACATATTTCCACTGTGTATAAACTGACAAAGTGAATATAAAATAGACATATTTTTAGTATATGCTTTTTTTCTTCAAAAACCACTTCCTGTTGAGTTTTGTGCAAGTCTGTGCAACAGGCAGAAAATGAATTAAAGAGCTTACATCACCCTGTATTTTCTACCATTCTTAAGCCAAATGGCAAATGGATAACTAGTCTGTAACTTTCTGGATTGCAGCAGTGATTAGGAGCAGTAAACAAGATGAAGAGACAATTTGCACTTGATGCTATTTGTGTGCATAGAGAGGCTGAAATGACATGTTCTTCCACAGCTCAAAGGCAGAAACTCATAATATTTTGGCTAGGACGGATAGAGGTGAATTGATCTAATTCATTTGAGATTTACCTGTAATCCCTATTGTGTTTGATTCACAGCTTAACTGATCCATCCACATGGCTGGTGCTTGCTTGGGCCTCCTCAAAGTATCAGGACAGGCCTAAATTTTCTCTCTCAGCATTCTCAGAAGGTATTGCATATCCATGTCTGCTTAACCTTTCATCTATACAGTCTGGACATGAGGTAGGTTCTAAGTTTGATTGTGGGCAGCTATCCACACCCGAAATGGGCACACTGTGTGGGTTTCACCTCATTAGGTGTAGACACCTACATTTCTGACTGAAAAATATTTGCTTAATATCCAGAGATTTTTAGAGTAATATTGATATCATTTAAAATACAATAGGGTACATAATCATTCTTGAATTATTTATTATTATTAGTTATTATTATTAATTCTTTCATTAGACTATAAAAAGAGCTCCTGGTGACTAATTCTGATTAGCACATTTACCATAGAGCTCTAGTTTTAGGTATCCTACTCTTGCCACTATTTATGAAAAAAGTGCACAGCCTGTTCTTACTTTTCAAAGAAAACATCATTACAGGGAATGAGGAGAAATACAAGGAAGAGGAGGAAGAGGGAATATGTGTTCTAATGAATTATTAAAATGAAAACTGAGAATCTTCTCAGAGACTTACAGCCTGGATGTACTGAAGTAAGGAAGGATGAGGGCAGTTACATCCTCACTGGAAAAGCTTTCTTGGTAAAGCATGGCAAGCACAGTCTCTGCCCAAATCTCACACGAGTGCCTTCTGGAGTGTGAATGTTTAGCCCTGGCCTTTATTTCTGAAAGATAATGAAAAAGAGAAGTTGAAAGAAAAACATAATAAAAGAGAGACCAGAATTCCACATGGCCTGATGGACATTTTTAATACAGGGCATGGATGAGATTTCACACCTCTTGAATAACTAGATATTTTTATCTAACTAGTAACAAAATCTTCATGCTGAGGTAAAAAAAAAATAGGGTGGGCCATCTGATCAGGAAAGATGTGGATTAATTTAGCAAATTCAATTACAGTCACATCTGCAATCCATTGAGCTCAATGAGGAAAAAAACACAAGACCTGAGTAGGCCCTGAGCTCAGATCTCTCACCTCTCAGTTGAGCTCACTCTGCTCGATTACATTACCTTCTACTTAATTATGTGCTGGTAGTACAATATGTAGAAACTTCTGTGTCTAGATCAGTCTGCCCTAACTGCCTTGGATTCTTTTTGGATTCTTGGATTTTTTTAAAAAATCTTTTATCTTCTGAATCAGGGCATTAAAACTGCTGTCACAGATTCTCCTGGAGGATTTGATAGAACACTGCAGAAGAGCATTTGATTTTGTCTTTATTGCACCACACATGAATGCCTCCATCTCGTTAATGTAGGAAATGTGTTATCCG
The DNA here is from genome assembly GCF_000705375.1 of Tinamus guttatus. The sequence goes on along the minus strand of NW_010586277.1, from coordinate 21,855 downwards.
AGGGAGAAGGGCTTGAAAATTGGGAGCCCAGTATGTTTTAGAGGCTCTGTTTTTTCATTTTATCTATTAGATGGCATGGGAAATTAAATGTCACATCCCGATGAAACAGCGGCTCTTTTTTTTTTTTTTTCAAACAAGTCCATTTGGCAAGAAAACAGTTTGTTTTCATCAGTGCACTAGCCTCAGCCCCACAAGGAGATAAATGAGCTTGTAAACTGTAATAAAGGAAATGACAAGCTGGTTTAATTGTTGCTGGGCTCTCCTCCTTGCATAGAGAGACTTTGCTTTTACAAGGATATTCTTCCTTCAGAAAGCTTTTGTGCTTGGAAGCCTACTTCACCCATGGAAACGTTAGAAAAGAAAAAGGAAAGAGGTACTTCCTGAGAGCCCTGAAAGATTTCGTGTTCCTCTCCTCACAACTTTATTCTCTTTACAGGTTGCCTCACAGTTGAACATATGGCAATTGCTAATCAATGATTTCCTGACACTTAATGCTGACACTTCATTGTATTATAAACTCTGGATTCTGATAAGTTACAGTATGTCAAAATGAATCTCTCATTCCTCATGCATATTCTCCCTTGATCTATCTCTTCAATCCCTTGTACTAAGTGACCACTTAATCCAGGAGATATTTACAAGGTCAACTGATTGAACAAATAGGATGTGGAACTGAAGGAGGCACGTGAGGTTTCCTCTGAGGTTCGTTTCCTCGTGAGATCATGTTGTCCATGCAACACGCTAAGTCCTTACCTCTCTGGGACCAGGAGACAAAGTCACTAGTGAAGAACAAGAAGATGCAAACCTGTATAGTATTGGGAATGACCTGCATCATTGTGGAAAAAGGAGAAGGAAGTATGAACTTCAGGGCAATGAATCCCACAAATGTGGGTGATGTACACACAGTTATTCAAAGCTGATATGCAGTTTAATGCAGTCCTTGCAGACCTACTGTGGCAGGTGGTACACAAGAGCCTATCTCTAGTCGAGGGATGACTTCTTCCGTGTTGAAGTTCTTAAGTTCTTCTCCCAATCAGACGTTCTCCCAACAAGTCATAAGTTCTTCTCCCAATCAGAGATATAAACTGGAAGACTGAAACAAAAGTTCCTTACTCTCTCTTATCTGCTCTAAGTGCTATTTAGCAGCCACCTGTGTTACCTCCTGGCTGGAAAACAGCAGTAAACTGTGCCTAAGATTCTGTAGCCCCTAGGAAACCCAATCTAGTTCAAATTCATACAGCAGGAACAAGCATAAGGTTTTACAGGTTTAATAGACCTGCTTTCAGCTTGCCTCTCTGTCCCGCAGGGACCTGTATATCAAATTTGAACATCTTGCTCTTTATCATTAAGATAATTAGGGCATGCTTGCCCTGTGGATGTAATGAAGCTTGAGCCAGTTCTGCAATGAAATCTGGAGATGGAAACGTGGTATGTTCATTTTCTGCTTATATCTTCAGCAGCTTTGACATCCCTGCACCTTGTTCCAAAGCATGGTGCAAATCTGCTTTTACTGGGAGAGAAGGGAAGATATTTTAATGTCAGCAAAAGGAATCTTAAGAAAGGTTTTCAACTCTGCTTCTCTGGCCCAGGAGACTGTACCCCCTCTCCGCCAATGAGTCTCTGAGGGATTGGCATAACAGTGTGGACATGCTAAAGATGCTTTCTACATATCAACTCTGGTTGGCTTCAGGACAAGATGCACATTCTATACTTTCATTTTCAATTCCAGAGTGTCTTATGATATATGGAGCAGCCAAGAAACTCCAGTGAGTTGGGCTTTATAGAAAACTAGTAAACAATCTTCTTAGATGAAAAGATATTTATATCCTGAGGCACTTGCATAGACAAGGCTAGAAAAAGAATACATATTGTACCACCTTTTTGCAAAGTGTAAATTTTGTATTCCAGTTTATTTAGAATAACTAGTGTCACATAGATATAATGTAGAGCAGAAGTTGGACAGATCCTGTTCTTTACAGGACATAGTCATATGAACCTTGAAAGGTATTAGATCCTATTTTATTTGTATAAGCATATGCAAGCAATTTTTATTGTTAGCTTTTTCTTAGATAAAATCTTGTTTCATTTGATACAGATCTAATTTATGGCTATAAATTTAGATGATTTCTGTCCTCCAAAGTACTTGCTAAGATTTTAATTTAGATGAGTCTGATTAATCTGATGAAATGGATGAATCTGTTTTCAACAAATGATAATTATTTCTGTGTTGAAGATAATGCTTCATTTTATCCATAAGCAAGGGGAGAAGGTCCATCACTTGGAAATACTGATAGCAGATACAAGAAAACTCCTGAAAAGGTATTTTAGAATATGCCACTGCACTAAGAGTAAGACAATCTCTAAGTATATAAACACCACATCTGATTTCTATTAGTCTATTCTATATTCTTCTATATAGTTTCTATTGGATTAGTCCCATCATATCTACACAAAATGTTGTTTTTAAAAAGCACATGGACCTTTAGAAGCTACAGAAACTCAGTGAATCTTAGTGAACTCAGTGAACTCAGTTGAACATTAAGATTTTTTCTATTAAATGAAATGAAGGTCTTTGCTTTTCTGTCCCTTAATAGGGAAGTGAAGTGGCTGGGGGCATTTATGTGTGTGAAGTTTTTACCCATTTGTAGTGGTTGTCCTTATTTATTGTGATGCTAACTTTTTTAATTTTGGAAGAGCTATAATCTTTTATGATACTATTGACTATTATTTTTAAAAACTTGGACATATAAATCCTGGTGAAGTTTTTATATACACCTATTTAGAAGTTTTTAATGACATATAAGGCCTCAGTGGTGAAAGAAGCATTCAATAGTTTTAACTTCACTGAAGCACAAGGATGCAATCATTAATCCACTCTCTTGAGCTATCTTCCGCAGCAGCTTTTTGAAAGAGAGGGAATAAAGTTATTTCTTTAACAAGATAATATTGACAGCCAGGATGAATCACCATTATAGTCATATATGATGCTTCCAGCATCCTTCCTCTTCCTCCCAATGCTATTAGCCTTTAGCTTACTTTGAATCACAGATGGTTTGCCAGGGAGTCATCTGCTTTACAGATTTAAATAATTCATATCTATTGAAAAATATTCCAAGACTGCAATATGAAAATAGCAATACTACAACTCCAGTTGTATATACATCCATGCTTTCCCAGAGACAGAGATTTTTATGGATGTCTAGCCATTCCGTGCTGCACTTTGACGTTCTTGGAATGTCCAACAACAGGTTAAACACTTGAATGTCTCTGCCTTTGCATTTTCAAGCTTATCAATTACTGGACAACTATATTAGTGAAGCAGTAAAATAATTTATGTTCTGAAAGTGTCTGAAAAATGAAAAAAGAAAGAATAAAAAAATCACTTTATTGAATAAAAAGTGAATTATTTAATGAATGGACTTGTTTGAATTTTTAATTGATTCTTAATTAAGGAAAGCAATGACCCTCTTGATCATTGTCCTTGCCATGCCCAGAGTCAAACACATGCTCTCAGACTGTATGATTTCCATTATATACTGAAGAGAATAAATCTGAATTAATCACAGAACGAGTGTTGACACTTTATTCACAAGGAGACAGATTCTGATACTTTACTTCTTCAGGATACAACATCATCCTCTTTGCAACACTACCAAATTCGCATTCTGGCACAGTTTTATTTATCACAAGAGTGCAGTCCAGATTTTCAAAAAGCATCCAACTTAAAGCATCTTAGCAGGAAACAAATGAATTTTACACCATCAATAAAGTCAAAATATATTTTTTTCTTTCTCCTGCAGAGGAAGCTGGGTGGATTTCAGGAGTGAGGGAGGATGAGTGAAGTGTGTCTGGTGTGGAGGAGATACGAGAAGAGGACTGGGAGAAGCCATGGAAGGGGCTGGGACAAAATGTTATCTATCTCCTGCCATCTTCCTTCTGGAATTTCTTCCTCTCCTCTCAATTTTCTGCAGTACAAGATACAAGATTATCTTCCAGGTAACAACCTCTCCTTGTTCTGCTGTGATTAAATCTCTTTTACCATATACCATAACTGAATTTTCCCTCTTGCTTTTTGAGAGACACTGGGAATCCATCTTTCTTCAGCTTTTTTTTTTATCTCCTGGGATGAATTAGAAAGTGAAAAAGGAGAGCAGAAAAGGAGATGTCCATTCTGGGTGTAAATTCATGCAAATGGAGAGATAGGAGAGAGGCTTGATTGCCTCATGGCTACCAGTGTGGGGCAGGTGAGAAGCAGAAGGCTTGTGGCAGAAGCTTTGCACTGGAAGAGCTTTCCTCTGGCTTTGGCATCAGGTCTATGATCTGATGTCCTTGCCACTGGAAATCTGCCCCCAGAACTCTTGCCCCAAATACAGGTGCTTTTCAAAACAACAGAGTGCTTAGTCCATTGGACTTTTTTTTTTTTTGGTTATGTATACTGTTTATTTGTTTTGATAATCTTTTATGGTACTACTGAAATCCTTATATTCCATCTATCAAAAATATATTGCTTACAAAAGAGAGAATGCTTTTTGGTTTCTGATGATGGCTAAATCTTGTAGCTCAGGAATCACAAGGCAAGACTTCTTGTGTTAAAATATTCATAATCCAACTAAATGGGCATTTTTTCTGGGACATTCTCTTCCTGCACGGATCATTGTGAGCTCTAATTAATAAGTAAATAACACATTCTTCCTATTCCTCCTGGGCCTTCTGGGAAAAGGAACACTGCAGAGGGTATTTTTCTAATCTAAAACTTATGTTGCCATGTTAACTATGCTTAAGCATTGAAATATTGCTTGAAGAGAGTTTTGAGTTAAGGAGAAAGAAGTATATAATGGTATGTTAAAGGAAAGACAACTTTAATGAACATATTTCAAGTGTGACTTTGTGCTGTGAAAGCATTATGAAGTATCTTAATAATGAGACTGGAGTAAGAACTACAAGTTTATTTTCTCAATTTCTTCCCCCATCCCAAGGCAATACAGATGTCATATCTTTGCTGTTTCCCTGCTCCTTAAAATTCACCAACATTAAAAGGCAAATGTCTACTTAATATTTATACGAAGAAAGACATTGAATGGTAACATCGCATCTGAAAGGTCTTCTTAGAGAAATTGCATCAGGTACATAATGCCTTGCAAACCTATCTAGACCGGGAGCCTAATCAAATTAATGCTACCTCAGTGCTAATGAGGACTGGTAGTCATTCACCTTAATTAGCCCTTCTGAATAAATATATTTTTAGCACTACATCATTTAGGATGATCAGACCTATGGTGTTTTCCAACTTCTTATGACCTTAGCAATTAAGTTACCAAAGTAGAGTAAGTGGTGGCAAAGGAGGAAGTTTCGATGCTCCCCTCACCTGCTAACAAAAAACAGAGCATGTCCCTGGTGAACAATATCACAATATAAAGTGTAGATGTCACACTAATAGGCCACTTTTTGTTTGTGAAATTTTGAATGTGACTTGCAGATCTGCAGGGTCCCAGTGTAGCTTTTCCTATGGCTGCTCGGAGATCCAGACCTGCAGCTCTACAACATACAACATCAAGAGCTGATCTTGGAGCAATAGCCTGGTGGTGCATGCAGGGACCAGCTAGACACTTACAGCTTTTGAATTTACCTTGGGCAAGGGGCAGTTTGCTCTATGTCAGAATACCTTCTATGCACAACTCTTACAAAAATTAATGATGTCATACATACTTGTGCAGACATTGCCTTCTGTCTTATAAGTGGCCTGTTGCTAAAAATAAATGAGAAAAACATCCTCAGACCATAGTGAGGAATGTTTGAAAATGCATTAGATTTTAATCTTAAAGTCACTTTGCATTTATCTGATGATATCAATTATGTTTGATTTTTTTTTCTAACTTTTTAACTGACAAGACAGACTCTCAGGTACTTTAAAATAAAAGAACTGATGTGCAGGTTGATCACAATCAATTATAGGTGGTTTTCAGTTTGCTTCACACCTGTGAATTCCAAACTAGCTTCAGAATTCAACCAATTAAGATGAAATGAGGTGTTCAGTGCTTGCTCAGATTCGAATGCAAATAAATCCCTTTAGCATTACAAAGATCTAGAGAGCCATTACAGAGAGAAGATTGGCTTGGAACGGTCTGGGAAGGGTTTGTTTCACTTCCATATTTTCCTTTTTGATCAGCTCACAATTGCTTAGACAGGAACAAGCAGCCAAAATCTTCACATTTACATCTTCCAGAGGGAAACTCTTTCCAGCAGCTGTCATTGAAAGTTGATGTTCTGCTTACTGCAGATTTTTCTTTTTTTTTTTTAGATGAGGATTTTGCATTATTAACCATTAATGTCACAAATGGATGAAGATTTTGGCTCTTTTTACTGGGAATTATTATTTTAGCAAAAAAGATCTTTCAACATTTGTAACAAATACTGATTCTAAATTTTCTTTAATCGCTGCCCTCTATGTATCTATTCGCTCGTTATCCTTAAGATCAAATATATGGTTAAGATTTGCTAATGGTAGATAAAAATATGACTCTTTAACCATTTCAATTAGAAAAAGAAAGAAACCTTATTTACACATTTCCTTTAGCAATAAAACAATTTTTTTTTCCTTTACTGCAAGCAAATCTCCTCTTGGCAGTTTTTAGTTGCAACTGCATGATACATGGATTTAGATTGCATGTTGCATGAGTTTAGAGAAAAAAGAATGGGACAGAGTTGGCAGAGGGACTGTTATTGCAGTGCAGTTTCTTGAATTTTTTGACAATTATGCCTCTGTTGTATTTGATTCACTTTCAAATTAACGTGATAAATTAGGACTTTGTGACATTATCACTGGGTCATGGTAACTGTTTGGGCAATCCTTGCTCTGATGCTCATTTATTCCTGCTCCCTGAGCGTGTCACTGAAGATGACATTTCAGAATTATTCTAACTCTTTAGACACCCCCATGTTGAAAGTTAGCAGTTGCCTAAATACCAGACACATTCATGCAAAAACCTGAGAAATCACTGTGAATTATGTTTGGCATCCCTAAAACTTGGGATCTTTTCCCATCTTTTTAGTATCTATCTATCTATCTGCCCCATTCCTGGATGAATACAAAAGAGCAGAAGATTCCAGGTAAAATACACATCCTTATCCATATCCATATTTCTATTTCTTTATCAATATAATGTTTGATTTCTTTATGCTTACAGTTGTAAATAGGAAGCTTTCTACAGCTTTCAGCTCCTGTTAGAATCTTCCAGTGTCTAGGTGAAGCAGAGCTAGGATTGTTAGACAGTTATTTTTTAAGAACACAAGTTACACAAATTTTGCAAGAAGAAATATATTTTCTCATACTCTCTTATTGACAACTGGAAAAAGTGCAAGCTTTTGGGTTTACTGGATCTTTAATTCTGAAAGAGAATCAGCAAATTTCAAGCTACATGGAGTTTGGAAACAAATGCTATGAATTTAACTTAATTATATTAATTGATTGGACCAGTTTAAGGAAAAGGATGGTTGGTGTCTGAGCAGAGCAGGATATTTAATCAGAATAGAAGTAATAAGGCCGGTAACTCCTGTGGTTTGTAGAGATACAAACAGCACTGGTCTGTAGATAAAAAGAGAGTAAAGATATGGGTGGCCAGATTTGTGACGTTTTATGGGTCTTTCTTACAATGAGGGAAACTAAGGAGCTCAATGATGGAATGTTGATTTTTGCAGGTAATTTCTCCTGTGCAGGATAAGACCTAAAGATGTTCTGTTTTAAAACACAATTTTGTTTTCCTGCCCCTCAGGGAACAGTCAGGTACAATGTGTTATGCAGATATTGGCCTCTTTGCCAATATTTGAAAAGAATAAAATTATAAGCTCCAAGGAGTCTAAGTGATAGATACTTAGACTTAGGTATTTATGTAAATGCAGAAAGTATGGAAACAGCAACATGATTAAAAATTCTTACAGAAGAACAATTGCTAGCAGTAATAGGACACAACAGCTGTAGAAAGAGCACCAATAAATGCATTGTCTTACAAAGTTTAAATTCCTCTTGGCACTCTGCATGCTGCTCAATATGTTTTTACACTGTCAGCAATAATCTCTGTATGTGGTAAATGTTCCAGCGCTCCATTAAGGCTACAGGGGTTGGTGCGGCCTGCTTTTCATGAAAGAGTGGCAATGATACGTGGGATGAAGAAGCATGTAGTAATTATTTATAACCTCATTTTAGCATCGAATTACCATATCTTATCATCTCTTCAGTGCAGAGAGCACTTGTCTTTGGCTGCCTGCACAGCACCTATAGGACTGCAGCAAGTCGCTGTGCTGCAGCAAAGTGTGGCCTGGCTCCTGCATGTACTAGCCAGGAAGAGAAAGCTTGTAAGAATATCTATTCCTATATTTCTTTCTCCTCAAATTGTTCAGGTCTTGACTTTCTCAAAGTAGAAAAACAGTTCACTTTTGAAAGGATGAGGTCACTTCTGTTAAAATGTTCGCAGGTAGACTGCTCATTTTTTTTTCCAGAAAGGCTGGCTTATCTATGGACTTCTAAAATATCTTACAGATTTTCCTCTCAGCCCAATTCATTACCTGATCTTTCATATAACACGGGAGCTATGCCAAACACTATAAAAAAGACAAACAATTACAGAAAACCCACACATTTACTTCAACCTTTGTCTGAATTTGGCAAAGACCTTTTGCATGCAATTGTTTCTACTCCAACACTTTAATGACAATGGAGGATAGCAAATACTTCAAAGACATGCATTTGCATGAGAATTACTATCAGAAATTTTTGTGCAGTCTTCTTGAAAATTCAGGTGAGGTTGGGAATGGTTACACCAAGCAGCAGAAGTTATTCTGCGTTGGGTTAAACAACCAGCTAAACTGAATGTTTAAAACATTAGTCGCATCAGATAATTTTTGAAGTAATCTATGCAATGAAAAATATTTTCACAAGGCCACTTGCTGAGTAAAGAAAGAAGTATGAAAATCAGCCTGCACAATTTATGAAGAAAAAAAGGAGCTAGTGCATTAAGCAGTTTGGCAGCAATGACTTGCTCACTCCTTATCCTTCTATAAGCCATTCACTAAAGAAATATCTGGTCCTGCTCTCCTTGAAGAGCCAAAAGTCTTGAAGTCTAGTCTTGAGGTGTATTTAAGTGATATAGCCACCAAAAGAAGTACTTTTGATCTCTCTGCAACTATCTTTGCAACACTCTGTTTTTGCACTCATGCAATATTGGACACTGAGCACGTACCTCTCTCTACAGGGGTTTTGGCTCCAGGACCTCATGGCCATAGGACTTCCTGGAGGTACTAAAGGTACTTAAGGATGACTACCTTAGCTGATGAGGTCCTTGCCTGCTGGCCATGACGTTCTGTTTGGCTCCTGGTAGAAAATAGAAAGGGGAGTGCAAATACCCTTTTGCTAGCAGCAGAAACCTAGCTACACATGGCTTTATGAAGGGAGGAATGTGAAAATCATTCAATTCAAATGACCTGCCTGCTTTAGGTAGTGCCCATAGGTACATCGATTTTCCATCCTTCTGTGTTATGTGCTACTCCAGTGCAATCTCTGCCTGTGCTACCCCAGTGCAGTATCTGCCTCAGACCACCTTAAACATTTCTAAGTAAATGCCTCTTTCTCTCCTTTGGGTTGGCCATAAAATAAAAATGTATTTTGTGGTGCAGAGAAAACTTGTGATTAGGCTACCTTTGGGACTGTAACATCCTAGTAAAAGGTTTACCAGTCATCCTGCAGTTATAAGATAATGGTCTCATTTTGAATTCACTGTTAAAACCTCCCTGTAAAACTGTCTTTGCAGATGTATGTGAATGGAGACAGAAGAAGAGGATATCTGGTGGATTTGTGATTGAGTTTGAGTAGTTATCTAGTCAGTTATGACAAGGTAACTGGGAGAATAATTATCACAGCAAGCAATGATAATATTCATTCTGGGGAAAAAAAGAGGAGTATCTCTGCAGTAGCTAAATTCAAGAGGCTAAGTATGAATGAGGGATAAATAACTGAATTTTAATGGCAATAACATTGTCCTCATTTAGGGCTTGCATCTAGTAGCTGAAATAAGGACTATTTTCAAAGCCTAAGAAATTTAAAAGCCACTGGAGAGAGATGTCACAAAGGAAGACACTAAGATGCTTTCCAGCAAAAGGACATAATTATTTCCTTCCTTGTGCATCCTAGTGTGTGTTTTCTGCCTGGACCCAAGACTCTCAGATGCTATTTTCCTGCTGTTAGACAGGTTTGTGATATGCTCTGAGCAGACTAACTTTCTCCCACTGCGGCTTAGTTTTGCAGCCCAACATTCATGTCATAACTCATCCAGCATGTTGATCTGATTGATAGGATATTGTCTCATCGCTTGGGAAGGAGGCTTCCTAGGTTTTGAGGAAATTGAAGGTTTTGTCCTCTTGTTATTATTCTAATACTTTTAATCATTGGATATAGCACTAGTTTTTTTAAGCAAGTCTGGCAACATGAAGCCAGTTCTGACTGGAAGTGGTTTAAGGAATGGAGCTACGGGCATCCTCATTTCCATATTCCAAAGAAGAGGTGTATTTCCCTTTGGCGATGGAAATTATTGGTGGTCCCGGCTCAGAGGGAGGGTTCGTTACTAGTGATGAGCACAGATTTTGTCCCAGTAGGTTCTGGTTACCTAAAATTCTTAGCTCTTTCTGGAAACAAGTTTCTATTTCCATTATGTTAACCTCACTTATCTTAAGCAATATTTTGGGTCAGTCTTCTTGTGCCTTATTGTAAAATCTCATTCTAAATTTGCATGAAATATTTTCATTAAAATCCCAATAGATTGGATTAATATACAAGCACATTTGTTTAATGACTATCAATATTCATCGACTTCAATGTTAACTATCAGCTGAGGAAAAGCCAAGGTCATAATTTATTTAGTGGTGCCATCAATCTTCACATTCATGGAAGGGAGTGAGTCAATGTATTCTGTGCCATCACACACATTCACTGTTACAATCACTCAGCTGAGAATCCCAACCAATGACACAAGTTGCTGGCAAAATTTTCATCTTTGAATTCGTACTTTGAAGGGGCAATTACATTAGTGTCTCAAAAATAGTAGGGATGGAAAAATTGAGAGGAGAAAGGGGAAGGATTGTTATTCACTGAATTCACATCAGGATATCCTTATTTGCCTATGTGCGTCATTGGTTATCAGATCTTAAATATCAGTTTTGCCAATGTCCAGGAATAGAAACAAAAGCCGAGACCTTCTACTGGTGTCATTGGCTACTGCACTGTCTTCAACTAATTCAAGTAAAATTAACTGCTGGTCTGTCTAGAAAGAGGGTTAATATACCAAGTGATTGGGATTTTTTTTTTAGTTTTGTTTTTAATGTCATTCTTTTCTCAACCGGCTCAGACCATAAGGACAGCAGTAAGTACTATGGCTCACTGTATTTAAGGGAGGATCAAAGCAATAAGACAAATTATGTTTCCAAAAGTTTAATCTATGAACTGTGACTAAGATTTCCCCTGACCTGGGCCATGAGACTTACTGACTCCTTGGGGTCAGAAAAGTAACTTAGCAAGGGTATACATCTAGATAAGGTGCAACAAGGACACAGATTATTACTGCTGGCTAACAGATCAGGAAAAAAAAAGTCCTGTCCTGTTACTGTTAGCAGGAACAGGGCCATGGAGATGAATTTTTAATGTGAATTGAATTCTCCCACTTTCTTTTGTTACTGCTCTCAAGTCTGCTCCCAGATGAGTGGTCGCTATTTTTACAAGTCACAGAGATACACTAGAGATACCCATATTCCTTGCAAGCCCACAAGGCGAGACACAAATATTAGCCAAGCTGGATGTTTTGGGATTTGTAAATTCCCTGGGTCAAAAATCAGGCTTCATTTAGAATATAAGTAAGTTAACCATTCTGATTCTCTGTATGGATGAATTGATGTCATGAATTTCTAGATAAATAGTCAAAGGAATGAGGCTGAAATGGGACAAGCTTAAGGTCTTCTGGTTTGCCAGTATTCATCTCTGTAATTTCAGTGTCTACTTTAATTTCGTTTTCTTTCTTCTTTTTTTTTTCCTACCTTTGTCTATCATATTTAACTGGTAGGTTAATTCGAGATTCATCTCATCTAATTTGATTCCTGTAATGTTGACCTTTATATGTGAACTAGCCCCTCAGGCGTCCTCTCTAGCCAATGGAAAAAGTTGGATTATCTTAGTGCGCATTTTGTTAGAGCTATTTTTGGCATCTGTTTTTGGATGAGACATTTTTTCTCCACGCTTATTTCTCTTTCTTGACTGTGAAAGAATCCTACTTTTGTTGAAGGTGTCTACATTCAATGTAATAAAATGAATCCTGAATGCCTTTGGAGTCATGGATCTCTCTTGACTTGTAGCTGAACATCAAGGCAGGCACTGCACATCATGTAGAAGAGGAAAGGACTATCCATGGCAAAGGACAAAAAAAGGAGTAACATAAGGGCCAATTTAAGTTCATATAGTGCGTGTGAGAGGGACAGCTAAAAGAAAAGGCACATTTGTTTTTCTTTCAGAACTGCTTTAAACAAAGAGTGATGCAGAAACCATTTACAGCAGTAGAACTGATTTGAAACACCGAAACACCAATGCTGCACAGGGCAGCATTGAGCAAAGGTCTTCTTACAGGAAGCATTCTTACTGGTTTGAGCAGAAATCTTCCTAATTTAGGATCTGCTGTAAAACATTAGGGCTTGATCCTGTCTGAGATTATTTGTGTTCAAGCAGATATGACTGAGGTGACATCCTTTATGTTGGTTTTAATGTGGCAGCTGTGTTTATTCTGGTTTGTTTTTAAGCAGTCATTGATGTACAAAGTTAATGGAGTCAGGGTAGGTTCGAGAGTGCTGTGATAGGAGTAATTGTGAAGGGAGCACCATCAGAAAGATGTTGTATGGGATACACATCAGTCCTTGCTAACAGCACAGTCAGGGGATTGCTTTAAACACAAGAAAATAAAGTCTGCTGGAATTCATATCAGCTTGACAGTGGTTTTGAGCACATGCTTTTCTGTGCTCTGTGCCATTCTTTGTCCCAGCGGTCTCATTGCTCTAGCCGTGCTTTTAAAGATGGTTTGCAAGGAGAGGAAAAATTAAGTGTGAGTGGCATAAATTTAGATCAGATGCATTTTTCATGTATTCAGGCAGAGGCAACTTCCTAAAAACTGATGGATTGCCACAAGCAAAATGAAAGGAAGGAACTAGACCTCAAGGTGTTGTGGACTATGTAGTTCAGTGTGGGCTTCTGCTCTCCTCCCCCATGGTCCTTGCTTTCTCTCAAGCAGTCTCAAGCCGTCTACCCTCTCAGAGGATGGATCACAGCTAGCCATGGATCTGATGCCAAATCTATCACAGGATTTAGGCAGTTGAATGCAGTGGCAGAGTCAATATCTCCAGGTTACATGTTCCACCTCTGCCCCACAGTCAGTAAGATTGGGGAGCCAGTCAAAATAGCTAAAAAGTTGAGGAATGGACGTGTGAACATGTGATTGAGAAACTCTGAATCCTTTCAGATATGAGAGGTGTTTTTTTGTTTGTTGTTTTTAAATCATGAAAATAACTGGATTTACATGATGCTTTTTATTAGGAAAAGGGAGAGCTTCTAATGTTTTTGTGAACAAAGGGTAGAGTCTTCTTAAAACACGTGGGGAAGAAAATGTCCATTCTAAACATTGAAGATGTTCAAAAAAAATGATGCCTAGGAGACTCCAAGAGTCTATTGCTAATTTTACCATTAACTAGCAATCAGCACCAAGCTCTTGCTGCTCTAGTTTCTTCATTTTAAAATGAGCATTATGAAACTTCCTGCCTGAAGACTGCTTAATTAATTGACATTTGTAGAGCACTTTCAGGTCCTTGGAGGAATAGGGCTGGAGGAGAACTAAGTTTTTTGGCTACTAATAACTCACAAAACGCAAGCTGGTTTCCAAATAAATCTAAGTAGAAGGAAAAAAAAGAGGGCATATTGAAGTAGTATGATTATTATAATATGTTTCTTTTTCTCCTTCCCCTGCCTTTTATGCTATCTGTGGAAAGATAGATAAAAGATGAAAGTAGAGCTGGAGGAGATGTGAAGTCTTGAAGAAAAAATGAGCTGGGGCAGAGAAATAAATCTCTATTCAGCAAGGTTAAGGGACTAGGTTTAGAAGAAGAAAGTAAAATCTGTTAACAAAAACATGCAAGGAAGTAAACACCTTTGAACTGAATTTAATATAGCTTCCCAGTGTGCCTATGCACTTTACATCACTGAGCAATGAATATACGTATATAATTACCAATTAACATATACATCCCTAAGCATGAGGGACAGGATAGGGGAAAGAAGCTAAATTTAGCTCATTATCTCGCCACCATCACATGCCTTTCTACTTTATCACAAGGAGAAACTTCTGAGAAGAAAGATGTTAAAAGCAAGTTCAAATGTTTTCTCCCCATCTGAAGCCCTGATGCCTCTCTCCTCTGTTCCCAAATAGCAGGAACATTCCGGGTGTTGTAGGTTACAGAAAGGGGAGAGGTTAAAGTGGACGGTAAAGATGCACCCTCTTGCTACCCTATTTCACCTGCATGGCTGTATTAGATGGAGCCTCATCTTCCTTTGGTTGAAGTGCAACAACACAGTTTCTTCTTTACCAAATGAGCTGTGACATCAGGCGCAGCTGGTTGCTTGTTGAGGAATCTGCTGCATGGCTGATTTGAAGCATAGGTCAATAAGGTTGCAGAACTGTACCAGAAAGCAGCTTGGGCTGTCGTGCACTGTGAAGCGGGAGAAAATTCTGAGAAACTCCCTCTCCACTCATGATTTGCCAGAGTCCTCCTGGAATGGTGAAGAGCTGAAAATCACTGACCTGATGGCAATTTTTGGAGAGCTCGGCTCAACTGTAGCATTGGCATTCTTCCTTCTCAGAGTTCAAGGAAGGCTGGCATCACCAACTAGCCAGATTTCTTACCTCTAACTGCCAAAGTCAAAAAGAGCAGGGCAGTTGTGACAAGCAGCAACTTAGAAAAGTGAATGTAGAGCTTAAAATCTACTTCTCTGCTATAAGGGAGCCAACTCCTGATGGACTGCTCACCCCCAAAAACCTTCTCCAATCTTGTGAGAAAGAAGATACAAGCAAAACCCACTGGACTAGTAGAAAGCTTCCACTGGACCTGTAGAAAACTTTAAGATCCATTTATGATTCCTTTTCAATGCTGGAATAGCTATTGTTACTCAGAATCATAGAGTAACTGTTTTCCTCCTGCCTTCTTGGAAGGGAGGAACTGGAAAGAGGTAGCACACTTTAAACCTTGCCTGTGACAAAGCAAGCAAGGGGAAGAATTATAAATCTGTATCACTTCAACATCATGGTGTCTCATCTCCAGTCATCAACTATCATGTCTATGCTATGAAGCTGCCTATCTCCCTTATGAGGTTATGTATCTCAGAGGATGCAGAACGTATCTTCTATGACTGTCGAAGCCTTGGTGGTCCCACATTTTGAGGGTTATTAATAAAAGTAGCACATTGACACTGTGGCTAAGCAGACTGTTATGATGTCCTGCTCATATTTTCTTCCCCACTCACTGTTAAATCTCGGCCATCTTCTCAGAAGGGCTTTCAATGTAATCTGCCTTTACCTCAATCCTTCAGACTCTCTTTGTAGTCCTTTGTCCAAGCTTCTACCTCCATTGTCACCTCTGTGCTTAGCTTTTGTTCTCCCTATAAGACTCCAGCTGTTTCTGCTAATAGAACATGGCATTGCCTTGTTCATACTGCTTTTGTTCCTGTTCTCATTGTTCTATTGCTTTTTACGTTATTTAGATCAGATGTTCCTTGCAGCAAGGACGATCTGTTCATTTTTGCTTAGTACAGTGGGGCTGTGTCCTCTTTGATCTCTTGGCATTTTTGTAACAGAAGTCACTAACTCTTCAGAAGAAAGACATTTTGGCCAATGAAGTACTGAGGTCTACAGAAATCAGGACTATCTGGGTATACACTAATGTTTTCAGGACCTGTTTCCAGACCTATAATTGTAAACCTTTTTATTTTAACTGGCTTAATCTATCTTAAATGCAACATATTGACATGACACTTTTTGTCCCAAAGACTGTTGTTGCATTTATGAAGAGGCTTACCTGTTATACTAGTATATCAGTGAAATAGTCCCACTGATATCCATGAAGTTAAAATGTGACAAAACTGGATCCAGTACCTCATGTGCAAAATATGCATTACCAGAGTTTTGCAGTTGAGTATTTACAGTTCTCTGGAAGCCTCAGACTAGCGCTTGGCAACAGTCAAAAGAGCAAATAAATTATTAGGACATATTACAAAAAGGAATGGAGAAAGAATCAGAACATATCATTATGCCACTGAATAAATTTATGGCTTGCCTGTATCCTGAATAACAATCAACTCATCTTGAAAAGGAGCTGTTTAGATCTGGAAATTGTACAAACACTGGATATAAGGATATCTAGAAATATCAAATGGTATTATATAGAGAGGATTTCAGGATGATATCCCTGAAATCATGAGTACTGTAACTGTAAAACTGAACCGAGTGTCGCCAGCAGGTCGAGGGATGTGATCCTACCCCCCCTACTCAGCTCTGGTGGGGCTGCACCTGGAGTATTGGGTGCAATTCTGGGCTCCCCAATACAAGAGGGATGTGGAACTTGCAGAGAGGGTCCAGCATAGAGCAACAAAGATGATTAAGGGACTGGAGCATCTATCACAGGAGGAAATACTAAGCTGGGCCTGTTTAGTCTGGAGAAAAGAAGGCTGAGAGGAGATCTGATCAACATATACAAGTACTTTAGGGGTGAATGTAGGGAGGATGGGGCCGAACTCTTCTCGGTGGTGGCCAGTGACAGGACAAGGGGTAAGGGGTGTAAGTTGGAACACAGGAAGTTCCACCTCCATGTGAGGAAGAACTCACCTCCTGTGGGGGTGACAGAGCCCTGGCACAGGCTGCCCAGAGAGGTTGTGGAGTCTCCTTCTCTGGAGATCTTCCAAACCCGCCTGGATGCCACCCTGTGCCACGTGCTCTAGGTGTCCCTGCTGGAGCAGGGGGGTTGGACTAGATGAGGTCCCTTCCAACCTTGACCATCTGTGATTCTGTGAACTGAAAAAGAATATTCATTCTTTTTCATTACAGAAGAATGAGAGGAAATCTAATCAAGATTATGAAGCACTTCTTCACCTAACAGATAATAAAACCATAAATCTTCTTATTGGAGGATGACTAGGATAGCAAAAAATGAGTTAACATTGATTTTACATGTTTATAGGAGAACAATTTACCATGTGGGAAAAAAGGGCCCCTGAAGACTCTTAAATATAGTAATGGGACTATTCTCTACCACTCAAAATGTCCCTGATGGAAGGTGAGAAGGCAGGCTCAACTGTACTTTCTCTATTCTTTTAAATGTTCACCAGGCATCTGTTATTGGCCACGATAAAAAACATACTGTCGTTCCAGCTAGACTTTGGCCTTACTTTGGCAACGTCTGAAATGAAAATTATATTCAGAGAAGGCAAAAAGGACACACTGATGATTTTCAAATACAAAACAGAAGCAAGCTTTTGACCACTAGTTTCAGCTGAATAAAATAGGTCTAAAGTCTTTCACTTCAATATTTAAAATGTAAAGCTACATGTGTAGCATGGCATTGTGGGTATTTGTGGAGGAATGTGGCTAAGCTGTAGTATTTCAATATTAATGCAGAGGTTTTCATGCTAAGAGGAAAGATACACTATGGAGTTTTCACATGAAACTGGTAAAAAGCCTAGAATATTTCAAAATTTTTCTTAAAAAAAATCCCTGATAGGTATGTCTCATATGTACATCAATCTACATCCATCCACAAATAAATTTGTCTTCTATCTGTATCCTTATTCTCCCAGCCCATATGCTGCACTCAAATCCCTCCATATCAAGAAGCAGAGAAAATCCCCATACAGCTGGGAGGGAAGACTAAATTATTTCACAGATGAAGTAATTGGATTCTGATAGAATATGTTGTGTCCCAAGACTAAAGATCTTCCAGAGCAGCTGTTCTGTCCTTTCTGTCCTTATGCAACCCTCAGCCTTGTGGATGTCTGTGTGATTTCCACCAGAGCACTGAGACTAACATCTGCTTCATGAGATTTGTTTGCTCATTCTTTCTGCAAGAAAGTTGTGTGTGCAATGCAGTGTTTTGTTAAGAATAAATTAATTTAGGACTTTATATAAACATATAGGATTGTTTTTTAAGGGGAACTCATGTGGCATCTAAGATAAAGCTGGGCATCTATGCTGGGATGTTTATTCAGAAGAACAATGATTTTATTCAGAAAAAAAAACGAAAAATGCAGACCACTGTCTCAGGAGAGCTGTCAGATTCTGGCTCCTACATCAGATGGTTAAAAGTGTTCCTTTGGACCATTTTAAATTCTCTCTCCATCCCTCCCTTAACTCTATACAGAAACTAAGCATGAACTTTAGGAGGGCTAAATTCCAAAACAATGCAAATTTAAATGCAAAACACCTGAATAGGCTGGATGAATCAGATGCAACTTTCTGTCTCTGACATGAAGACTATGCTGAAGGTATTCAGTTTAGGTCCTGTATCTAGCTTATGGCTTTATGCTTCTGCTTGTTGCCATAAATTTCAGATTTTTCAGATGCAATATGCAAGCAATAATGGGAAAATCCCTTGCCTTAGCTTCCTGTCTTTAATCAGCAAGCAGGAAAGCTTGAAGACTAGAGGAAAGGAGATGAGTGGGAGATCTAACATAGATGTAGTAAAGGGAGTGGGTGGTGTTTGGTTTTCTTTTCTTAGAGTCTTTATTTTTTAAGATAAGTCAGTAGTTAAGCTACTGAAAAGTTCTGAGGGGGGTTCTGAGTTTCAGAATGTTCATTAATGCACGGATTTGGGGCTAAAACAGTGTGGGTGTTCCTTTTCTATTTTTAAGTTAGAAAAATCCTCAGGGCCTTCCCTGTTCTGCTTTAAAATATATTGGATTGCTTCTTAGCTATATAAGCCTCACTAGAATTTACCAACTTCAGGGTCTTACAGACCTCCAGGAAATTTAGGAAATGTATGAAGATTTTCATCTGGGGCCACTGCATGTCGAAGAACTTGTTTTTGACACTGCTGTTCAGGGCATATAGCCAATAACAGATGTTAGCCTGAGACTTGCATTTTTTTCTATCTGCTGATACCTGTTAATTATCAGTCCAGTAGACCATGATGGGCTCAGAAGTCCATTTCTGGACTGTGTTGCTAGAATCATGCAGCTTATTAATTGGTAATACGGGAGTAACTATTGTGTCAACAGAGGTGCTGTTCATGCCCAAGAAGTTTCTATGCTAAGCGCTTTTGTGAATGGATAGGGGCAGCTATTTTTGCCATGCTGTGGTCTATTTCAAGACTAATTACTTGGTTGGTTTACATTCCTTATTTTTATGATCAAAGGTAATGGCCCACAGTACAGAATAAGTACTTGTAACCTTTCAGCTTAAAAATACATACATATCTGAAAAAATAGGAGCACAGTGAAAGGACTAGAAATCTCAGACTTCGTTATTTTTTATTTTATGATCATTAACTCACAAATTAAATGAAAATCCCACTTGCAACTGACTTGGGTATCTGGTGACATCATTCTAGCATTCTTTTGGGATGGATGCACAAGAGGGTGTTCAGTTAATCCAACAATGGTCCTCAAGCTCTCTTGAGAAGAACCCCTTGAGTATTTTGCAAGGTGCTGTGATGCCACAATGTACAGGAATTCATGATGCTTGGAGCTGTTTGGGCTCTGGTTCAGAAGAGGTGCAATCCCAGCTTTCTATTGAGTTCCAGTGCACTTACTTATCGCATTGTAAGGCACAGAAATCATTGCATTATTGAAATGATTACCATGTGAATGCTAACATGGCCTTAGCTGCTTTTGAACAAGTCATAGCTGTAGCACAGGTAGATATGTGGTGCACCAAATGCTTTGCTTAAAGGGAGAAACCTCCTTTCCTCATATATTGCTGGCCTCCATCCAGCACCTGCTGCTGTCACCAAGGCGTTGACAGGACTGCTTTCTGCACTTGAGCCTATTTGCCCCTTCTTGGTGCTCTGTTGTGATAGAGCAGATGCTTTTCTTCTCCTTTTCCCCTGCCACCCTCATGGGTACAAAGGAAGCGGGAAAAGCTTGTTCTATAGATCTCTTCACTATGTTACTATCTCTACTCTTTCTCTTTGCTTTTCTTTATCTTAACCTTGACCCACTTTTTGAATTAGTAGTAGATACATCCCTTTGAGGAAACCTTTCCAGACTGACATGCTTTGCAAGAAGAACCCTTCTAATTGCACTTCTCATAAGAGAACCATCCTGAAGGAGTTGCATAATCCTCCCTTGCATTGTCCTGCTCATGAGCTGCAGATTGGTAATATGTAAAAATAGCCGAGTCTGTCCTGCTTTCTGCTTCATCTGGGACTGTTTCAGAGAACTCCTTTCTTCAGAGCTTCACATACAAATTTTGTTTTTTTGCATGTGGTGTTACAGTGCTTACTACCTTTAAGCCATTCTTTATATATCTTTCTGTTCTTCTGATGCACATACTTCTGGTCTAATACCTCTGGTTTTTACTATGTTTTCACATACAGAAGAGTCTTAACCTATGAAGGGAAAACATAGCTCATATCTGTAAGATTTCTTCACTCAAAATCAACACAAATAATGCCAGTAAAACCTTACAGCAACTTTGTAGAGGAGCAGGTGAGGAAATCAAAATTTGGCTCAACCACAGGCTTAAGTACATCTTGTCCAGTTAAGTTAATCTTGTCCAGAATTGTGATGGAGTCAAAAAATAAGGATGTGCTTGTTTTCCTGAATTTGATCCTAAAGTCTATGATGCTCAGTGGACCAAAGATGAAAAGAATGTTAAATAGAAGAGGTAATATTTAATAGAAGAGGTATTTTTAATAGAAGAAGTAAGGAATTCATCTGCTTCATAGTATGATAAAAGCCTTTTCTCTGGCCCAGACTTCCCAGAATATTTGGAATGTATGTCTAAAAACATTCTGAAAGCTGATCAGCTTTTGGCAGGAAATCTGAACTGTCATGACTGATAATAATGAAACTGTAAATGATACTAAACTTCACATCCCCAAAATTATTCATACAATCTGAGTAAGCTATTTTTTCTCCATTCCTTTTGTATGTTCACACCTTTTGGAATGATAATGACTACAGAACTGTCTGTACTGGGAAACATCCAACCACTTAAATCTGCAATTGAGATCAGAAATTCATTATGAAAGATTCTGAACAAGCATGGAGGAAGATTCTTTGCTTTGACAAGAAATCAAGCTCCAAATAAATGGATAAGACAAAACAAGTAATGTACGAGTTATTTTGCAGCTATTATTTCTTACAGATTGCAAACTGAGAGACCATTGACTCAGATAAACAGTTGAGCCACGGTAGTGTAACAAATTCGCTCGCATCAGTTAAGTTACAGTAGTTTATTCCTCTGTTAATCGCAGAAAACACTAATGTTAGGTTATGTATTTAAAAGCTCATGTCCAGAAACACAACAGAGCACAGAGTGACAATTTCAAGAGGTGGAGGACCAGAATAGCGCCCTATCTTAACTACCCATCATGGGAGAACAGTCAGCCTGTCCCAAGTTCATTGGCACCAGCACAGAGGGGTGCAGAGGCACAAGAGTAAGCAGGGAAACCCAGATTACCTACCTGGAGGAAAGGACACCCCATCTGGGAACCTCCCAAGAGAGCCTTCAGCTCCCCTGACCACATATGAGCACATGGCAAGTCTACAGGGGTGACTCTCTGGGTATGGGACACATT
>NW_010586264.1:1654-13789 GCF_000705375.1 Tinamus guttatus | reverse complement strand
ACAAATTCCATCCACCTTTCATACTTAGGGAAATTCAAGTGTTTGATGTCAAAAGCTATTTAGAGAATCTTGGTTTTGGCCCATAGAACTCTCCTTTTACTTCAGCTGTAAACTAAAGCTTGCCTAAACTTCTGCTAAAACTTGTTTGAACATCAGACAAAATCTCTCAGTGTCGTTTGCATATCTGTTTTTCCTGAGACTTTCCGTTTTTTGGTTTCTCCTTCCAGGGGAGGACTTCCCCATGTGGATGGTCCCCATAAGCATTTGTACAAGTGATGACCCCACCTGTGCCAAAATGCAAATATTGGGACAAGGCACAGAGCTGACCCTGGTTTTGAAAGACACAAAACCAGACCAGTGGGTGAAGGTAAGCTGGCACAAAAGAAAACATATTCCTGGCACTAAGAGCCTGTGTCACTGTGAAGTTCCCCAGCATTTCATTTTCCTCTCTCCTCTTTTATGTTTTTGTTTGTTTTACTTGCAGTCTTGCATTGAAAGGACCTCGCTCTGCTGCTGTTGGATATTTGCTCCTTTCTGTAATGCTGCTTAGTGTGGTCCTTTCCCTTCGGGGTTTGTTTCCAAGAGTAGTCTAGACAATGTAAACTCAAACCATTTAAAAGTCCAGTCTCGGAAAAAAAGTGCTATTAAATAGAGGCAGCTTTTGAGTTGAACTGTGGTGGCTCTTTCAGTATCCCATAGCAACCACAGCTTAGTTAAAGTCCATCCTGAGCTAAAATAGTTCTATTTATCTTTCATTAGCGTGAGGGTTTTCTACTGACCACTAATCGGCAAGTACAAATCTGCAAGTAGAAAAAATCACTGGGATCTGTGGCAGCCACCAGTCAGAAATGAAACTTAAAAACGGAAAGGCAGCAACTGGTTGGGATTACTGCTGTATGAGCTACTGTACTGAGTAGTTGCTCCTAAACTGGAGCTGTAATCTGAGATGACTGTGAAATAACGTTCTTTTCTTTTTCTGATTCTGATTTCCTTTTCTGATTCTGTATCAAATCTTCCCATTTGACTAGTGCAGAATTCCACCTGTTAGGCCCGGGTATTCCCTGGAAACACCGCATCAGTCTGGTGCCTTGCTGGGAACAGAGGGGCATGTAATGGAAACTGTGGAAAACCCCATGTCTAAGTGAGGTGAAACTTGTTGTTGCTGCCTGAGAAAGCAGGAATCCAGGGAGCCCAAGGTCAGCTGTAGGACTTGTGGCTACAGAGGTGGTCGCTCTGGATTTCTTGGCTTGTCCTGTAGTCCTCTTGATGACAGGACACGTGGACTGGCCACAGTTACAGTGCCACTGGGTGCTGTTGTTCAACAAATCCCCCCAAAATTAGTATGGAACTCCCTGAGCTCACCAGCAGCGCCCTGCTCTTACCTAGGGTGGAGATGCTTAGATGCTTGCTTGCCTCTTTTTTAAGGATGTGGAAAGATTCATGCAAATTATATTCAGAAAAATTGAGTGATTCCTGAATGTTGCGGTGGTTCTTTCTCCACCAAAGTTGAATTGAGCAAACTGCGGGAGTGAGGCCACATGGGATTTGGCTTTCCCTAGAACAGCTAAATTTGAACTGAAAAGTCCTTGTCCCAGCTGGATGTTCCAGGAGTCCAGACCCTGGCACCTGCAGCTTTCCCCAGCTTGTTCTCTCAGGTGCATCAGTTAAGAGTTATCCCCAAAAGAGAAGTTTCTTTTCTCTCCTTGCTCCTTGTTTTAACTCTAGTTTCTTCTCTCCTCCTGCAAAACTGTCCCAGCTTTCTCCTGCATTCTGCACTTCTCAGCGAGCGTTTCTTGTTTAATGTCTCTTTAGTCTTTTCCACCTATAAATTTATAATTCCTTCTTTTGATTCCTGCACAAAATAGTAATGATTTAAAATGACAATGGCTTCTCTGTACTGCAGTGCTTTGAGAAACTTCTAATGGTCCAAAAATAAAAAGGCATTTCCTTATTTATTCCTTTTTTTCTTTTTACTCTTCGGTGCATTTCAGTTGAACCTGGGAACAGTAGGGTTTTATCGGACTCAGTACAGCCCTGACATGCTGGAGAGTTTAATACCAGCGATCAAAGACCTCTCCCTCCCCCCTGTGGACAGGCTCGGCCTGCAGAACGATCTCTTCTCTCTGGTGAGCAACATTTTGTTATGTCGTGTTCTGCTGTCTAATACCACGAGCTGCAGTAACTGCAAAACCAGGCTGCAGCTTCTGGAGGCAAAACACCTCTGAGATGACTGCATGCACCTAGCTATTAATTAGCATTCCAGGTTCCAACTTGCATGATAAGACTCAAAGCCTGGGTTAGCAGCCGCTCTGTAATTTCTGTTTTACTGTTCTCCATAGCGGTGTATCATTTTATCTTATCAATTTATCTCCTCTCATTTAATAAGCCTCAAAGGCTTTATCAGCACCAGGTGATGTACTTACATGGGCTTGTTCAAGCAGACTTCCACTGCCGAAACTGGCTGCTGTGGATTCTTACTGTTGAAAAGCCATGGATTTTACCCCTAAAGAAGGGAGATAGCAGCTCTGAACAACTAGTTACTGTCCTTTGTATTTCAAATTGCACTTTCCTATTCTTGCTAGTCAGCAAATACATGAAAGCTTTTAAATGTGGTTTTCATCCCCTGTTCGTCTAGATTCAGAGCTTGCAACTCTTGCCAGGGCTTAGCTGAAAGTATGCAAAACTGTAGCTTGAGTCTGTTTCCCAAATATTTCAGGCCCATGGGACAAAAAAAAATGAGTAAATAGTACACATAAGAACATCATGTGATAGGTTTTGGTTTCAACTCTAATTTATCTTTTTGTCACAGTTGAAGATAGCTTAAATAGTAAAAACTAACCTCCGCTCCTATTTCTGTACCATAAGTTATTGTTCTGTTGCCAGATTAGTAAAACCTGAGCAATGTGCTTGGAGATGACGGCTTTAGATACCAGGAACTCAACTAAGCACAGAGTGTTTTTTTTCACCCTGTTCTGAGCAGTTAATATGAAATTTTCCAGGCAGAGGTGGAAAGGCAGCACATTTTGTACTAACTCATGAAAGCAGGAAGTGAAAATGACTTCTGCAGTTTTATACTCTGAATTTTCATGAAAAGCAAAAACTAAATTTCTAAGCCTTTATACTTTCTTTTAGTTAAAGTAAGATTTTGCTGGGCGTAGCATCTGGCTAAGAATATTTCTGGGGGTTTTGTTATCTCTTGCCAGCATTACTGCAATTTTGATAAGTCACTTAATCTCTTTGTCTGTTTCCTGTTTGCAAAATGTGCTGATAATTACGTAGCTGTCTCCTTGTAAAGTGCTCACGTGCATGTAAGGCATCGTGTGCCCTGAGCAGGCAGCTCCACTGCTCTCACTAGTGCCCACCTGCCCTGGCAGAACCCCACAGCAGAGAAAAATGCTCAGAATATGCAAACTGAACAGGGAAGGCTGTTAAATAATGCAGTGATCCTTTTGGAAATAAGATTAATCTGTGTCTTTTCCTCTCCCAGGCTCGAGCTGGAATCATTAGCACTGTAGAGGTTCTAAAAGTCATGGAAGCTTTTGTGAATGAGCCCAATTATACTGTGTGGAGCGACCTCAGCTGTAACCTGGGGATTCTCTCAACTCTCTTGTCCCACACAGACTTCTATGAGGAAATCCAGGTCTTCGTGAAAGATGTCTTCTCACCGATAGGGGAGAGACTGGGATGGGACCCCAAACCTGGAGAGGGTAGGAAACTTATGCTGTGAAATCCAGTAGTGGCTGTTGTGCACCTGCTTGATGACCTGCTGGTCATCAAGAATTCAGGATGGGGAGAGACAAGGGAAGAAGAAACACTGAAGTAGGTGGTTGGGGTGTTTTTATACTTGGAAACAAACCAAAACACACACAACCCTCTCAAGCCCAAGGTCTAGTGCTATTTTTTTTCTCTCCTTGGTTTCTGTTCCATAAAAATTCTCTGTTCTAGCTGCGTATCTCATAGAGTGCCTGCCTCTTGTTCCACTGAATGGATGTAAAGCTCTATGCATGTGTGTTTACTTACTGTACTGAAGAGTCCTGTTGTAGACTCAAGTGGCAATTACTGCTGCCTTGGCTCAGACTGCAGGCCTGGCCTGTTGTGTTTTGGTCCACAGCATCGTCCTCTTTGACCTTCCGGGCGTAAAAAGAAGTGAAAGCTTCTCCAGGTGGCACCAAGGAGAGTGGAAAAGGTCTATTTTCTTTACAGAGCCTCAAATATATGGGAGGATTATTATTCAGTTCTATGCTAATCACTGTACATGAAAGAACACTTTATAAGTTTAACCACTGAACGATGTCCCCAAATAATTCTTGTTTTCCCTCATACTCATTCATTAGGTCATCTGGATGCCCTTCTGAGGGGTCTGGTCTTGGGCAAACTAGGAAAAGCTGGGCACAAGGCAACACTAGAAGAAGCCCGACGTCGATTTAAGGACCATGTGGAAGGAAAACACATCCTGTCAGCGGATCTGAGGAGTCCTGTAGGTTCCTGTAAACTTCAGTTCCCAAAGATCATCCCCCTCCCTTCACTAATGCAGCGTGCGTTGAGCTGTTCCTATTCCAAGAACAGGCAAGCTAGGGGAAACCAGTGTCATGGTATGAGAGCGTTACCTTTAATCTAAGTCCAGGAAACTAAGGAAGGGTGTAAGGAGCTGATGTGGAATCCTTAAAACACAGTCTTAAAATGTAGGAGGGATCAGTGTGGATCTCTTCCAGATCAATTTGTCTGAATTCTTAACCAGTTCTTACATGTATGGGTATGTATCCTGTCTTAGAGCCCTTTCCACATTAGCAGCTTTTTATTGTGTTTCTAAAAAATGTGATTTGTGAAGAACCTTCCTTATTTATGCTCTATCTTAGGTATATGTAACTATTCTGAAGCATGGAGATAGTACTACTTTAGACACTATGCTAAAGGTGAGTGCACACAGCATCAGTTTTGGCAGTCAAAAACTAGTTATTCTATCCTGTAAGTTCCTCTAAGATGTATTTTTTCCCGAAATCAGCACTAATCCTGTGTTTCACAGACAATGTGACAAGTAGGCCCATGTCACGCTCTGTCCCTGCTCCGTGGGCAGTGCTCAATTGCCACCTAGTGGGTAGTTGCAGAGTTTCATTGCTCAAAGGCTTGGTCTTACTTGACCTTATATAAACAGTGGCAAAGATTAGTTTGTTACTAATGGTGCTTTCTCCTGATGTGCATGTAATAAGGTGCCTAATATTAGTGAATAATCCTGCAGCTGTTCACATGTCCATTTCCCTACGTTTTGCCTGAAGACTAATCTAGCAGCACTAATGACAGAGCAGATTCAGTAGCTCTAGGTAAGAGGAATTCATTGAGTAGCACTGTGTGTTAATGCTGTTCCCTCTGGCTTTGAAGCTCCACAAGCAAGCAGACATGCAGGAGGAGAAGAATCGAATTGAACGCGTTCTTGGAGCCATCTCTCAACCAGAACTGATTCAAAAAGTTCTCACCTTTGCACTTTCAGTAAGTTACTGGGAAAGCTGCCACAATTTTATGAGAATGATGTAGGTAGAGCACGTGGTGATAGTGCTGTGTGCTCTTGAACAGGATGGAGCATTTCAGCTGTTAAATAGTGAGCTGTATCTTAAGCTACTATATATCTTTGAAAGTTTTTGTGCAAAAAAAACTCCATCTTTGACAGACTGAGTGTAGAAATGCATAAAGCCAGCGTGTTGCATGTGTTGAAACAGTCTTGAGCGTTTATCTGCGTTTCCCTCCTCAGGAAGAGGTACGTCCCCAGGACACAGTGTCTGTTATTGGTGGAGTAGCTGGAGGCAGCAAGCAGGGGAGGAAAGCTGCCTGGAAATTTGTAAGGGATAATTGGGAGGAACTTTATAATCGCTACCAAGGTGGATTCTTAATATCCAGACTAATAAAGGTATGTGCAACTTCCAGAAAAATCTCACTTATATAGATGTCCAAAATTAACCATTGAATTTAAAATACTTACCCTTGGTTAATTTTTTTTTTCCCTCAGCTAACAGTGGACGGATTTGCAAATGATAAGATGGCTGCAGAGGTTAAGGTAAGAAATTATTTTTAAAAATAAGTGATTTACTTTATCCATGATAGACGGAGTATAGTTCACTTGGGGAAGCTAACTTTTTACTTTAAACAATGTAAACCTGATTCCAGGATCCCTTGTTATAGCTCCTGTTTCAGGACATGCTGATTTACAAAACTTTCCTTTCTGTTTAATGATCTGTGATCTTATTCCCCTTAGAACAGATTTAGCAGCATTGCTTCACAGGGAAATCTTGCAGTACAAATCCCATGAGTGTCCGTGTCCGCAGCAGACACTAAGGATCTGCTGAATGTTGGGAAAAGCCTGTTTTTACGAAGGTGGGGATGACTCTGCACTGTGTCCCTTATTCTGCCCTTTAGCCAAGCGTGGAGTGCAGGGTCGCAGCAGTGTCTGTAGCTGCTTCAGCTTCGACTCCTTGCAGCAGCTCATCAATATTGTGGATTCTGGGGAAAGCACCGAGTGCTGCTGGTCGTGGACGTCCTTACACAGTTGGGCAGGGCCTACTTAAGACAGAGTGCCAGGAAATCGGATACCTGGACAAGTGCTTCTGCAGAATGGCCTTAGGCTGCAGTTAGTGCCTTCTTCCAAGTATCCAGAAATACACGGCTGATTTCCTGCTTGTTGCTGCCTCCCGGTGACGGTCGGAATTCTGACATCTCCGCAAGTCCCCGGCCACCTGGAGGAGCCGGAGGCGGCCGCGTTGGGCCTGGTTTGTAGCCACGATGCTGCAGCTTCCCTTGAGCAGAGAAACGGGACATGCTGCTGCTCCCGCTGCTTCCGCTCACGCACGTCCTGCGAACGTCGTGACGGTGGTGGGAGAAGGCAGGACAAGCAGCCCCATTCCTGGGAACATTCCTGCAGAGCCTTAGGGAATCTGGTGCCTAGAAACCCCGTCCTGCCCGTGCGGTCCCCGCGCTCACGGCTGCCTGTGTGCTTTCCCCCAGGCCTTCTTCGAGAGCCACCCCGCTCCGTCGGCGGAGCGCACGGTGCAGCAGTGCTGCGAGAACATCCTGCTCAACGCGGCCTGGCTGCGGCGCGACGCCGACCACATCCACGAGTACCTGGAGCAGCGCAAGGGCCCCCCGGCCGCCGCGGGAGCCCCGCGGCGCCGCCGCTGCCGTCCCGCGGCCCCAGCACGGCCCGAGAGGAGCCACCCCACAGCTGATCCATATGCCAAGAATTTGGAGTCTTTTTCTCAAAGCGATGGGGATTGGACGATGAATGTAGTTAACTGGTTCCTGCTCACACTCCAGAATTAAATTCTATTAAAATTATCAGCAATTCAGCAAAAAAAAAATAAAAGTAAAAAATCTGTAAATATGATAGTAATAAAAATAGAGCATAACAAAACTGTGAAACTTCCTCAAGCCTTGTCAGTGGTTAAAATATTTAACACCTACCCCCCATCCCAACACTTATTGACAGATGTTCTGTTTTTTACAGTCCCCCTCCCCCAAATAAGACAAAAAAGACAACCAGAGGTTTCCAGGCCAGAGGAATTTTGTGGAGAGTCTGGGGCAGGAATGGGTTAATGCCGGTGGGAGCATTATGTGAACAGTTCACTGGGAAAGGCAGGTAGCTGATATAAGATAGTCTGTGCATAATTCCAAGCGCGAGGTTTTGGGGAGATGTTCCTGCACCCCCCAACCCACCCCGAGGATCGTAGGTTCCCTCCCTTTTGTGTTACCTCTCAGCAAAACGAAAAATGTTCTGTCGCTCTTCGGTTTTTCTCCTTGGTTCCATTTGCTGATGTCCTTCTTAGAGATAACGGAATTGTACGGAAACATCTTTCATAGCCACATTAAATAAGAGAACGATTCATGCAATATATATTTTTTTCTTACTAAATGGCACCCTCGAAATGCATGCGAGTGAGGAGACGAGGACTGCGCCGCTGGTTCTCCGCCTGCTCTCCGGACAGGCCCTTCTATTCCCGGCACCGTCACTTGTCTAAAAGCTCCAGCTTGTTCGGTCTCCTCATGGCTGTAGCAACACTAGCTTTCCATTCCCTTCGTGATGTTGATGGTAATTTGATTCAGAAGCCTTAAATTAGTGATGACTGGCGTGATGATGAAGTCTAAGTCGTGTGCCATCATTTCCTTCACCAAGCAGCGTGGGCTACTAACCGGGCACAACACCCTCTAATACAAAGGTTGGAGTTCCATATATATTTTTTCTTTAACAGGAATTCGTATTTGGTGTGGCTTAACTGTATTTCAGAAGGTCATCAGACTAACTGTCAGACTGCTTCCCTGAAACATTTTTGTGCTATTGTTTAAAAAAAAAAAAGAATTAAAACAGTTGGCGTTAATAAAAATGTCAATGTGAAATGGATGTCCTGAGCTCGTGTTCTGTTTGGAGGCTGCTTCCAGGGGCTGGAACCGCTGCAGGGACCGGAGCTGGGCCCAGGGCCTCCCTTGTCCTCAGCTTTTCCCTACGGCACGGACGCTACGGAGAGAAGAAACACTGGAGAAGTAACTGGGGGTTGCAAAGTGAAGGCCAAAAATACATATTAGTAAACTCTTAAACCCCTAAAAAGTGGAGGGTGCAGAAGAGGCTGCTAAAGGGAGTGAGAAGCCCCAGGAAGGGGCAGCTTCACCGCGGTGGGAGATGGGGTGGTCCCGAATACGGTCACGTTGGCAGCATCCCTGGGGAGCAGCGGGAATTGTTCATCCCGGGTCACATCTGTTAAGTTTGTGGGTGTTTTTTTCCCCGCTGTCAGCACTGCGGAGCCGATGCAGTTTCAGAAGCGTAAGCTGGTTTCTCTTCTGCTTCTTGCACATTGACAAAATAACATGCAAAGTTGTAATTCCAGCATGACTGCTGATGTATGAAATGAGACGCGCTGTAGCTGCGAGCTGAGGTGGTCTTGTTTTGACTTTAAACAATGCAAATGACATGCAAGCAGTTGAAGGAGAGAGGCAAAAACAACGAGTTTGTGGTCAGTGAGCAAACTGAATACTCGCAGCAGACTGACTAGTCCCAGTCTCTTCTGCGTGCAAAGAAAGTAGATTTTAATTCTTCGTGAAAGAAAGTTGGGGATGTGTCCGCTTAATGTGAAACCTTTTTGTCTCGAGTATCGAACTCGCACAAAGCCACTTCGATCCAGGGGAGGGAGCTGAAGCGTCTTCGCTGCTCTCAGCCCCTCGCCACTAAACACCGACATTCAAATAAATGAGTCGCTGCTTAAGCAAGTCCCCAAATCCC
Organism: Tinamus guttatus; assembly: GCF_000705375.1. Next base: position 4,536 of record NW_010586264.1, on the reverse strand, counting down.
CTTCCCGGCTCTGGGGGCTGCCTGGGATGGGCAGAGGGCGGGTGACGACCTCTATTCCCATGCTGATCCTCTGGGTAAACCAGCCAGGTTTGCCCACAACATCTATTAAAAATCACATGGACGAACTCTCCAAAGCAATTTGGAAAAGGCGAGGTTTGTAATACCAGAAATACACACCTACATATTGGCATTGCTTGGATATTTGCAAGTGTCTTGTACGTGGGATAAAATAACACTAGTCTGTCAGGGGAAAAAGCACAAGTTTGCCAGGCTGATGTGGAATTATCTGGAACTGCGAGTTTCAAAATACAGTTTATTGTCCCCAAAGGCCCAGATTTCAGACCAAAACTTTACCTAGCTTAAGCTGCGTTGCAGCATCTGCAAGGACATGTTATCTGCTTCCCCAACTGCCAGGGTCTTTTCCCAAACCTAATCACAATAGCAGCACAGAGGTATTTTAAATTATATAATAATACGGAGGTATTTTAAATTATTGCAAAGCTAAAGGGTGTACAGTGATAAATAAGCATATGAATTCCTCCAAAAAATAATAATACAACGGAACAAAACCTCTTAAAGCTCCCCTCCCAGGTCCTGTTCTAACAGGTACCTACTCGTGTCTTGGCAGGGTCAGGAGATACACGGAATCCCGGTGGTTTCTTCCGCTGACAGTCCCTGCAATTGGCCATCCTGCTCCAGGGAAATCCTTCCCCCTGCGCTCTGCTCCGCTTGGGAACCATCCCAGCCCACGCAAGTGAAGATGAGGGACCCTCCTGTCGCCCAGCACATCCAGGATGGCGCAGGATTCACGTGTGTCCCTTGGCCAGCAATGACCGTGTCGAGACGCATCGATTTTACCCAGCAAAGGAAGGACCCGGCTGTTCCGCTACGGAAAAGTCAGGCCGGGCGATTTGGCATCGCTCCAGCACCGGTTCAAAGTGACAAAACGTAAAGAGGACAATGTGCCCCCTATAAGGTATTCCACCAGGCTGCTCCTATGGACTCATAACAATCTTTCTTTTACAGGGACCCAACCAGGAAAGAGAAACACGGTTACGGGAAGCCTGGACACGACTGAAGGAAGAAGGAAGCGGCCGCTGCGCCGGAGGGACCAGGTGAGTGTCTGCCCAGCCCCGTGTAATTTAATCATCTGCGCTCGCTGCCAAAAGGTGGATTTAATCACCTCGCTGCTAGGAGAACCCGTTTAAGACCGACTTTGGTCTTTGCACAGAGGTGAGGCTGAGCACGGGGAATCTCCCGCGTTGCTGCAATTTGGTGCTAGGGAGATGAACCAATCCACGCTTGGTTTCCTCCAGAAAAAGAGCCAAGGGAGGTGGGTATCCTGTGCATTGTGTAAATAAATATTCTCTATTCCTATTAAACGCCTGAGTTAATATAGCTCTGACTATAAGGCCTTGTCCTTGCTTGAAAGCTGATCAGGACTCAGCCTATTTATGGATTGAAAACGCTGCAGATGCCGTGAACATCCCCACGCGGATCCGACCTGCGCTGCGGGGACGGCACCGCTGGATTAAAACGTGTCCTCGACTTCCCCGCTGCAGGGAGGCTGCTCCCACCTCTGCTCTTCCATGAGATGGGAAATGCAAGAAACCTCCCATGTGCCGGCCCTCTGCATTGGTAACGTTTTGTATTTCCAGTTTTCTTTGAAAAAGCAAGCAAATGCTCATCGCATCCTTTTCAGCAGTGAAATCTGTGTTGGATGCAGCTCTTGGCGTGTTAACTTCTTAAAGCCGGAATCATCTGATTTACAGTGGTGCCTTAGAAACCTGCAAGAAACTGTTGAGCCCTGAGCGCTGGATGCAGCACACACAAAAATCAGAGCTCCTGCTCCTCGGAACTCATCTCTGCGCATGGTTTTCTGAGAAACGTGGAACTATTGAGCAGCTTAATGGTTTTAAGTGTCATCTTTTGAATTTCAAAGGTGGGAAGGGAAACAGGTGACTTTACTCCTGTGATTTGGAGTTACCATGAGAACCTGGATCTTCTCACGGGTGCTCTGCAAGGCTGCTCTCGCTATGGCAGCACTTCAAGCTAATGAATATCTACATCCAGAACCCATTTATGAAATGTTCCCCTTTCTACAAAGGGGGGAAATGAAGGCACAGAGATCCAGCGATTCCAGTGGCAGCAGGATGAGCTGGGGATCCTGAGAGTTGCTTGGTGTCCCTGCGGCCAAAACGCACCCGGACGCGGCCACCTCGGCCTCATCCGACCCCTGTCGCCCGCTCAAACAACCCCAAGGGCCCTGCGTGTCCCCAGAGCTGTCCCAAAGGTCAGCAGCTTTGCAGCATCTCCCTCCTCGTTTCCGCAGGCACTTTATGAAAGCAGATGATATAAGCGGCTGTACCCGGAATGCTGAGGCTGCCATTTATGGCAATGAGGAGCAAAACGGCGGATCCATCGCGAGCGCCGAGCTCCCGACTCCGCGGCCTCTTGGCCTTTTTCACGCTGCCTTCCTGGCCTTGCTTGTTCACCAGCGTTCCCTATTTCCAGCTGCCTCCAGCTGGGAATATCCCTCGGTTATGAACTTCCTCTCCCATTTATCCGTAGGCAGGCGGTAGAGGAGGCAGCTCCTGGAGAGAGCCCCTTCCCAGGAATCCAGGAGGCAGAAAGGGAGCCCCGCACGTCCCTGCGGAGCCGGGTTTATCCCCCGGAGCACCCGGCTCTTCCCCGGCCTGCAGGAAGAGTCAGGCAGCCGCAAACTCCCTAATTGTCCCTCCTCTCCCTGCCCTTTGTATTTCACCCCACAACGGAGCCTGGCTGTGGTACTAATTGCTCCCTGCCCGCAGAGACCTGCGGTCACCGGGAGCCCGGGATTACCCGGCCGCACCTCCGTGCTGCTCCTCTCCGCTTTTCCAGGC
>NW_010586262.1:35885-54412 GCF_000705375.1 Tinamus guttatus | reverse complement strand
TGCTGAAGATCAGACACAGCAATTTATGGAGGGGACTTTGGAATGGAGATGGCATATGAAGAGATGGAACACCTGCTTGGGAACACCTATGCCTCCTTGGGGCAGCAAGCAGCAACCTGAGCAGGTTTTTAAAAAACAAAAAAGAAACAACAAGGAAAAACTCAAACAGGGAAGTTCACCCTAGAGAGCAACTAACGTATATGTTAACTGTTTATAGTTTAGTTTTCTCATATAAGGATACTGAAATAGAAACAATGAGATGGTGATTTTGTTTTTCCTCACGAGTCCATTTGAAGAGGGAATTACCTTTAGGTCCTGCTTTATCTGCTGGGCTTTTGGCTTTCAGGCTGGACTTCTTGAAAGTTTCTTTCAGTGTTTTCTTTTCGCTAGATGGGGAAGGCTGTTTGGAAAGTGAAGCTGACTTCCCATATCCCGAACTCCTAACCAATCCACGAGGACTGTGCGATGGCTTCTTTTTATGTAGGGGTGTTGTACTTCTGATGCTCTTGTACGTTTGTTTAGTTGTCACTGATCCCAGTCCTTCGCCCTTCGAGGACGGAGACTGCAGTGCCTGTAACAGAGCATACTTTTTAGAAACCAGACTTCAGTTTTTGGTGTGGCCTTTGCTTGGAAAGGGTAACCTTCGCTTCTACAACAGAACACAGAGCCAGTTACTAGGATAACACAACAATAAGAGCAGAAAAAAAAAAAATGAGAGTATTTTGGAAAGTGTGCCTAATATAAACCAACACGAACCACTTGTTCAGATGCCCTGGGGAGTCTGGGCCCTTCCCTTGATCGCTGCAGCCTATCCTCTCTATCCTTGCCAATTCCATCGGGGTCTATCCTTGGCGTGGGGGGGGCCCTCCAGCCTGCACCTCTGCACATTCACACGAGGGAAGGCCCCTGGGATGGGGATGCTGGAGCTGGGCGCACAGGGCTGCAGCAGACTCCAATGCACTGGGCTGGAAAGCCCCAAATTCCACTAAGAGCAGCAAAGGTAACTTGAGCGTTTCAAGAAAAATACAAGCTGCTTCCTGACTCCTAAGCATAGGACAGCAATCTTCAAGTTACAGGTGATTCAAAAATCAATATTTAAGAGCTGTTTGATATGACCTGGTTATTTTTGCTGACCAGCTGTGAAAGCAGAGAGTCGTGTGCCATCTTTTCCTTCACTGAGCCAGGCTGTGTTTCATCCATCTCGGCTTCCTTCTCCGTCTCCCCACGAAGGTTACCCCCATTCACAGCTCTCCGAGGAGAGAGGCTCTCTTCTCTGCTGAACTTTTCGAGCAAGTTTGTCTCCCAAACTGTGTTACTCTCATGCTCCTTGAATGGCTCGTGGCCGATGAGCTCCTTTGCTGGGCTGCCCATCAGTTCCACAGGGCTACGACAGAAAGGAATAAAGTCACATAAAACAAAACTCTTGTGTTTTGCACTTCTGTTGCTTCAGAAAAATAGGGCGATTTTCCCCTTAGGTATGATCGGTAGAGACTGCTTGAATCTGAATGAGATTCTAGCTACTTTTAAGAATAATACTCCACCTGATCCAGTTAAAAAGCAAAAAAGACTAGGCTAAAGATTCACTCCCATAAAGCAGGAGCAACTGCTTTTGTGGTACTGAACAAAACCAAGCACAGAATTAACGCTAGTGAAACAACGAATGGGAACTTCTGCTGGGTGCAACCACACATTCAACTCCCAAAGCTCATCTGCAGAGCATAACCTGTTCCCAACAGTTCCACGACCTGCATGCCATGCTCTGGACACAACAGCAAACCAGGACTTAAGTTATTACAATCCTTAAAATACATATTCTGAGATAAGTACCTTCCAGGCTCCAAATTGAAACCTCTGGCATCATAGGAATCTCCTTTAATAGGTTTCATCAATTCTTCAACAGTTGGTAAATCTAGTAAATGCAGAATAAGTTAAAAACCTTATAAAATGCACTTGCAAAAGGCTAGTATTAAAAATATTTAATAAATAGAATAACCAAGATCACTCATTTTCATCTTTCTCATTCTACATCTTTATATGATGTCTTCCTTCTAACCACCCTGAGGCTGTTATTGCTGAAACAGGCTCTCACTTTACATGTTTAGATACCATTTAAAAATTTTTCATTTAATACAGAGGGTGTCATCAGTGTACAGAGTATGAATGATTAGCTCATTTTAATTTCAAGGATTTTTTGTTTGATACCCATATCATCATTACACACCCCCAGTTTATAAAAGCTGTATGTTTGAAGTGAGAAAGCCAGATCACAGCACGCTCCCGATTCTGTCCTGCAGCTCCTTAGTAACATAACCAGAAGTATTACAGCTCTTTTTAACCTAGACAGAAGAAAATGGGAAAACAGCTTGGAAATCACAGCTTTGTCTTGCTCTGTGACATTCACCTGACTCAGTAGTTGATACATGTCTGGAGCAGATGTCATTGCTCTGTGAAGCACCTGGCACCACGCACGGTGCCGCTGCCCCTGGAGCTCCGTGCGCTTTGTGCTCCTCAGCGTCTCCCCAGGACTGCTGCACGTGACGGTACGCCTCGTGCAACGCCTCCACGTCGCTGCTGGCTTGCCCATAGGAAGGGCCTGCAAGGTAAAAAGAGAACAAAAGAAAAAAAAAACAAATGCAGGCTCACAACGGACACTACAGAATTTTCTCTTCTGGAAAGTGACCCGCCAGAGCCCACATAGCAGTTTCTAGCTTTGTCTATTATCAGGTAAGAACAGCATTCTCAGTTCTGAGAACAACAACAACAAAATTCTGATTACTGCCACAAAATTAAGCAGCTGTCTTACTAAGCAGCACGTGCTACTGTCCCTTAAATAGCCTCATCTCCAGTTGGCATGCATTTGTTTACAAGTACATTCTCATTAATAAACTAAAAGCATATGAGTCTACTACTTTAACAGATGCCGTCAGAGTCACGTTCTGGATGTAAACAGGGAACATTCTCAAACTGATCTTCATACAACCATTTATTTTATAACTGTGTTCAAAGCAAAGTTCTAGATATTGTCAATAACACAGGAAAACCACACTGAAGTCACCAACAGGCTGCGATGGCAAAAGCAACTTTACAGTAAATTTCTAGCAACCCACAGAAGTACCAGTTCTCCCCAAAATATTTCCTTCTCAAGATTTGTTACTAAAAAGTAAATGCTTTATGTTCACTGACAATCTAAGACAACCTTTTTTCCATGTTGCTAATACTCCAGAGCCATCATTAAAAAAATGACAACTTTACCTGTTTCATTCATTGCAATTCCAGTAACTTCTTGAGGCAGACACTGTTCACCCACATCTGATGTTTCAGCTGCATCTGATGTTTCAGCAGCCTTCTGAACTTCTGTAGTTGAATCTTGTGAGTCAAGTAATACTATTAAATGCAAGAAGAAAGACGTTAAAATTCTCTCATTTATACTTTATCTACAGTGGAAGTAGGAGTTTATCAAACCTTATCTTAATTCTCTAACCATGAACATAAAAATAGATACATTATTCTGGTGGCATTAATGGCAGTAAGTCCATCTGCAAGCATCAACATCTGAGTACTGACTGGATGTAACAAAACAAAACACTACATTGATGATTACTGTAAAGTGCTGACATACTGATATATTTTTAATCACTTCAGTCCAATGGACTTTCAGTAGAACACACTAAAATCAGCTAAAAAAAGGTAATAAGATCAGATAAGAATGTTTCAATAAGGTACAATTAGTGTTCTCCTACTAGTTGATGTCCATACTTACCTTTAGCCAGCATGCCAGTATTTGCTTCCTAAAGAAGAAAAAAGTAGTATTAATTTTCGAACTTCCTTGAAAAAAACCTTCAAAAAAACCCTCAAACTTCAAACGTTGGTCCAAAACCTAAGAATCAATGCAGCTTCTAGTGCTCTAAGAACTTGTGCTTCTCAAAATCTGCCTGCAATGCCAACGGGTCCTCGACACTCTCTACTCTGGCACCTCCAGTCACCCAGAGGCGCCCACCCCTGCACCCCAGCCCAAGCTGGCCTGTGCTACCTGCCCCAAAGCACCCTCAGAACAAACACAGGGTCTCCTGACCAACTGCTTCTCCCACAGATCTGCTCCCAGCAGCCTGTACCACTTGCTGGTATAGAGAGCACCTCACCAGCCCCAAAGTGAGAGACCAATCACCCCCATCCCCAGGCTCCAATGGGAGATCCTTTTTCTGGGCTGCCCTCTCCAGTTCTTTATGCAAAGAACGAGTAAACAGGCGGCTCTGTGAAGAACTTAGACCTTTCAAATATAAGATCACTGAAAAATATAGGCACTTAATAGAACAATGTAGTCCCAGGAAAGTTGTACCTATTTACATTTAAATCTACTCCTGATTTCATGTTCTGATTTACCTCATTTTCTTCAGTTTTAAAGGCAGGATTAACATCTGTCTCCTCTTCAAAATCTTCACTGTAGCTGCCTGACAAGAAAAATAAAGCATCAGATAGAGTGAACATTAAAAGAAGAGAAAGCAGTCAAAGGCAAAAGCTATAGCATCCTGTACTCCAGTCCCTCCACTAAAAACAGCTGCTGTTGCTACTACTCCTTTCACAAAGGTGACAACAAAAAAATGTTTCGAGATTGTGACATACAAAAAACCACAGTAAAAGTCATACACAACGCCTCCAAATTCAAATGAAATTTGCCTTACAGACATTTATGCTGCATTTCCAAGCCCTCAAGGCCTCCTTGTGTTTGTGGCTGTTGTTCTGTCATTCTCAGTTTGGGAGGAAACAACGCAGTTGCCCCAGCACCAGATGAGCAGCAGCTCTACATGTCTCTCGACCACTCTAGCAGTTTTTAGGCACTGAATCTGCAGCTTTTGCACTATTTCAGCATTCACTTTGGAGTGAAGAGTTTGCTGAGAGTGCTCACAAAGGAAAGAAAACTCTGTGTGTTGAAATAACTCTTAACGTTTGGTGTTTTTTCAGTATTTTAACTCTGTCATCTTGCTTATTTTTGTTCAGTTCTCATGCCTTCTTCAGTTTCTGGGGGACAGCTTTTTTGCTGTTTGTCTTTCAGACAAGAGCCAACAGTTAAAATTCCCTCCACACAAAACACAACCCCCACCTCCAAAACCCAATCTTCTGTCTGCACAGCAGCTCCACAGCCTTCACATAAAAACAGACCAAGTCTGATAGAAGAATTGCAGATAAATGTAGATAAATGCAGATAAATCATTATGGGGGGGGGGAGTCACATTAGCATTCAGGTATGGTTTCATCCTCAAGAGTCAAGGTGATTTGGGATAAGTCAACTTTAGATACTACTCAGAACAGAAAATTTCAGAAAAATTAGGGATGCTGTACTGTTAGAAGCTGAATCCCAGAAAGAGTCACGTTTCCAGACTAGTTCCAAAGGCAACCTTGAGAAGAGAATAATGTATGACACTGTGGCAGGATTTCCTCTTTCCATCAAATTACACCCCACTGTGGTGCATCCCCCATGCCCTGGTTTGAAATTTTCTGAAGAGCCTGCACTTTTACTGGAGCACTATTTCTCAGCGTTCATTTGCGTTATTCAGTTTAATAAAGTTCTTCCAATTCTCAGCATGCACATGGTAAAAATAGGCAAGAATTTTCAAATGTATGATTTAGAAAGTAGTATTACCAGATTTCTCTTCATGCGCAGATTCCTCTTCTCCTTTTTCATTTTTTTCATTTCTGAGAAGTAAAATTAAAAGGTTACTGTCCCCTCCTGGCAGCAAATAAATATTTTTAGCCAATAAAATGTTGATATTTCTTACAATCAGCAATAAAATTAAAAGCCTGAATTTTTCTATCATATCAAATCATATATAAAAAAGAAACCAAGTGTCAGCAGTGATAAAAAAAACTCATGTTTTTACAACTGTCCACAGTTAAAATTGTCAAAGCAATTCCTAAAGTCACCCCCTTTCTCATCTTCAAATGCCCAACTCACACATGCCCATTAATAAGAGTCTGTAACTTTCCTTCTCTCTAAATTACCGTAGTACAAATGGTGCTAGTATTACAGAATCATTGGAATCCAGCTCTTTATTTAATCTTGAGTAGTCAATAGTAGATGATGCTTCTTGCTCAAGCTTGGCAAAGAACTCTTCTTTCTCTTCTTGCTCTTCCAAGGTATCCAGGCCAGCTCCCAGTATACTTTGATTAGGCCCCGAAGCGACAATTGAATCTAAATTTGAAAACACAGAACAAACTCATCGTAACTGCATAGTGCATCTACACAGAACAGACGTAACAACATAACGAGCACTGCTAGATACAGCTCATAATACCTGGCTGGTATTAAACACCAGCAGCACGCAGCTGAAGCCATCAGTTCACCTGACAGACCTGAACACCCCTGACGTGCAGTGTAGGACTGTAATGAAAGAGGCTGGTGGGGAGCAGCAGCCTCGCTGTGGCCAGCCCCACGGCACGGCTGCTCCCCGCTCTCACCGTGTGTCTCCAGGCTGTCCCTGCCCGCACACACCGACACGCCGCCGCCGCTCGGGAAGGGCCCCTCTTCTCATCCTCCTCGGCTTCCCCCGCGGGCTGGCCGCTCCTCGGGAGCCTGGCAAAGCTCCCACCGCTCCCCAGCATTCCTAGGAAACAGCCGCTGCGTTGCCGACTGCGCCTCGCGGCGGTCGCGACACGAGAGCAAGACTGATGGTCCTGCAAGAGGGCTGAGACACCCCAGCACCACACAAACAGCTTTTACATGACAATCTACAGGTCACGCACAGTCAGTTATTTGGTTTCTCCTGCGAGACATTCAGAACCACCAAATACAGTATTTAAAATTACTTTGTTACATACCTTTTCTTTACATCCTTCATACTTGCTCACAAGCCTGAAGTTCACCATGGGGCAAACATAACATTTGGGAAAATTGACTTGAAGACAGTCACACACAGAAACCTTGCACAGAAATTAATATTTCTTATCTGAATGCAAATAAAATACTCTTAAAAAAAGAGTAACCAAAATTACAAATATACAACCTCAGCTCTTCTAAACTGCAGTGTGCAATTTCTTCCTCATAGCAAGAGTTCAATGTCACCTTAAATAACTCTGTGTATGGATTCTCCTCAGGCAGAGCACCGCCTTCCTTTAGGAAACTTCCTTTAGGAAACAAAAATTACAAGCCCAGTACTGCACTAGTTGAACAAACAACACCAAGTCCCTTCTGCTTGCCCCTGAAACGCACACTTTTAAGCCTGGATTCTTTAGAGGGGCTGTTCGGGAGAATTGCTGGAAAAAAAGCTCTCATGCATTTAACCACAGACTGGCATAGAATAATTTAATAGCTCTCAGACGGGAGTACAAATGTCTGTCTTCTCCACTTGCTCTCTGCCCAAGGGATGTTTAGATTGAAACTGTGCAAAACACACCAGGAGGAGGAAAAGCACTGACAAAGGCATCAGCCCTACTGACTCCTGAGGGGTTTTACTGGGGTATTTGTTACTTATGAAAACAAGTTCTTGAAGCAGCAGTCTCCTTAAACTCCAAAGATGTCACTGCCCCTATCTTGATATTGCCAATCCTTGCAGCATTTTGCAAGGCTCAGCATACATGGCATTCTTCCTTAAGGTCCTGAGCCTTCAAACCAAATACAATAAGAACCTGATTTCATTTAGAAAGGTATTTCCAAACATCACAATTGCAGAGGAAAGTTTAAGAATGTGAATACAAAAGAACTCAAACATTAAGATGTGATGACAAGTATCTATTAAAAACCTTCCTAACTGAGCAATTTTCTTTTTGTAATTCTATGAAAGACACAGTAAATTTGTTACCCTCAGAATTGTCTGGACTGTCAGAAGTGAGGCTTCCTTCTTCTTTGTTTAAATATGCATCTTTCTTGTCCATATGAAATTTCTCCAACATTTTGAATTTGGACAAAGCCTTGCTGCGAGAGGCACTGGAATAAGGTTTGGAGGGAACTACTTTTAAGTGTACACAAAATATTTGAGTGTTTATATACAGTGGACAGGGAATAAAGAGAAAAATAAGATGTGAGAATACAAATGACCACTTCTGAAAAAGTAATACAATCCAATTCCTTGAAAACTGAATTATCTACAATTTTGTAGATTAATAATTAAAAATTAAAATAATTATAAAATTATTCTCAAAAATGAAAATTATTTTTAAAGATAAGTTACTACTTATTCTATAAATACACTGTTCAAATACATTGCTCTAGGAGCTCAAAGTATTATCTGAGGACAAAGAAAACTAACACTGATACAACTGCTCCTACAATTCTGTACTAAGAATTTTCAAAGAAAGCATCTAGGTCGGTTCCAAAAAAAAGCAGAAAAAACACAGATACGAAAGATGCAAATTATTGTGTCTCTATCACTGTTATTTACAAGACTGCCTATCGCTTCTTAAACTCTTAATAGGGCTTGCTTAATTGCCACTGAAGTCAAACACAGTCTATTCACACTATTGGAATTTAATTGCAGATGACAATTACCTCTGCTGAAAATGTCTTTCTCACAGGACCTAGGTGGCATTCACAGAATATGCTGTACATATAGTAGGCAACAGCTGCACTGCAGGAGGCATCTCACTGTTCAAGCTTTAAAGTCAGGGGAATAACAACTCTTCTAAATTGACTGATTCAGAGAGACCTCTTAGTGACAGAATTTATGAATTTGCCTTGACACGGGAAGGAGCAAAGCGTGTCCAGGGCACCTTGCCACGTCCAGCTGCTATCTAGAAACAGGACGATGGGGAGACGTGACCAGGGGCTACTGCAGCTCAGGAACACACAAGGTGACTAAGGAAGCTGTAAACATGTGGCAGACGGCAGCTGAAGGACAGAAAGAGAAGAGGTACGAAATGCTTCCCGACCCAATACACATGGGCTTTATTCCTAGACCAACATCCAAGTCCTCCACTGAGGCACTGCTCATCTGGGAGCTTTCTATTCTGCCACATTTAGTGCGAAACCAAAAAAGTTGCCTTTCATTAAAAATAATGCAAACACCAGATTACCATTTTTTAAATATTAATTTAAAAGGTAATTTCCAAATTCCTCCTATTGCTCATATTCCAAATGTTAAGCCGCACTTGAGAAATAAGCACAAAAACTGAGCCTATCTCCCAGACCGAGATGCTTTATAATTATCCTGGGTGAACAAAGCTTATGAGAACAGCAAAGCACAGACCCCTAGAAAGCCAACACATGGGAAATGGTCTATGGGCTAGGGAGTCATCAACGCTGCGCTACCGACCAAGAGCCAAATACTTCTTTGTCACAGCTCTCCAAAATATTATGGGATCCGCTTGGATTTGAAGCCAAAGCCACATTTAACCTAGTATCTACTAGGTTAATCACTGAGGTTACTAACATTTAAATAAAATAATCACACTTCATTAATTATGAATTATTCCCTGAGTCTTCTCTTCAGATAACTTTAGGAAAAAAAAAAAAAAAAAAAAAAAGAAAAAAGCCCCAGCTACAAGGTTGAGTCTAAAGTTGCATTAACCAAAATCATCCTGCAGATTAGACAGAACAACCGAATCTGTCACTATGACAAATACTTCACTGTTTCTATTCCAGAGGCAGGATGCACAGAGCAAGGTACTGCTGAGCAGAGGGAGCAGAATCACATCAGTATAAAGTATCCAGAACGCTTAGTGTGACTGGAGACTTTGAGCTTACACAAATAGATCAAAAAACATTAATACTTCTCGAGTTTGAAATAGAGACAACTAAATAAATTATTATACAGAAAACCTCTTACAACAGTACAGGGCTTTCTTTAGATTTTAACAATCTTCCCCTCTACTGGCATTGGCTGGCATTTAATACAGTCTATCCTCCTGCATCACTACAGCCAACGATGTTAGAACAAAAGCTGACATGGCAAATGAAGAAAGTGACAAATGAAGTAAGTGGCAGCTTGTTTTTATAAGAACACTAGGGCTAAATGAACTAAGTAAAAAGGATTTTCTAACTAAGTAAAAAGTAAACACAGCAATACCACCACACTGACATTAAATAAATTGACCTAAACATATTTAACCAAATACCAGATTGGAAATCTGAATGGGGAATCTCTTGTTCATTATTTCCAACTATTTCAGCACGGCTTCCCATCATTTTCTTCTTTTTTCCCAGTTTAACAAATCTGCTAGGAAAAAAAAAAAGAGGAAAAAAAAACAAACAGACAAACAAAAAAAAACAGCAAGAGCAGACAAGCAAGAAAAACAGGACGAGAATTCTTACCATCTTTTTTTTTGAAAAAAAAAAAAAAAAACTGTCTCTTTATATAAATCTCATCTTCTGCAGTGAGATGCATTGGCAGTAAGAATCAGATAACAAATGTATAGTATGCATTTAGTCTTCCACTTGTCTGTCTAACGTCATTGAAGAAAGCACGAAACAGATGCTTAAGGAGGTCAAAATGAGAATTTCAAATGGCAACAGCTTACCAGTACAGTACTTTGTTCAGACTAACTAGCCAGAATATGGACTATATTAATACAACAATTCAAGTAGTATCTCCGTGCAGCGCCACCCAAATGCATCAGCACACGTGCATCTACTGTGGGTGGAGGTGGGCCTTGGACAGCGACATGACCTTGATTCGTGATGACAGAACACTTTGAAAATAATTCTGTCAGCTGGGAGCTTGTGGCACTAAAAGATCAACCTTGTGGATCTGCTGCAGAGGGAGCTTCTGAGGCCTTAGTAACAACTGTCTGCAACTGCCCTCAAGGGTCAGCCTTAGACAGACAAAGGGTCTGCACAGGATTTTCAAGAACACTGCTTTTAAACTTCCTAGAAATTACGTTTATTTCCATATTTGTTATCAGCACAACAGTATTTATTTTTTTCAGCAGAACATATTTAATCTTATCAAAAGCTACAAAAGCAGGTTTTTTTTTTTTAATTGATCCCTACTCTACTTATATTGCAATGATATTCTGCCTTCATCCACTAATAAGACATTGCAGTAACATACTGTGCAACATATATATGCTGAAGAATTAGACGTGGTAAAAACATATTTTACAAAGTACTTACAGGCATGTAAAGCAGGGAGACACTTACAGAGAGACAGGAAAAAATGACAGTTCCATGGGTATAGCTGCACTGAATTACTTCAGTTGTCTGACCTGTCTTTCTAAAATATGGGAGGTGTACCTACATGAACTTAAATCACAGCGTGGTTTGCAATGTGCAAACATTCATACCAACCCTCGCTTACATGCGGGGATCCATCATTCTCAATTACAGACACATAAAATTATCCACTTTAATAACCACAGAGGAAAATTCGGTTTACACAGAAGAGGCCACGTTGGACTCTGCAAGTGGCTCTCTGACTCTAAGCAAACTCTGTGACCACTACGTTTTAGTTAGCAAAATGGCACTCCTCATACTACTTGTTGCCTCTATGCTATGTAATTCTTAATCTATCACAATATATACAAGTTAATGCAAGTGGTCATTGCTGCCACTTACGAGTGCCCAAAGTGACAAATACAGCCCTTTCCTCAGAGGATCAAGCAATCCCGAGCTATGCTCCCACCAAGGAGTCCTCTTTGTCTGCTAAGGAAGCACTTGGAAAGCCCTCTGAGAAAGCTTAGTGGCCTCTCTGCTCTGCATTTGCAAAGTGTTGGGGTAGGCTATGGCTCACTGCATGTGTCACACAAGTGGGGAAGTCTTTGCACGCACCAGACATGATCAGAGGAGTAGGTGAAATAAAACTAATTCTTATTATCCATTTGGAGGCTTAAAAATAAATAAAGTGTTGGAACTGGTTTGGAAAGGAACAACCTGGAATGTTCACATCAACTCTTAAACTCACATGAACTTTAAAATATATATATTGTATATATATATAGAGAGAGAGCTACCAACAGGGTTACTAAGAAATAGAACACTGGAAGTGGGAAGCTTGCAAACCATATTGTATTTTCCTCCACAACTACATAACCAAATAAGCTCTGATACGTTTTTGAATCAATTGCCATTGAACATTTTCTGTAATTTCCCCATCTATCATAAATTTTGTGATTAGCATAAGATTATACAAGTTGTCTTTTCCTCTAAGATTTTTTCCCGTGTTTTAAAAATGGATGAAACAGATTGCTTACAAAATACTTTAATATTTCACTACAGTTTACCACTTACATTTTCTAATACCCTTTTATTATTTATAATGTATGTAATTTAATAGTTTGAAGACTACAGAAAAAAATAGCAGAAAGCTTGCTTACAGCTTGATCTCTTTTCAGAAGGAGAACCACATTAGACTTCATAATTTGCACATTTGTAATGCGCTAAAGCACTTTGCAGGGCACTGATTTAACCTGAACACAAGCATATATGAAGTAAGAGAAAGAACTAGTCTGACACCCTGTGGCCAAAGAATTGCAGAACTGTAGCACTTACCACCATCGTCAGAATCTTCCTCAGATATCCACCACGGTGCAGAATCTTTTTTCTTTGATTCTTTTTTCCTGGGCTGCCCCAATGTTTCAAGAACGCTGGATTTTTTCTTTGAACTTCCAAGCGAATCATCTGAAAGAGACTGAGTAAATTGCATGAGTTTGAAGACAGCTTTCACATTTTGACATTAACCATCTTTTAGCCACTCGTTTCTAGACTTCTGAATTCAGATGTCTTTATTCACCAGTATCCAACTTTTTTGTACATTCATGACAAAGCTGTGCAAGAGACAACATCTGTATTTATATAACACTATATATGGTAACTCTGCTGCTTGAACTTGCATGTGTTACAAATTAGTAGAGTATATATTAATTTAAATGTACACTCTAGTTTCTCAATTAGTCACAACGTTAAGAACTTCACAAAATCCTGACTACATCCCTTAAAAGCTTAACAATAGAGCAGAAATTTTTGCTTGGTCTGACTTGATAGAAGGCAACATTATGAATATTCTAAAGGTAAACCTTCATAAGCAACATTCTAGCTTCCAGCAAATGAGATTTGAGAAAGTCACTCTAGATCTTGTGTTCACAGGAATTAACAGATGTGTCAGAGGCATTCCTCCCTCACTTTGCTTATGGAGCTTCCATACATATCTGTTAGTCACCCACATTTAAGTCATCAGACTCAACCACGGGAGGGAAAAAAATAATAATACAAAAGCCTATAAAATCCTATCTATTTAAGTCAGTGCAGAATCGCAGTAAAGACTCATGGACGTTTCATACGACAACAAGAGTTTTTTTTTTTAATTGTTACTCCTCTCCTTCAATAAAATTGTGTCACTTACAGCAGGCTTAGAAGTAAAATTGGCTGAGCGGACACTGCATAAGGCAATATACCCATTTAGGAAATATATGTTAAGGTCAAGGTACACAGGAAGTCCCACTTACCCAGACCTTCTCTTCCCTTGTTGGGAACCTGCATTTTTTTTCTACCTCCACCACAATCATCCAAGAGACTCCATGTCTCATCACTAGATTTAAACTGGTGCTGTGCAGTTTTATGTGCTACTTTACTTGCTTCCTGTGTTTGATCTCAGCAAATACTGGGTTAAGGAGAGCAACTGACCTTCTGACGAAGCTTTTTAGCCATAATTCTTGAAACCAATTGCCCTGGTGTCTTAAAGAATATAGTAATCAATGTTAGCAAGAGGCATGAAGTGCAAGACTTTCTGAAGCACTCACAAATCAAATGCATCCTACTGGTAAACTTCAAAAACTTCACTTTTATAGTAGCCACAAATAAGAAAATTTAACAGTAGAATCAGAATATTAGAGGCAAAAGAATTCTGTACACTTACTGTGAAGAGTCCTACAGGATGTTTTATTAAAAAACAGTCAGTCTGTTTTATTAAAAATGTAGTCAGTCCACTGCCCAATTATAGTTACATAACATACAGTAACGTAAAAGTCCACCTCTAGTTTTAATCTACAGCTTAAGTGTACACGGGTCTAACAGGAAAATCCCTAAATACGGCCTAAATTTACCATTTCAGAAAGGAATAATTCTAAGAAAATATTCTTGCTGATAGTTCTGACCAAAAACACCTTCAGAGTTTACAGTTACCACAAAACTAAACCCTCTGTCACAGAGCCTCAGAAAGAAAATTGAAGTACTCTAAGCCTTTCAATTTAACAACATAGTTTCAGCAAGCTATGAAGGGGCTGGACCACAGGATGTATTGCAGCTCCTTTCTGCTAAGTTGGCTCAGTAGAACAGAACAGCTTCACATTTTAATAGATTGAGGAAATTGTTATTTACCAAACAGCACTGGCAGATGAAAGCTCTGTTACCACTCGCTGCGCCTCTTCTGACTAAGAGCATCCCCTGCCCAGCAAGCAGAGCTTGGACGATGCTCCTACGCCTCGGAGCACCATAACTAAAGAAACTGAAACTCCCAGATGTTGCTCTTGAGTTCTGGACACTTTCTACATCCAGCCATCCTGTCAACTGCAAACAGTAAAGTTGCAGCTGCTGGGAAAGTAATGCTGATACAAAACTACAACTGTGTCAGGAGTCTCTACAGTAAAAGTTAGATCATCTTTTTTTTTTTTGGATGATTTTTTCAATACCAGTAAGTAGCCACGACTTCTTCCTTTCTCTCCCCCAGACAAGAGTCGGCCTTGTCTTTTAGGAATAGCCAAAAAAAAAAAAAAAAGTATCAACTTTTCAATCCCATTAAACAAAACCAACAGGGTCAGTTTTAAGGACTGAGACACCAGCACGGCACATAATCAGCCTACCATCTCCTCTGCACAAGGGAAGCTAAGAACGTAGAAACCGCAGGACTGGATCTGAAACAAAGGCTTTCATGAATGGCTGTCCAAATCATTGCATAAAGCTAAATCTTTTTGAAGAAAACAAGTCTATTTTTAATTAGATTTCTTACTGTGAAATAGTATCTTACTACACATTCATCTTTAAATAAAAATAAACCAACCTAAGTATTATTCTACAGATTTTCTAATTAAGAAGGTATAGCCTTTCCTTTCAAAAGATTGTCTTCTGACTTCTTCAGGCACATGATAAATTAAAGTCCCCAAAAATCAACTTAGCAGTCTAGAAATAGATAATAGCTTTTTCAGAACAATTTGCTGATTTTTTTTATGGCACTTCCAGCAAAGGAACTGGAGCACTTGCACATCGGAAAAAAGCTCCTCTCCAGGGAATATCATACTCAAAATACTTGTATGAGCTATATAATATGTAAGATGATACTTAAGGGAAATTAAGGGGAGATTACGGGTTGGGGGAAGTGCAGTGTGGTTAAATGGATTGGGGAGTGGAAGGATCACAGCCCCATGGATAAGAACACAGCAGGATTATGGATGACAGCAGACCGTGCTGGCAAGTGTTGGGAAATTAAGTGTAACCAGGCAGGTTCATTAAAAGACGTGCTGCGTAGGTAGTAAATGTTGCTGCACAGAAGAAAATCTAAGTGAGCAAAGGTGGGAGCGTAGAGAATCCTTTAACAGCTTCTAAAGTTCAAAGCTTATGTCAGAAGACTTCTTCCCTTTCATATCCCCACTAAACACCTAGTCTTTCATTTAACTTTATATGTTTTCACCTCAAACACACCATCACTCTTCCCAAGCAACAGCAGTTTTTGTTTGAAATGATAAAATAATTTAACACATTGGTTATTAAAGCTACATTCTCTGAAAAATGCCAAATGCTGCTTAGGATAGCTTACTACAGCAATTTGGATTTTTTTCCAACTCAGTTTGGCAGTAACCGAGGAGGGGGAAGAGCATATCAAATGAAAAACAAAATACTTGAGATGATCACATTGTCATCACATCACATTTGCCAAGCGCAAAAGCTAACTAAATCAGAAGAACAGACCTCTCTCTTCTCCTCCCCAAAGCAAGTGCCTTCACACCAGTAAGAAAACACTTCTGAGAGAAATCCAGAGCTAGGTGTCCACGTTCACCTACACTAGGAATGCCAGTGAATTCAATAACACACAATTAAGTCTGCCTCTAATTATCGCTGTATCTTAAGTTTCAGACAACATTGCTACTCTATTCTTTCAGTTTAGTATTGCTCAATGAAATTACACTAGCTCCATGTTCCTCGAGTTACTACAGTTCTCTACTACACAGTAGAAAGTACAATTTTTTTCTTGTAGGAGCACATTTTTCACAAGTAACAAAATTGCAGCAGTCTCCATAACCTAGAACATCTAATGTAGTGATGACTGACCTATACTCTTTGCTATCTTTAGCTACACTTGTAATGGCAGACAAAAATGTTATAGAAGACTACCAAGACTTTGAATTAAATAAGATATCTTTACGTAACCATAATAGCATCCAGTAAAGGTGGTATTTATATCTTAACCTTAACGCATTGTGTCTTTGACAGACCAGAGAACAAATTTCAAATTTGTAGGTCTATATGCAAAGAAAAAAGAAAAAAGTTATGGTATTCCAGCCATTTTTGCTAACTTATCAGCCATGTATTTAGATGACTTTGGAAAAAAATAATTTCAATGCCTATATTGCAGATGGTGCATGCTGTTTCTGTGTAAAAGCACTCAAACTATTTTTTTCAAATCATTACAGCAGATTTCATTTTATTACCATTAAGTTTTTTTTTTTTTTTTAAATTAGCTGTTTCACAGAAAATTCTTAATGTAACTTGAAGCTACATAAACAAAAATATTTTGTTCTCCTTACTTCTATTTTCAGGTACTAAATTTGTTATTAATTATTAGCAAATTGAAATCTCTGCTACTATTCCTAAGAAAATATGTAAACAATTAAATTAAAACAAAACCAAGATAGAAGGGGTCTTTCTGAAGATATAACCCCACAGAACTGTCCTCTTAATTTCAATAGAGCTAAATAGTAAGATTGAAGTTTAGTAAATAATTTAGGACCTTGCAAAGACCCACAAAGAAAACTGTGTGAATCTGCATCTTTATTTCATATCCTCTACAGTCAATTTTCTTCCTGTATTTTAATGGAGAAAAGGGTGAGAAATGTGACTTTCTTCCAAAACATACCTCTTTCAGAAACTGTTCAAACTGCTCATCTAATTCTTCTTCTGAAAGTCGATGGGCCATTATATGCAACCGGATTTTCCTTTCCGAACAACTGGATTTAAACACTAATATTTAAAATGAAAATAAAAGTTAATTAAATGCATTATGAAACTAGAGGCAGCCTAGAGGTCTTGTTTCCACATACAATACTAAAAAAAGATGCTAAATTTCAGCCCCTTCCCTAATGCCTGCCCCCCCCAATCTATATTATTTATTGAAAACAACAGAATAAAATAGAATAAAAGTACTAAATTCCAAAACAATAGTTTCAGCCTTAAAATTTGGGGGATAAAAATACGAGCCCACATATACCATCTTTTCATTATCCTTAAAAAGACAGCTCTTTTACTCACAAACAGTTAAGAGTTCTGTCAATAATGAAACAAGAACACTGTAGTCACATTTCCCATCCATTTAATAGGCTTTTAATTCCTTTTTGTTTTTTTCTCCTAAGTTATGAACATATGGCACGAAAAGCTTTGTCTCATATTCTCTGTTGTGCTTAGGACTCAGTAAACAAAAAAAGTGCATTAAATCTTTAAGATGACAGAATTGTATTCAGATTTGATCTGCACTGAAACAGAAAAACAAAACAACTGCCCTGGCCTTCTCCTCACACCCGTAAGTCAGCATTGGTTAATCAGGTATAAAATACACCCCACAGTGCTGTGTAGCTTTTGCATATCATGGCACATATGGCTACTTTCAAAAACGCGTATGCACAGCAGCATTAAACTACCCTGCAATCCTCCAGGCCGAGAAGTGTTACATAAAGATAAAAGGGCTAAATATTTGTAGAAATGTTTTTACCATTAAATAAAACTTCTCCCAAAGCGGAGCCCTCTCAAGCACAGCCCTGTTACCTACCTGGCAGATTGATTTTGAGGGGCGAGCTGTGACAGCCACTTCCTACTTTCACTCCTTACTCATCCACAGACCACCCGTCACTTTGGCAGTACAAAAAAAGAAAACGAAACTGTTAGAGCAGCTGCCCAGACCCAGACTTTGAATTAAATAAGATTTTCTTACACAAGCACTTGGAAAATATCTCTTAAACATGGTAAGAAGATTAAGAATGTTACCTCTCATGACACACATAATCCAATAGCCTTTTATATTTTAACAATCAAAGAAAGAATGTGGGCACCGACAGGTTAACGTTTTATTACCCAGCCAACTACTAAAACAAATGGAAAACGTTAATTCCAGGCTGATTTCCTTATTATACGCTTTTAAGTGTCCATGTCATAATCACAGGTCTCGCAAAAATTCATGATATCAAGCTCTACCTCCTCAGACGGAGGCATGCGCCCTTATTTATGGAACAAAGCGCGCCGTATAAAGCTGCTGTTGGCACACATGGCACTTTCCAAGCATACCTGCGAGGCGTGACGCGCGCAAAGGGCCCTTTGGGCGGGGAAGCGCGGAAGGCACCGCCAGGCACCGCGGGCAGCGCGTGGTCCCTGGAGGCGGCGGCGCCCGCAGTCCCGGTGCTCCGGG
>NW_010586262.1:19832-35839 GCF_000705375.1 Tinamus guttatus | reverse complement strand
GGCCGCCGGGGGGCGCCGCGCCGGGACAGCGCCGGGCTCGGTCGCTTGCTCCGTTATTTCATTGTATTTTATTGTGTTTTATTGTGTTTTATTTTATTTTATTTTATTTTATTTTATTTTATTTTATTTTATTTTATTTTATTTTATTTTATTTATTTCTCTCTGGAAGCCCACGGCTAAAGGGGAGGTTGTGAACCGCGCATGGTCTTTCCCCGTGGCGCCAATGCCATTCCCTCGCTGGGAATCCGTGGTGTCCGCTCCCCTCTCTCGGCTCCCCCTCGCTGCTGATTTTGGGCTGTTCCCTGCCCGTCGTGCCTCCCATGAATGCGAGTTTTGCACTATGTGCACCGAGTTCTTACATAAAACGCGCAGCGTGTGCGCACTTGGGCACTATTTTTTTCTTCTCTGGCAAAAGCTGCTAGACGAATCCTGGCTGATTTTATTTCTCCAGGATCTGTTCAGAAGACGTTTTACAGCAGCAAGATGGAAAGGGTTGGAAGTGTGGATGAATAAAATGTGCATTCTGCCTGAATTCTGCATAAATACACGCTCGAATGCAAAACTCCTGCGAAGGCAAAGGACAAAACCAAACTATCCATTCTCTCTCTCACAGAGACCTTCCCCCTGGTCTAACCCTTTCCTAATGTTTCCACGTTAGATGCCAGCTGCTGGGCTTTTAATGCATTTTAGCACATCCCTGGAACTGTTTAAAATATGCGGAGAAATTAATGACCCCTGTTTCCCTGGCCACTGTCTCTGCACCAACCGCAGAACAATCGCAGCCTGTGCTCGCGTGTGCGCTCCAGCGAGGGCTGGCGGTCGTGTTTGTTGTGAGAGTCACGTCGCTCTAGGAATTTTTACGCCGGCGTTTAGTAAATGGCAAAATAAAGCGAGCGCCCTTAGGAACACAAATGGACGCTGTTGGTGCGCACACATGCCGGTTCTCTGCCGAGCAGACTCCGGAGGAAGGGATTGGAGAGGAAGTTTCTCTTCGGTGGGTATTGGGTACTCATCGCAAGTGAGAAACTAGTTAAAATTCTATTACTGTCTCTCATTTCCTGTTAGTTTGAGAGATGGATGCTGTGCTCTCAATATGGCCTTTATATATCCCAGATTGTTTTATACAAGAGTAAATTACAGTTTAAATTAAAAGAAGCAAAGAAATATGGGCTCTCTGTAGTTTCCATTGAAGTCTATAGAAATTACTTTGCTAGAGGTGCTGCTGTATCCCTTTGAATCGGGCCTTTTGTCTGCACATGGAGTATTATATTTCCATTTGCAAAGTGGGGGCCATTTATTTCATTTTGTCTTTGCCTGTAACTCCTGCTGCTGTCTATGGGAAATGTGGGAGCTGATCAAGGACAGGATGCCCATATAAACTAATATAGTAGAACAATTTGTTAAGCATGACAGCCTAATGCTGGTAAAAATACCAGTTTCCAGCATTTGCTCTTTTGTCTCATCTCATGAAAAAGCACAGAGTGAGACACGAGCATTTAAAGAGAAAAATGGAAGTTAATTACGAGATGTCAGTCTGATGCTGCCTGCCTTGATCAGACTTAAGCCAATGCAAATTTTGCTATTAACTTCAAAGTGATAACCATGACATCATTCATTGATCACGAGAATTGCTTCATATATAATCAAATCACATCAAGGGCTCCATCCTGCAAGCTGCTAAAATGCTGTTGCATATTGAAGCCTTTCTGTTTGCAGGAATATGTTCAAAGAGGGTTGTGCAAAGTATAGAAGAATGTGCAGAGGGATCAATGGTCTTGGAAACTTCAGTGCTCATATGGGGGGAAAAAAACCCAAACCACTCCTGATGAGTGTGGTGGAGAGAAGGCATTGCCTAGTGCTGAAATGTCATCCAGCGCATTCAGATGACATGCGCAAGAGCCACTTAAAAGATTTTCCTTTCCTTCTAATGCCAACCAGTTGTGGCAGTTTTCTTGAGCGCTCTTCTGAGTGGATTTAAAAAAGCAGAGAGCAGGGATTGCCATGAAGTTGAGCTAGGAATGTGGCAATTGGTGTGTGGGTGCTAATAAACCTGAAGTATCACTGCAAATTCTGAAACAGACCCTGCTAGAGAGATACCTTAATTATAAGGTGAAGTTCTGGCCAACTGACATCAAGGGGGAAGCCTCTCTTGACTGCTATGAAATCGGATTTTGCCACTGTGGACACTGGTTTCTTATTTAAATGTGTGGCCTGTACACACTTAGACACTGTTTTCTCCAGTTAGCAAAAATAGAAAGCTTCACATATTAGTATAATAATTTTGAACTATTAATGGTAAAAATAAAAAGGATAAAATATCCATAGTTTTGTTTTTGCATGTCTCATTTCAGATTCATATCATCCATAAATGTCAATGGGGAAAAAGACATCAAATAAAAAAGAAACAAAACGTCTGCCACATCCACTTTGGCTGAGGCGTTGCATTAGATAGTATTTCAGTACTGAACTTGCAAATATGTGAAATATGAGATTATGATAATAAATATTTAGCCTTATTCTTGGTTGTGTTTTTTTAAAGGTTAACAGTTTCATACTGAATGAAAAGCAAACAAACAGTGCTGAATTAAGAAGTTTCTTCAGACTGCATTCTCTGTTGGTGCCTACTGTGATAATGCCTCCTCACATGTCTATGCAAAATACTGTTCAGTATATTCACCAGAAAAAGAAAAAGCCTTGCATAAAAGTATGAGTTGCGTAGAAAATGGA
The DNA here is from genome assembly GCF_000705375.1 of Tinamus guttatus. The sequence continues at coordinate 33,112 of NW_010586262.1, read as the reverse complement.
ACAATTACATGGAACTCTTTTCATGAGAGAAAAAAAAAAGGAGTCTAGCATTATTAAATTAGGATTAGTTGTAAAACAGTTGACCTGGCTATAATTGCAGTTTAAAAGATCATTTTTAATGCTTATGTTTTTATTTCAGTGCAGATCTCATTTTGCTCCACCATTGATGAACCAGAGTCCTCACAGCCCAAGGTCGGTCTGATCAACATTACAAGTTCCTGAGGGGTGAATGTAGGGAGGATGGGGCCAAACTCTTCTTGGTGCTGGCCAAGGACAAGGGGTAATGGGTACAAGTTGAAACATGGGAAGTTTAATCTCCATATGAGGAAGAACTTCTTTCCTATGAGGGTGACAGAGCCCTGGAACAGGCCGCCCAGAGAGGTTGTGGAGTCTCCTTCTCTGGAGATCTTCCAAACCCGCCTGGATGCCACCCTGTGCCACGTGCTCTGGGTGCCCCTGCTGGAGCAGGGGCTTGGACTAGATGATCTGTAGAGGTCCCTTCCAACGTCAGTCATTCTGTGATTCTGTGTTTTACGGCAGACCGTGTTGTTGCAGCCAGGCCGAGCTCAGCTCAGCATTGCTCGTGCCAGGCCTGGCCCTTTGGGCACGTTCTCCACTAGCTAAGAAGTCAGTTCTATGTGGTGTTTTTGACTTACTTATTCTAGAAGCTTAGGCTGAAGATTATGCACAGCCCTTGAACTGAGCTACAAGTTTAGGTGCTCATCGTTCATCTTGCTATTAGGCATTTCTGTATATAGGCCATTTTGTGGGTTCCCATGTTTCTGTAAGTCAGTGGACAAAGTGTATCGCACAATTTCACACATTTTGAAAACAAATCTCCTTCTCGGCTTATCAAAATGCTTAACTGCCTTAATGTTGTGCGCAGTGCTGCCGGCACTGCGGTTCCCTGGACGGGGGGAGCATAAAGTGACTGCAATTACAGAATCAGTGTTTGCCCGTCAGAGGGGAAGCAACGATACCACCAGCTAAAAGTTCCTGCAGGAGCATAAACCTTTGCAATCACTAACGATTGCTGCCTTTCACTCTCTGAGCTTAAAAAACAGTGCATTTGCCAACCTTTAGCACTACTTTTTCAGCTGTTTGCTGATTCTCTATAAGCCTGTTGGGAAACATTTCTCTACTGGGTAATATGGCCAGCAGAGCAAGATCCTTCCTCTGTGAAAGTTTTCCCTTTCAACAAATCCTGGGAAAATTATTTTATGAGGATAGATGCAAACAAGGTTCATTCGACCAACCTTTAGGCTAGACTATCAATCCTGCTCTATGACTATTGCAGCTCCCTCTTTGCCAGTGAAAATTTTCAGTACTTGGCATCAGAAAAAACTCCCAAGACTTATTATGCATGGGGACTAGAGTGACAACTTGTGTTATCTTCCTCCAAAAGCTGTTTGAACTGGAAATTCTCATCTATCACGAATATTCTCCTTTTGTATACAGAAAGCTATAATAAATTCTTCCCTTTGCATGAAGATACTTCGCATATCTTTAGTTCAGTAAAAATTAAGGTAAATATTTTTACAATAAATTCTTAGTGGCTTAGCAAAGATTAGACTCAGAAAACTCTGAGGAAAAATTAAGTGCGCTCACTTATTCAAATTATTTAGATCTGTAAAATCGCTCGTTAATCCTGACGACATCTCCTCTTAACACTGGCAAGAATATTAGCTTTGCATTTCAGATTTTCACTCGGTTATTTTTAGTTCTTCTGAAGCCTGGGAAATGAAGAAATGTAACCGCTTTGAACAGGCTGAAAGAGCCAACTCTAGCGGGGCCTCTGAATCTGATTAGATAAAACAACAAAGAGGTTCTGTTAGGGCAGCGGCAGGAAGGACTAAGGTGGGTGGCAATATCTGTCATAGCTCAGGGGAAATGTAGCCTCAAAGCGCTCAAAAGTGGGTGAAAAAAATAACATAAGCAATGGACAACTTTCCCACATCTTAGGTCAGTCTCCAAATGCAGTTGGAGGATTTTTCTCTGTGCTCGACTTTTTTTTTGGTGTGTTTTTAAAGTACAATAAACAGCACATGCATATGTGTTTATCTTAAAAAAGCTTATTCAGGGAACATCATTCCTCTGCCGATAAGCATCTGAAAAGGCCCAGCATGGCAAGTGCAATTACATCTGCTGGTACAGAAACAGCATAAAACCTGAAGCGATCTATTGGCAATTTAAAACATTTTCCTTTCAAAATAAGGTTGCTGTAGGATTACCGCAGCAGATTTCTCCACAAAACATAACTTGTAGCAACACTGCGTCTTATCCTATGGACTGAGGAGTGAGGAAACTGCTGTGCTTAATGCAACTGGGAGGTCTTCAGGTTTTTTGGGCTTGATTTAAAAATGATCTGTTATTAGAATGATGGGAACCTGGAACACCCACTTGGCCAAGAAATTTATTTTCCTAGTTTCTACATGAGATGGCAGCTGCAGATGTGTATAGTACCTCACGCGATGGTGGCACCAGTTTGCTCCGTTCCGGTGGCTGTGGCCGGATCGGAGCTGCAGACACATCATGGCAAAGAGCTGCCTCCCCGCGCAGACCTTCCCCGACAGCACAGCAGGGAAAAAGTCTTGAAAAGCTGGTGCTTTTGGATTGACCGTGAGATAATGTTAATTCTTTTTATTCCCTTCATAACGCTTCCAGAAAATATCTCACTTGAAGGGCTGAATTTCAGAGCTCAGGGTACTTAGTGCCTTGCAGCTCTTCATTGGCCACGGAATCCAGTGGGTCCACTGGCCAAGTGCAATTTGTGGCAAAGGGCTCGCCGAAACTACCCTAATGAGCTATTAATTTCATTACACAGTTAATTGCTGGCTAGGATGCTCTTTGCGATTGAAAGGTGGTTGCTTTATTAATGGATCACTTGCTTTTCTCTATGCTAGCCTGCAGGTTTAGGAAGAGAGTTTGGAATGAACATGAACTTACGTGCCAGAAATTTGATTTAACTTCTTAGCAATAATGTATTCTGCAGTTTTCCTGACTTCATGTCTGTTATAAACAGTATCTCTGTGAACAAATGGCTTGTTAGTGGTACTTCTATGACATTTTCAGCAGGCTAAAGTGGTTTTAGGTGTACATTTGGACAGGAGACCTGAGGTATAAAAGTGATTCCAGCTCCCTTTTTTCCCAAGCTTTTTTTCTCATTATAATCTCACCCTAAATTAATCTTCTTCGCATATTTATTTTCTTTTAAACTATGCTGTAAGGTTGCTGCACAGGGGGTTCTAAGACTTCATATCAGTCTTAAAAGCTAAGGGGACAGAACTGGAGTTTTGCAAGGGTTGCTTGGGTTGGCTCCACCAGCTCATCCTGGGCTGCCAGTGTAGGAAGTGCTTCCCTCCAGGAAGTAGATGGGTACATGGGGACACCCCTTCTCGGAGGCCAGGGACGGTGGCACCCCCAGAAAGGAGGTTTGCAGGCAGCAACAAAAACCCTGTTGTGGGGTATCGATATATAGTGGGGGAAAAGGGGACTGTGAGAACTCTGCAAAGCAACCCTATAGGGCTGTCCAGTGAAGGTAGCCATCTCACTGGTTGTCCCAGCTGTCACGGGGATAGAGGCCACATTTGTTCTTCTTTCTTTCCTTTTTCCTCTAAATGCGCATTAAAATCCTATGTGTGTTTCTGTGTACAGAAAATAAAAGCCAGCCAAACACATACCACTGAGAGGAAACCCTCTGTACTCTGAAACTCTCAAGCATGGTCAGGGAAAAGACTTTTTTTTTTCTCCTTCCCCAACACAGTGCCTTGGGTAGGGATATGACCTGTCATTGCCTGGGGATTTGGGTCAGCCAGACACTTGATGCCTGCCTGTCTGCCACCCACCTAGTAGCAGAAATGCCACCAAGAAATCAGCTTGTTGAAGTGCTAAGATAGGCCTTAAAGCTTAGGCTCCAGGACTGCGACACCTGCTTTCCCCCGGCTTCCCTTTCCCTCCCTATCTGTCCTGCTAATCACCTCTTAACTCGTAAGGTACAAGAAATAAACACTAGCAGCCGTGGGGTTCAGGCCATGTATATCAAGGCCTGTGAAAACTGCCTTTTGCAAGCATTTGTCTTGAAAATAATACCTAGCTTAAGGATTTAAAACCCAGTGAAGTTCTTTGTTGATTCAGGATTTTGGAAAGTGGATTTTTCTTAACGTGATAAGAAACTGAAATGTTTTCAAAGAAAGAAGAAATTCAGCCGTGTAGGCTGCCTGGATTAGTAAGACTGGAAGCTGCTGGTACCTGAATCCCTTCATTACGATAAACGTTCTCTCTTGAGCTGCTACCTTTACTTAATAAAATATTAAGTTACTATTTTTTACATGTATTGTAAAGAAATTTAAGCACCATTATTTTCTTGCAGTCTAATAATATTTGGTTTGATTTGATTTTGCTCAAGTTTGGATAGGTTCGGACTTGCTGTTAATTTCCTCCATGCTGAGGGATAAAATAATGGGGCGCTGAAGCCTTTGGAGATTCAGCGATATTGGTTAAGCGCGGCATCTGCAACCAATAACGGGGACTCCGAAACTCCAAATGAAAATCTGCCTAATTACCGTGGCACGGCGAAGACGGTTGACTCATCTTCAGCAGTTTGGATTACATGTGTGGGATTGTGTTTGGGACGGGGCGCTCCAGAATAGCAACACTCCATCACAAACACACTCATGCACCTGTACTCCAAATGGCGGAATAAGGCGAAACACATGTCAGGAGAGCACTGCGAATCAAATTAAAAAAAAAAAAGAGAGAGAGAGGGAGAGAAACGAAAGCTGGAAGAGAAATAAAGACAAGTACCATAACATTGGTGTGTGTGAAGACTTGTTTCTCTAAAGCTCCCCGGGTGATTTATTTATCGCTAAACCTCTGTTCGCAAGCCATGTTTGATTTTGCTTGATGCTGATAGAGACGCTGCAACCGGATCTCAGGGAGAGGGCTGCCAGCAACTGTTTGATCCTGATAAATTACAATAGCAGGCACAATTTACAATGAGAAGCTATTGCTGCTTCTGGCCCTAATGTGTGATGAGGTTTGAAACATGGTGGGCCCAAGCGCTCGTTACCCCGTGGTCCCCTCCGACCACTTCCAGCAGAATGTAGGAGAGCCACGGAGCGGGAGAAAATTACATTCCCAGCAGGAGCCGGGCTCTAAGGTACGTGCATATGTGTGTGTATGCATGTATGCAGAGTGCAAGGGATGGTGGAGGGGAAAAAAGGTGCAAGAAGGGTCTCTAAGCCACGTGTTTGGGAACTTGAGCGGTTTGCCTGGTTCCCGCTACACGTGTGCTTACAAATGCACACACACACTCGCACACACACGCGCACAGGGACATTGAGGCCTGTCACACACATGGGCTGTGAATATCGGTGCTTTCTCTTTGCTCAGCTAAGTGGTGTCTGGCTGCTTATTTGATCTCCGCAGTGTCGAGTTCAAAATGTAATAAGCTATAAAAAACACCCAGCAGTTGAACATGGAAGAGGTGCAAATTCAGAAAGGGACGTGAAGTGATACAAATTAGACCCCTGTGTGTATTTTCTTTGCAGTAGCATTGCCGGACACCTGTCCCTCATTTCAGAAATGTACACAAGCCATGGTCCACACCTGGGAGAGGAAAGCCAGTTTCTGAAGATATTGCATTGCCTGGAAGCTTTTGATAATCCCCTCAGATATTCCTTTGCCTTTTTAGCAGGCTTTGAGTCTAATTAGACTAGTATACACATCCTTACTGTTGTGGTAAGATTTGGCATCTTGGCAGTAATTGCTAAGAAGCCTCAAAAGATGCACATTAAAAAAATGAAGTGGAATGAAAGGGGTGTCTCAGGAAAATTAGGTACCATCTATCTATATATAGAGAGAGATATATGTAGTCCAATTGCATAGAAACTTGTGCGTTACCTGTGAGGTTCACTGTGCAGGTTCCTCCTGTAGGAGAGCATGCAAAGGCAGAAGTGGCTGTCTCACACATTTTTGTCAGTGAGATGCCAAGGAGAACTGGACCACTGGAAATTTGCTGAGGGAGATTTAAGGAAGTCTCTAACTGGGGTGGCAAAATCAAGAGCGGCTCAGGAATTATTTGCTGTATGTCTGCAAGACTGCATGCACGTCTGCTGCTGCTGGATTTTAGCCTCCAGGAAGCTCTGGATGAACCAAGCTTGTTTAACAGCTCTCTCCTGACCTCTTTGCCTTCTGGTCACCCCATCCAGCTGCTGCTGGTCTCATACAGGCTACATCCAGAGAGCACTGGGAGATTTCCTCAATTTCCAGAGTGATCCTCCCTGTCTCCCACATACACGCCCTCTTGCATATGAACAGCGGAAGCTATCCCAAATTCTCCTGTACAAGAACATCCTCCAACTCAGTTAACAGGTGTCCTGTGCCCTATGCAGCCTTTGAAAAATAAACCTTGCCACTCCTTTGCTTCTGCTATTTTAGCTCCCATTTAAATGCATGCATATATTGCATTAACCGTGCCTGTAGGTGTACCTGCACCCATCGCCCCCTCTCCCTGCCTCTGCTCCTTGGCTTTTGAATAGGACCAGTATGTCCTGTGTCAAGTGCTGGAGACAGGCAGAGCTGCTGTGGGTATCTGGAACGTGCATGCCTGTGTTTGCACACACGTGTGTCGGTGCAGCCCATTGCAGCGAGCGGGTACGGAGAGGGCAGCGTGGAGCTGCATCGCGCGAGCGCCTAGGCTGAGTGACCTTAGTGTGGATGAAACAGGTCTCGAATGCAGGGAGAGGGCATGAAGAAGAAAAAAGAAGGTATATGTTTCTGCAGTTCTTAATGCAGACAAATGTTCTATGTCAATTCTGCCTTTTTGTGAATAGGGCAGATTATGCAAAAAAAAAAAAAAAAGGAGGAGGACTGTGAAAAAGAAACTGAAAATCATTTCTTGAGAGCTGCCTATTTGTATTAACTGTTCTGTAGGGAACTGCGGAGCCAAAAGTTAGATTGGATAATTCCAGGCCAAAAGGAGGCCTGTATTAGAAACTGGATTTAGCCCGGAAAAATAAATCATAGGGGAAAAAAGACTTGAAGTGAAAACACTCTGACAGAGGGAACGGCCTGAAATTATGTTAATGGATGTAGAGAGCAGCTCAATTGGAAATGCCTTGAATGGGTCTTGTTTTCTGAGAATGGCTGCTCAAATTGACGAAAATTAGTCTGGTTTGAGGTGGTTTTAGTTGGAAATTGTAAAACTGAAGTATTTGTGTTTGCTGCTTTTGTAAACGTATTCCAGAGTTTTTTTTTTCTGTAGACTTCTGCTCTTACACCGGAGAAGCACTTGAGTTTTGTGATCTCATGTAAGTGAAAAGCCTAGGGAAACGCTACTTTCCCTCCCCGCAGAATGGATGGGGACTTCCTCGCATCCTGGAGTGGGAGAGCTGCCATAACTGCCACTTTTCTACACTTTTGTGGAGCTTAAGTGATCCCCAGATCTCTGCATTCCTACAATACGGACGGTGAAGGACAATGGACTGTGCAGTCTGATCCGCTGTCAGTCCAAAGCCGTCACTTTTATCCCGAATTGTGGCACTGGGACTGGTAACTTGTTTGATGGTGGCCTGCCTTCTAGGAAGGCAGCCATAAAGACTTCCCCTCGTAACTAGCTCCAGTCAGCAATAGTGGCTAATCCTTTTGTTGAAAAACATCTGATTTATCCCTGAAATGTGTTTGGCTTGAACCTTTAACCGGATGGAGCTTCCTCTGCTAGACTAAGGAGCCCTGGAGTGCTCTCTCTATTTTGTCTCTGTGAAAGTACAAATATACTGGAGCCAAACCACTTTTTATTCTTCTTTTTGACCAGTTTTTGACTTGAAGCACGTAGATGTGCTTCATAAGCCTGCTCCTTTCTGTTCAGCATTTTAAAGCAGCATCTATGGTAATATAGGAGCAGGATGTGAAAGGGGATGAAGTTTAGGTTTCCACCTGTTGGTTTGGACTCCAGGCAGCAAATCCCAAGGAAGAGAAAGCAGATGATCAGGGACAGTAAAGTGGCCAAATCAACTTTGCTTCAACTGCACTGGCATTGCTATATGGGATTTTCAGAAGTTTTAAGAGATTTTCACATGTCCCCTCTGCCCTCTCTCTTCACTTGGCAAAAAAACCTACCTTGCACAGTTCAGATTTCCAGTGATTCGTGTTTAGTGAGTTGTTAGAGATAAACCCATCTCTTTAGGCAAATGTTTGCACGAGGAACAGAAATGCCAGCAGCGAGCACATATGGCATTGTTTTTACTCTTTAGCTTGAAAGAACTGAACAAGTTAGCAAATACAGATGTTTAAAATCAGTAAGAGTGTTTAATGAAAACAAACAAAATACTGTAGTCTATAAAGCAAAACCTGTTTTCCTTTTGCTCCTTTTGACCAGCTGGGATTAGTGTTTTCTGAGCCTATACCTTCCTTTGACATACGGGACATTTTCAAGGGACGTTAGTCTCAGCAGATGCTGGGTGGTGCTCGGGTGGATGCCTCTAATTTTTAGTTAGGTAATAAATCAGCTTTTACAACCATGTGTATCCTATGATTTACAGATGCATAACAATAATACTGGATTAGGAAGAACAAACTGTTTCACTGCAAAGGATATTTTATTTCTTAGCAATATTGCATACAGTATGAGTTTTTCTGTAAAATAAACAAAGGATTCATGCTATTTTTTTTTCATTTAGCCAATGCCCTTCATCCCCATGGGTCAAATTATGCTCAGAATTGCATTAGTACAGATGCAGAGTACCTCCGCTGAGCTCAGTAAAACTCTTTCCATTCACTTCAAAGAGCACTGCTTCAAGCCTCATGGAGAGTGCTTTCCTTAGGCATCAGGAACCCCTTCCTGCCTAATAAACTCCTTAAGCGATGGTCCTTCAATTAGAGACTTGTGCAATACTTTACCTAATCAGAAGGTTAAATGGAGTGTCATGTTGGCTTCCTATGGAAACCTATTTTTCTCTGTATCCTGTGTTGTTGTTTTAGCCAGTAAGACTTTCTTTTTAATCTTCTGCCTCCCACTTCGGATATGTGCTAAACTCCCAGAGTAAGTGACATCATGCTTGGCTCCAGCGTTTGAAAGTGAAATGATATTTTAAAATATGAAATTCTGGTAGCAATGTCACACCCGACATCATTGAATTTTAAGACAAAACTGACAATAAAATCACCTGCCAGGAAACTGGCTATTTTTTAAATGAGACATCTATCGTGTCAGCTTTGGGTTAATCTTTGGAGCCAGCTCAAGGATGGATGAGGTAATATTTGCATATGTTATGGATAAGATAGAATGGAAATGGATTTTTTTTTTCTTTTGGGTAATGTGCTACAAAGATTAGGAACCTGATGGTCAGAATGAGTACGAGCTGTGACTGAGGGGTTATGTGTGAAGCAGCAGATTAGAATGGTTTTAATATGTTGCACTGATGCCCTCTGAAAGTCCCGGACTGCGCAGAGAGTGCTGTGAATAGGGGCATTTGCAGGAGGCACCAAGATAAGTGGTAAGTGGAGGGCTGACACATCTCTGGAAAAAGCTCTCAGAGACGACACGTTGAGGAGATAAGTTTAAGGACTTGGTCTCGTTGCTTAGTTGGGAATGTCAGAGATCAAGGCTTCAGCAGGGAATCACAATCGGTGACAGCCAGCCAAAAGGTGGCTGCAGGTATGTTATAGTGCATAAAAGAAAACTGAACATTGAATCATAACCTGCTATAATCCACTTTTGCTATTACAGAAACTATCTGAGAATTTGTTTTTGTCTGTGTTAATAGTGTTTAAAACATATATGAATTACAGTTGGAGAAAGGATTCACTAGTTCCTTCTCTGTGAGCTTTCTGTGAGAGTCTCTCCTAGCTTTGTCCGTGTAGTCTCTAAAGCATATTCCTGGCAAAGGCCAACATTTGATCAGCATTTGCACCAAGCTGCTTGTGAAAAGTTGACACGTGCTGAAACTCTTAAGAGGCACTCTGGAGAGTGCGAGTCTTGGGTGGCTTCAATCTATCCCGTTCCTCCTCTTTTTCAGTGGCCTTAGTGGTTTTTTACGCAATTTTGGCAATTCTGGAGGCCCAGCACAGTCTCATCAGTCTTTCCTAAGAACCTTCCCATGCTGTAGCCTCGCTCCCCACAAACTCCCTTCCACTGCTCAGAGTCTGCTAAGAGCTTGAAGTCCTTTGGAACATGGTCCACCATTTGGGTAAGGAAATGAAAGTTCTTTGGATGCACCAACAGCTTTTGGAGGCACCTTCTGTTTCTCTGACTCCTGCTGGCATAAAGGGATCCAAGTGGGAGTGGGAGTGCCAGTAGTTTTTAACATGTTTTAACATGCATGCCCCTGAATTTTAAGGAATCACTATGAATTGTTGGTCCTTCTAGTCTTGTCCCCCATTCCACTGGAGCCATTTTGCACTCCTGAAAGTGGCAAGTAGCAGGAGGTGGAAGAGAACTGCAGGATAAGGTAACAACAACAGCGAGAGTTTTGCTGTAAGGCAAAGAAAAAGTTTTTATTGTGTCTTTTGTGCCCATTTTCCTCATGTCCTCTGGTGAAAGAAGGCTGAGGAAATGCAGAGGGCAAGGAAAAATGCATGAGTTGTTACCCTAAGAAGATGAGTGTCAGAGTGTCAGAGGGATGAGTTGGTCATTACTCTCTGAATCAAAGAATCAAAGATCTGTCCCACAACCATCTCTGCTCCTTTTGAGAGTTAGGCAGACAGAAGACAGATTAAAGCCCTCTAATACCACATCTGTGAGGGTAAGAGTTGAACTGTTCCTTTTTTTTTTTTTTTTTTCACTGGGGCAGTCATGAGTTGATTTTTTCACAAACTTCTTGTAATTCGGTAGTCAGGAGGATCAGGTTGTAGTCTTCACATATGACTCTTACATATCCAAGTACTGGATTTACATGGGTACTGTTGTATGCTTATCCATGAAAGACTTATCTAGTGTTGTGTTATTTTTTTCAGAAAAAGACAGATTGATGGACACATTGACTTTCTTGTACATCCTACACTACCATCTTTATTTCAGTCTCTCAACTGTGAAGAAATTAGAAGAGTTCCCTTTTAGAGCTATATTTGCATTATAAGATGGTCGTCATCGTCACAAGAGATTGCCCAAAATCCCCCAGCAGGGCACAGAAAAGCAAGAGTTAGCCCAGACAACAGCAGGACTAAAGCCTTTGTTTTAATGTGAAGAATATGAATCCTAAGAATCATTTATTTAATGCATCCAGCTCAGCAAAGGGTCTGAAAAGCAGTTAGCTGTGGTTGAGGCAAAGGCATGGAGCTAGGCTATGGTGGTGACATCCTCTTCACTGGGCAGAAACTCTCATGGGAAGCACTGTAGGACTTGTGTCCCTCAGGTGAGCAGGGGCTATGGCTGTTCCCCTTCTGGCTGTTCCCCTTTGTTTCCCCTTCTCTCAGCCCTGTGAGGAGCTCTTGAGGAATTAGAGCTAGCAGAGGTGATGGTAGTGCCTGTTCCCTTGGTGGAGGTGTTGCCTCTTGTCTCCTTGCTGGAGGGCTTTCATACGTGGGGATGGAGAAGCCTCTATCCGAAGCATTTGTGCTGCTCAGGTGAGAGCTTGGAAAGCCTAAAAAGACGTATGCAAGCCTTGGCTGCAGACACTGCTCCACCAAAGAGCTCAGCTTTCTCCTGAAAATAACATATTGCTAAGAAATAAAAACTTCTCATAGGACCACACAGAACAGGACATGACACCGACCATTTTCACAGCCAGCAGCAACTCTGCAAATGGGTAGAGAAGTAAAATCATAAATGGAAAAATCACTTGCTGGGAAGTTGCTGGGCTTTTCAATAGAATGTAACATCAGTACACCATATTCCAAAATGCTATTTCTAAAAAGAGAGTAATTTCAGAAAAATATGAAGTCGTCACAATTGGGATGTTACTTTCCTAAGACTCCCAGCTTTTTCGGCATTCATTTTGGGTGAATGCAGAATGAAACAGTGGGAAGCTGTTTGCATGTTATTTGTGCTGTATACCTCTCTATGAAAAAAGGTCAAACACAATCTGCCATCAAGCACATCATGTATAGAAATGGCAGAACAATTTTACTGACAATAGCATGAGAATCATTATGAAACAGATGTGAAACAAAGCAAATATTAGCAGAAAGAATAGTTTCCATCTAACCGAGCATGACAAATCTATACAAAACACTTTGATATTGACTGGGTTTATAATGAAAATAACTGAGTGATGCTCTGGTTGGAGGCTGGAGTTCTGGTCGAGCAATAGCTCACTAACGACCTGTCATCTGTGCGAACACTAGCCAAATGTCAGACGTCCTTTCAATCAGGTTTGAGCTTTTCTTGCAACTCCAGCATGACCCACGTGAAGAAGAAGAGACGGCGTCCGACTAGGGGGAAAGATGACATTAAAATCCTCAACTATTTTCTGCTCCACTATCTCTGCTCGGTAACGCATGTGTATGGAGCCGGATCCCAAAGGTTTCTCTTGAGAATGGGGAAGGGTAAACTGGTATGATTATAATCTGACACACTTTTATTTACCACTTTTTTATTTCTCACTTCATAGGAGAACTTCAACAGCCCATCTGGCCTCAGCTGGTGGTTTTCCATCTTGCCAGATTTGCTTACGTGATAATATAATTTCAAAACAGTCCTATCACCAAGTATCCTTCAAAATGTTTATAAAAGTATATACCTTTGTTTTGAGTTATACAATCCCTGCCATCCCTTAACTAGCAAAATTGTGGCATGGAGCTTTTATTCCATTATTAAAAGGGAGATGTAAAGTCATGTGGCTCTACTATCACAAGCTTCTGCCAGCTGAAAACCTCATCACAGTTCCTGTAAAGTACATTTCCACAGATCAAGTTACTGCCAGGGAAGACTTTAACAATCTTCTACCCTACTTTCAACCAGCAACAATTAGTATTAGCAAATGGTCCAGGCCACTGCCTGGAATCACATATGATTTCTATTCAAGAAAGACAGACTTTTATTCAAACCAGACCCATAAGCTAAACACATGAGTTTCCCTGCTTAGAATAATGAATCTGAAGTAGTTTCTATCATTCATTTTAAAAATCACTCTCACATTTGAAATCAAGTTGGCTATTTTCCCTTGTCTGTATTAGCCATCTGGTAAGGGTGGCTTTTCTAACACTGGTGTCTAGGGCTAGGATTTATTCTTTTTTTTTAATACCTTTTTCTTCCCACTTCTTTTTTTACTTTTGGAGGTTGTCTGTCCAATGTGGGCAAAACTCATGCTATCTTTAAGAGAAGAGAAGAGAAGAGAAGAGAA
>NW_010586262.1:0-19756 GCF_000705375.1 Tinamus guttatus | reverse complement strand
GAGAAGAGAAGAAAAAAAACATCCCACACATGGCATAACTTCCTCTATAATTTTCTTAATATATTTTACAGTCGGAATGTAGTTTTGTATGTGATGATTTAAGAAGGCACACACATGCTTTCAGGTCATTAAAGCTCATTGTAAAAATAATAGAGACACAAAGGGCTTATTCTCAAGTAACGATGCACACCCTCTTCTCAGTGGAATATTGAAGATCTGTTTCATTTTTCAATATAAGGTGAGTTCAAGATGCTGTTTCCTTACCACATACCTCAGCAGTGCATGACCCCCAAAATAAAAAGTGAGTGGATTTATACGCAAAATAAAATTCTTGGCACTTCCTAACATTTTGCTCCTCTTCCTAAACAAAAGACCTTGAGAACATATCCTTTTCTGCTGCCATTATTAGGTGCGGGGCTTATCGTATCTTACAGCATATGCCTTATCTTCTGTGGATGCCAAACTGAATGAGCCAGGGAGTATAAATTTGTTAGATGTTTCTTTGCAACAAGCAATGTAGATTCAATATGTAGTGTAAAACTGCATTTTATCCATAACCGGTAACCAGTTAGGCACGATGAGTATGAATATCAAGCAAATACATAACAGTGAACAGTTTCTGATCCCAAAATTCATGTAAATACGGAGTATGAGCCTCCAAGGTAGGAAGAATCTACAAGACAAAACTGAAACCAGTTTGAGGTGGAAGCACCCGGCATCTCCCAGAAAAATAAATGGTTTCCAGTGAAAAAAAAGCTTTCCCTGATTTTATCTAAGATTAGACTTGGCCCACAGCTGAGTCAAGGCAGCCAAGTAAGAGCGGGATAGAAGAGGCTGTGTGCAACTGGTGGAGCACCAAGGTCCCTCAGGTTGCTGCTGGTGTTTTCTCTGTGTTTCACGAGTGGCAGTGATAAACACTCACAGTGGCTTCATAGGAACATGGTCCACCCATGGCTGCATTGCAGCCACCAGCTTAAGGCTGGTATGTGGCAGAGCCAAGTTCGCTCAATACCACAAATGACTGTATCTCTTTGAGAAAACTCCTGTTCCCTGTTGAAAAGAGGAGAAAATACAGATATATCAAGAGCACAATAGACTTGCAAAGACATGAAAGAGAGATCTTACCTGTTGTATCAAAGGACTAACTCTAAAAGAATTAGAAGTAAAGTCCAAAAGCCTGTTGAATCAGAATATTGTTCCAATTAAATACACTGCTAGATCTCTTACAAGGCAAATTTGAGCTGAAGGAGGCTGTCTGTATGTTTTGACCTCCTTTAAAAGATATGAAATCTCTTGATACACAGAAATGGGGACCAATAAATTTCTTCTCTGTTATAGTATATTTTGCATGGTATTGTGATAGCTGTAAGTCTTGGTTTATTATCTGTCCTTGCAATGATTCAGGTCTGCGCCCTGTGAAGGTGTTGGTTCTCGCTTGAAATAGAGCTTGGAAATGAATGGGAAAGAATTCAGTTTATACCACATTACACATCACCTCCGCCTTTACTCCTTGCCTGTTAACAGCTGATCCGCAACATAAATTCTGTCATACGATAATCCGAAGGAGAAGAACGTGATGAAACTTGGTAACAGCAACTCTCAGAGGCATCCATGGAATGGCAGCAGACTGTGAAGACACTTGGTATTAACTTGGATGTGGAACTGAGCTGTACATGTGAAGGCGCCTGTGATGGTGCTTTCCTCTGCATGACCCGAGTCAAAGCAGCTTCACAGGTCTGGCCACCTGGACATGTAATGCCACTAATGTCTCCTGTTGCTGATTAGCCAGCGACCTCCCCAGTGATGAGGAAAGCAAGAAGGGGCAGTGTGGGTCTCACAAGTACCAGCGCTCTCCAGATGAGAGTGAGGAAGGAATAAGTGACCCAACAGCTTTGGTGTGTTAGGAGGAATGGGCAGCTGGAGCCTTGGCTGGGCAGAAGAACGATGGGATACTGGCCTTGTGCATGCCATAGAAAGGATAGGACACAGAGCCTCTAATGGCCATGTGCATTTCCACCTGGTGCAAAACTGGGCTCCCTGTGTCAAAGACCGGAGAAAGAAGTTACACGTTTCAGGCAGGAGACTGTCACTTTGGTTTCCAGTTAATGATGACATCCCTCTATGGGAGGTTTCAAAACTTGCCCTTCTAATCTGAAAAAAATGAAGTACTGCTGGAAAGAACATTTGCAACATTACGGTCAGTCAGTGAGGCAAAGTTTGTAAGGGAAGGCAATATCTTTTATTGCAGTAGTCTGAAAAAACAGGCAAGCTTTCAGCACATGAGCTCTTCCTCAGGTCAGTAAAGGCAAGCCTGGAGAGCCATTAAAGTTTTGGTTTTGTAATCACTTCCCTGGTAAAAAATGGCCCGAGGCACAAGCAAAATGCAAAGTAAGGTGATCTTGCACAGCACCATGAAAAGCTTTGCTGAAGCATTTATACTGTCATCTACTGCATTTTGGGGATCCAAAATAATCAGCATTTGAAAACTTTTAAAGAATGTTTGGAGCACTGTTAACTCATGTGCCAGCAAATAATTTTAATATGATCCAAAATATTTAACAATACATAAAAATTGTGAAATTATAAATAGATTTTATGTTCATTAAAATAGCTTTGGGAAGAATAGGAAGGACAAGCACTCACCATTGGTATTTTTGAACTACAGACTGGTTCTTCATTGAGTAGCCATTGCTAGTGATGCCAAAATTGCTTCTTTGCTTGTGATGATCCAGTCAATATTTCCCTAACGGAAGTTGCTGTGCTACTGTTTTCACCATGACGTCCAGAATTTCAAGCTCCAGCACTATGACGGCCTGCAGGAGAGTTGAAGAAGACCCATCTGGTGCATATTCCTCTTAGACAAAACCCTTCTCAGATGGTGACTAGTGGCCCATAACATCAATCCCATATGTAGGGAGCTATCTTTCACAACACAAATACATTTGCCCACATCCTCTTCTGCGGTCCTCCCATACCTGAAGTGAATTAGGAAGAGGGGGAGAACTCCATCGCACTCAGGGGCCTATTTTCAGGTGTCGCTGTCTAGACCGTTTCCTCGTGGCTTTGGCTCACAAAGAGTCTTTCTGGCGTGATTGCTGGAACACGCACATGAAAAGAGCCGCGCTTGCTTCGAGCGATGCTCCGCACGCTGATGGCACGTGTGGGAGCCATGAGGACTAGGCCATGTCCGCTGGAGCCCCTTTGCTTTGTGCATTGCTGTGGATGTGAAGTTATTTGCCATCAACTGAGTGCCTTGCCCCAGTGCCAGTGAAGCTGGGATGGCCGTCACCCTGCTTCGGGGCTGCCGTAGCCCTGCTCTCCGCGGAGGAGTCAGCAGAGGGGGCTCCTGCAGCGAGGCAGCTCCCTCCCGCGTACGCACACGGGTGTTTTGAGCAGTGAGCCCGATAGGAAGTATTGGTTTATAAATTTATTATCCGCGGTTCTCCGACACGCCAGCAGGCGCACATCTGTGCGCGTTTTATGTAAGAGACAAGTAATGGGAGAAGGTGAGATCTTCAAAGTGTCTCGTAACTCAAGAAGGTCGGTATTATATAAGTGCAGAAGGCAGCGAGGGATTAGAAGAAGTTGTGTTTGGGCTACGGCGCAGAGCCCTCTGCTTCAGGCACTGTCGGTTGGTTCCTGGGGCCAAGGAAGGCAAAGGATTGCCCTGTGCGTGAGGACAGAGAGGAAGGGAAACAAGGCCGGAAAGCCCAAAAGCATCAAGGGAGAAATGTGCAGTGTCCCCACACACCTGCCGGCTTCACTGCATTTTTCGTTTCATACTGTGAAACTTATTTTTCCAGGCATTTTCAAAACTAAATAAGAAGTGCCCTGTGTACACATGCAAAGAGGAAGTTGCACCAGCCCTTTGCAAGGGGATCCTAGAGCCTGCCAGGTTGGCTTGGCTCTTTCAATTAATCCCGCCTTGACTACCTGGAAGATTCATTTTACACTCCAGATACTTTGTCATCTCATTAAAAGAAGCTAATGTGCCTGCTGGCCCGTAAATGCTTCTTTCTGGGTGAGGTTTTCTGTTTAATTATTTGCAGGTGTTCAAGAGATTGAGAGCTGAGGAAAACAACGTTTTTGCTTCTTAAATAATCTTTCCTGTTAAAATTCTCACTCAGCATGTCCTCCTCTTGTGATGTTGCAAAAATCTAGCGCAATTACCAAGCTTTTGGGTGTAGGCAATAAAACAAAGCAAAATGAAAGCATTTTTGTACTATCTCACACTGTTCGCTCCCAAGGGATGCTCTCATAACAATGAGGAGGGAAACACACATAAATTAGGCTGCAACTACAGCTGACTAAATAATAGCCAGAGCTTTTTGTCAAGTGAGTTGGTCAATTAATATTTTTGCCATCCTCAGCAGGTTTTTTTTTCCAACACTGCTGATGTATTTTTTCTGCTGTTAAAACAACTTTGATAAATACCGTCTCTTTTGTCCAGAGTGACTGGCCTGCTCTGCCTTCATATTCTTCTCTTTCAAATGCTTCCTTAACACACATATACTCTAAAAGGTTTCTCTGTCTTCTTTTCCAAGAGGCACTTATAGGTCAAGGGAAAGTACGCTCTGAAAATACCAGACCACCTTCCCGACTAGTGCTGAGCAAGGCCCATTCCCGCTTCCTCTTCTGTCAACCCGAGGCTCTTAGCGAGGGTCTGGCTACACCGTTTTCGCTCTGTGCAGGTAATTCCCTCTCCTTCTTGTGGAGCCCCCTGACTTTCAGGTAGGCTAAGGTGTGTGTGAAAAGACGCATCTGCCTTTGTAGACAGGACCTGCCATCTGAAAGCTCTTTGGGCAGTGACATCTCCTTCTGCTTGACCCTGCTCTGTATACGGCAATAGCCACGGGCACCCAAACCAGGGTAGCTCAGCACTGACATGTAGCAGCCGGTAACGAGAAGTAGCTGCAAGTACAAGGATATGCCATAGTTTGGTAAAAATCAGAATGGCCTGGTAGATCATGAGGAGTCTCAGGTCTCTTATATCCATTGCTGATGGCAGTCTTTAGGAGAGCAGACCATTTTTTAAAAAAATAACAGGGTGTAACGTCAAATATCCATTAAGTTAGGAACATTTCAGCCCCTGTTTACCTCTGAAAATCCTTTGATTATCTTCACTAGTACCCCTATTAACTTCTCCGGCCTTCAAGCAATGGCAAATCAGAGTGTTTCCTCAGACCTAATTCCTCTGGATATTGCATTATCCAAAAACTAGACAGATCTTGTGAAGTGGCTTTTGGTTCCCTGGATCTGTAGGATTAAGTAGGAGGATGTGTATTGTGCAGAGCTAAGAGAAAAAGGCATCTTAAGCCTTTGCAAACACGCGACGCCTTTAACTTGAATTATTTCAGTTTTTACCCAATGAGTCACTTTTGTAGTGGATAATTGAAAACAAATATACGGTTGCTCCGAAATCTTTCACATAACCTTCAGCAGACCCTGCAGGCCTGTGACTGTTTCAGCATCATCAAAATCATGCTAGGACATTCTTACCTAGTGGCATTTGGTACTTGAAAAATCAGTTTACCTTCTTCAAGAACTGTAAAGAAGCAGAGAGACCATAGTTGTAGCATTATTGAACACAAATCCAGATTTTGCATGGGGGAAACTTCTCTGCAGCAGAACAGCAAAGACATGAAAAAGCTTCTTTTTTGCCTCCAGGCTGTTTTAGAGTCCACCCAGTGATCATCTGCGCTTCCCTCCTCACAACTAGTGGAATTCAATGGCAAAATTCCCACATACCTCAGCCGGACGAGGTTCATGAAGCCCTAACGTCTCCATTGCTGAAGAATTCCCACTGAATCTGAGCACTGCTCGCATGCATCCAGGTCTGCCTCGCGGACGGTGTTAAAGGACTGCTATGCGCGCTCAACAGATTGCAGGATCAAACTGCCTGCCAAGTAACGAATGTGGGATCACAGCTGCTCCTCTCAGCCAAATCCAGAGCAGACCGAGAAATGGTGATTCCACCCTGGGGAGCCTCTGGGCTCCGACTCACGTGCAGCAGCGAGTTAATGCTGGATGGCTGAGACGCTCCCCAGCAGCCCATGAAGTGGCTCGCGCCCGGCCCTGGCTTTCGGTTGGGCGTATTGATATGGCCCCCAATTTGGACTAATTCATCCCTACCGCGTCCCCCTGCACAGGGGCCTTAGTGGCAGGTGATCCGCCGGGACAGGGTGGCGCTCCTGCCAGTGAGTTTTAATCTGAGCATTAGCAGGGACCAGGCCCATACAAAGAGAGAGGAGATGACCCCCATACGTCTGAGCACATTTTTACAGATTCTAAAAAAAAATAAAGAAGGATATTTCCTGAATGAAACATCCTTCCAACTAGGAAAATTTAAAATGTTCATTTTAAAATGTTGATATGAACATTTGGGTCTTTTGTTTTTCCCAACATTTTTAACATAAGCATTTTGGTGAAAACAAGATATATTCATGAACTATTTTGACATTATCAGGTCCCTCCACATAATTAAAGAAAAAAGAATCCTCTCATTTGAAATCCAAAAAAGAAAAGGAATGTTGGGAACATTTTTATATTCTTTCTGTGCTAAGTCTCTCATCCAGCAAGAAACTTAACTGCATACTTAACTTCTAAAATATGTGTAAACCTAATGGCATTACATAGTTAAACTGAAGCATGTAAATGCAAGTTAGGTCTTTGTGCATTGCTTTATCAGTGACGACCTCAAATCTTAGACTTGAAGCACTTTATGCCAGATGTGAAATTACATGAAGTGAAAGAAATAAGTCAAATCCCAATCTGTCCACAGAAGATTTGCAAATATGAAAAATAGCTTAAATGAATAACTAGGCTATTAGTTATGGGTACCTCAAGGACCTTTAGTATGTATATGCAACTAAGAGGGCTGGGAGAGGTAGGATAATTTGAAAAGCATAGAAGCCTGCATTGGACATTCTTGAAAAATGCAAAATCTTGAGTTTTATGCCCTTTCGGATTGAATTCATACCTATCGATTAATGGCAAAATATTATTATGGTGCTGGAAGCCACATCCATTTTCTTTGGTAAAATTTAGTTTACTGCTTATGTAATAGAGGAGACACTACCTCAGTTGTTTTTAAAAATTAATTCCATTCAGCTGTTGGTGAATTTTGCCTCCTGACAGTTGCAATCCTGAGTATTTGCATGCTCTACATGAAACTGGCCATTTTACAAAAGAGCTATACACATCCCAGGATTCCTGGCTTACAAATGGACTGGAATGAATTTATGACCTTGTCCATATTAACGTGTCTTCCTATTTGTTATGTGCAAAATTAACTAAAGCCCTGACCACAGGAAAAGTGCTTCAGCCAACCCTTTTCTGCTACTAGGCTCTTTCTAAGATCACTTGTTGAATTAACTATTTTAGTTCCCTGAACTTCCAAAAAGTTTTGTGCCTGGGAAAGATTAACGCAATTTCTGATTAACAGAAAAGCTTTCATTTTATGAAACTGGAACCCTTTTGTTTAAGGAAAATGCTAGAAAGGCTTCAATTTTTTTGCATTTTTAATGGAAAGATTCTCCTGGGCAAGGACCTACTGCCTGTGAAATTACATCATGGTCAGCAGAGCCCAACAAAGTGAAAAGATTTGGGTGTCTTCCAGTTATAATTATTGCTGGGATGGTTGTATGGAGTCCCCATATGTCGGGAGAAGTAAGCGATTGCCATAGAGCCAATGTGACAGAAATGAAGATTAGGACTCTTGTGTCAAATCACAGAAGAAAATCTCGTATTTGGAGGCAGATCAGAGCTAAATGAAATGTTGAATAACTAAACATCATTAGATGCACCGAATAGATCAAATCTGTATTCTGGGGAATATTCCTTACCACAACAAGGGATTCTGTCTTTATTCCTGAGAGACTGGAGGGAAGAACTAGAGATTATTTATCACTTAAATGTGCCACACACATTGTCTCTGAACACTCTTGCGAGGAGAAAAACGCTTTTTAGGGTCATGGCTTCCCCTCTCTTAGCTGGATAGCTTTCAAGAAAAAAAAAAGAATGAAAAATTAATAATGGAGGAGAATTTTTACATGTTTCACATTACCTTTGTTTTTTAAGCTGGAGTATGATGTGTGGAAAAATTTTAAATCTTTAAGGCATCTTTTAATATTTTAGTTACCTGAAATATTAACTGATTTATTAGGTTCTATGATATTGGATCCAGGTCAGTACAGGAAATACTCAGCTGCAGTGAGTCTCTACAAAAAAATAGGTCAGACTATCCATATATCTTCTTATATTATTGGGAAATTGCTTCCCAGATAGGACTGTAAGTAGAAATGTGATTTTTTTTTCATCTCTCCATATTCCCAGTAGTTGCACTGTGACTTCCTGCATGTACTGTTCCAATATCCCTCTGTCCTACTCCATAAAAGAGTATTTTTGTATTCCCCAGAATATCGTGAAATATGGAGACAGCTGATATTTTCCAATTTAGGAGCAGAGCAGAGCATGTTGTGGCATTCTAGGAAAAAAAAAAAAAAACAACAGCCAAACCTTTTGGATCTACATTTGTGGACCCTCACCATCTCAGAAGCAAAACAGCTGCAAAAGCTAAACTGCAATACTTTCACAGAAAAATATAGTTATTTTTGAAAACACTGTATATTCATTGTGCTAGCAGAATGCAACTTGAATTCTATTCCAGCTTTACGAGTTTGTCTTACTTACTATACAAAGCCATACTTTGCTAATTGCTCCAGAACTTTGTTCTATTTTGTCATATACAGACACCCATACACGTAAAAAAATTAAGAGGAAAGTGAAAATCTGCAATGTAAGAGAGAAATCGCTGTGAGGATGCAGGCAAGAACTGCTTTTTCAAATAAGGAAATTCAGGAGCCCGCCTCTATCCCCTCTCATCACAACATCTGACAAAAACATCTCTGGGTACTTGTCCCATTGCACCCAGCTGAGGCTACAGCATTTTGCCCCCTTGTTGCAGCCATAATTGATGGCCAACAGCTGAATCCAGATTGCTTGGGCCGCAATCTCTATTGAGAAATTGGGCATATTCGTTCAAGCTGGTTTGTTTGCAGCAGGCTGTTGTGTCACTTGCTCTCACGGTAGACACTTTTCTGCCTTTGTTCTCCTGCAGAATCAAACACGTGCAAAAAACCTCCAGGAGTGAAAACGCATAGGCCTAGGTTCAGTTAGCCCTACTTCCCTCTGAAAACCCTTTTTTGTTATTTTGGTGTTGCCTGGGCCTGAAGGGCTACAGGAACCCGCAGGAAGTCCTAAGCACCAGGATTTAGGTGGAATTAGGCTGCCAGAGTCTGGACCTTTAGGAGCTTAGGCAGCTCTTGCATCTTAAAGATGTGCAGGAAAATTGGATTTCCGCTAAATTATGAATCAAGTTCAAGATCTTGCTTCTTGTCTTCAAAGCATGCCATGAGCTGAGCTCAAGTTACCTAATGGTTGGCCAAACAGTTCTGGGAAGAAAAAACATAGGTAACTGTCTGGCTTTACCTTAAAGGCCCTGGCAGAGGCAAGTACAGCTCATGCCCATGGAATAAATTGCTTCGAGAAGTCAGGACCAGGCCTACCTGACTGATGTTCTCCAAGTGCCATGTGTGCTTCTGTGGCCTCTTCAACAAGCTGTGACAACCCACAAAAAGCAATATAGAAACAAAACGTGTACACAAGATTTTTACACAAAACTGTGTAAAAAACACTGTAACCACGTGGCCAAGACAACAGCAGATACCATGATGGATGCCATGTTAATGCAAGAGAGTTTGGTACTCTTGGGATGATCAAAATCACATGAAATACAACAGGCAAAGCAACTTCTCTGGCCTCCAAATCCAGTGGGAGATCAGAGACCCTGCACATTTGGGGAAGTACTTTTGCTCACACCCTCACTGTGACCCTGGGTACTCTGCTTTCCCATTGTATTTGAACACTGGGATGATCTGGCTCATTTGCACATCGCTATCTGGAACACTTGTTTATACAGTCTTAGTCACCATATCACAGGAAGAGGATATAATTTGCCTATTGCTCACAGTGCAGTATGCTAGAATCTGAGGAACAGTGGGTCTCAAGGAGAACTGGTGATAAGGAATGGTTATAGAAGCTAGATTTGTTTCTCAAAGGCAAAGGAAAATCTTTGAAGTGTCTTTGTGTAATTATTCAACATGATAAAAAAAAAAAAGGACACAGGGAATCTGGCCTACGGCATCAAAAAGTCGTCATTGTAATGCCTAAGTTTTAGACATTGTCTAATACACATACTGACTGGTGCATAGGAAGTGCATGAATCAAATGCCTAAGAATGAGAATGGCAAAATCCAGTTAAATTGGACTGGGCCAGATAAACTAAACTGGAAGAAATGGTGGAGAGGCATATCTTAAAAACTTATCCTACTCTGAGACTTTATATTATTAACCCTGGACTCATTGCGATTCATAGCCCTGAATTTTCTCTAGGAATTAGGTACTCTTTCACCCTTTTTAAATAACATCCCCAGCACACTTCACATTTACTGTCTTACCCTGTGAACTCAAGCCCTTAGGTGTTTCTTTTATTCTCTAGTTAAAAAACACATTATCACACCTTATCACACCTTTTTGGAGACCGAATTTGCTCCATTGTGGTTAATATAATTTAGGTGAGAAAAACAACTCTGTGGTGTGGTATATTAGTGAGGTTTGGAGCATACAGGGACAACTGTAGAGATTGCATGTGTGGTTTTTTTTTATTTCATAATTCACTGGATTATTCTGCATATGAAACCAGCTGCTGAAGCTGCTCAGTCTTTTGCAAGTCCACCTTTCCTCTTTCAGTGGAAAAAAAGACAATGTCTTCCTTTATCTCAGTGCTCTGCTAGATGCCTTTTTGCACTAAAACTTCAAATGAGATGACTAATGTCCTAGAAAATCGTTTTTTGCCAGCCTTTGTTTTTTACTTCCACACTCGGTTCACCAGTTGAAGCTGCCTATGTTTGTTTCTGCATGTTGTCCATTTGAATGTTGTGCCTGGCTCACTACAGCTTAGCCTTTAACACCTCAGCCAATACAGCACTGGTTACCTCATTTGGATGGGGTATAACGGTGTAGCTTTGTACTGCAGCAAAGGATGAATGCAAGCAAAAAAGAGGTTGTCTGCCTTCCTTTTTTTTTTGGCGGGGGGAGGCAATGGAAAGTTTGCTCACATAATGTGCTGTTACTCCACCGGTGCTCTGCAGGCTGATACATGGCGGGTGCTCCCTCCTGGCACTTCTCCAGCGATGGGATCCGTCTTCTGCGCAGTGTCCAAGTCTCACACCTGCAGAGCAGCAATAGTCTTCACCTTTCGTCTGGTGGAGAACTGGATCCTGTCTCCGTGCTTGCTTCGTGAGGCTGCCAAAGGCCATAGAGGCTTTCTGGATGTGAGAGACTACCTCGCTGTCAGTGTTGGCACGATCATTTGCAGCATTTCCAAGGTAAGTGAGAACCTATGGCTGCTAACAAGGAGCCTTTCCCTATAGACTAGTTCTTTAGCATTAGATACCTCTCTTTTCCAATCCATCTCCTTTAAAAATGTTGTCTCCAAATCAGTCACTGAGAATCTAAAACGGTTATTCTATTTTTGGATGGACACATAATGAATTTTTATGGAAGAAAAGCCTCTGTTTTCTCTCTTTCACATTGCCAGTCCTCCTGCCGTTCTATTCCTCATGGAGCAGAACAGCTGTCAGGAACATGCATATGTTTCACTGCAGTTGCATCCACAGTGACAACCAAAAATAATACAGGAGGGAGATAATTAACATATTGCTACTTTTCCCTTTGTACTGTGCTGCTTACACATGTATTTACTAACATGCTGCTCTATCATGGCTCCCATTAGAGTTATAAAATTTTCCTACATATGGGCTTTAGGCTTTCCTGAGCACAAATTTGACTTTTATTAGAGAAACTTGATATAAGACAGTAATTTCAAAACTGACTTATTGCACACTTATTGGCTCAATTTGTGAAGTTTTATAAGATGCCATTATTTAATTCCCAGGGCCTGCTTACAGCTGCTGCTGCTCTTCTTGGAACACCTTTTTGCCTTGGCAAAGTTGCATGCTACAACCCCCTCCAGTTGGTAAACACACAAACAGACCATTGAGCCCAGAAACAAAGTGTGCTGTATGCTCCTGTAAGTGGCCGTAATGCCTGCTTGAAGGGTAGAGCCAATGCTTTTGGAAAGCAGACTTTTCTGTGCAAACCTCTCAAGCACTTGGCTATCTCTAGAGCCAAGACTTCCCGCGGTGTCGCTGGGACAGGCTGTGCAGCTGCAAGTGCAGCATGCTGCAGGCACACTTAAACTAGTTTTAAAGAAGGTGGTCGAGGTGCGTGCTGGGAGCAGGCCAGCAGCCCGGGCTATGAAGAGAGGCTGGCTAGATACCTGGGCCTCAGCAAGGAGGAAGAGGAGGAGGAGAAGGACCAGGACTAAGCTGGCCACTTGGCTCAGCAGCAGCCGTTGCTTTCTGTTGCGGATGGCAGATGCTGAGCAGAGCAGACGTAAGGGCCATGGGCATTTTTCCTCATGCCACACGTCTCTAGCTGGCGGGTGAAATCAAAGCTAGTTTGAGTGTGTCTACACTGCTGTGCTCCCAGAAGGACAAGGATAAGGAGCTAATAACACCTCGTAAGGCTGGGGTAAACTAGAGGAGACTGCGGGATTGTGAACTAGGAATGAGTAGATCCTCCTGTCCTACACCCAGGTTTTGTTTTCGCTTAGTATGGAAATGTCTTAAAATTTGCCCTCTGATGTTTGTCTTAATGCAACTTCTCTCAAGCTAGACTGCTCACAAGAGACAGTTTGTCTTAACCTCACTAGCTTTTCAATGAAAAGACATAAACTGGACTGCAAAGGATGCTTAGGAATTTCTCAGTTGCATCCTCTTGCAGCAATCACAGCACTAGCTTTAATTTTTGAGTGTCATCATGGGATTTTTGGGGAACGGAGCAAGTATGGCCCAGGTTTATGCTCTTTGGGCCATGGAAAGAGATAGGGAAAGTGAAAGCATTGTAACTGTCTTCAGTTTGATTCACCTGCCTCTGAGGAACCTGCAGCCATGACTCGTAGCTTGTTCTTGACGTAGCTGTTTTACTTTCTCCATATGTCTCAGCATTCCTACATCTGGCGTAAGAAACCATAACAAAGCAAGAAAAAGCATTACATCGCAAAAAAACAAATGTTCTCGTGTACACTGTCTATGTGTGTATTTTAAAATGTGGCCATTTAGAGAGGTGTAAGACGGTGGAAAACAGTGAGACTCATTTCAGCAGACATATGGAAGAGTGTGCTAGTTTGAAGGCTAGTCCAAGGTGCTCATGTGCTCTCTAGCCACTCCTCCAGAGAAGGATGGAGATCAGAAGACCCCAGCAAAAATTCAGGGTCTCTAAATGGAGGTAACTCTGGCACTGTCCCTCTAAGCCAATCCTAGACACAGACTTTTTTTACTTGAAGATATGTATGTGCAAAGTACACTTTGAAGCTTTCCCGCTAAATGGAATTTGAGAACAAAGGTGCCAATATAACTTTATTTACGCTTATATTGATGCTAGTCGTGCAGCTTTGTTCAAATATGCAAACTTATTTCATTAAATCTATCCATTTATAGAATGTAGAGTCAGGGTAAATTGAATGTTTTTCTGCCCTAAGGGGATCATACCTTATTTTCTGAAGTGCAGAGTAACTCCCTCTGTGGACTCGCCACCCTTCCACCAGCTAATAAGTAAAATACGCTGGAGAGTAAAAATACAATTCACAATACTGGGTGCTAATTTGGCAATCCTACAATGGGAGCATGAGTTATCATTGCTTATTAATTTGATTGATTTTATAGTGTTTCAGTATATAACTTCTACACCTGAATTGACTATCTGGCAAGATATCCTATTAAGGTTAAAGCCTATGGAGAGTGTAAGCATGTGTTGTCATTGCTGGAAGATCACTGAAACCCAGTACCTTGTTGCTAACAGTGGTTAGCAGCAGACTTGCAGTGGCGGAGTATTAAGGTAGGGCATGCATAGCTTTGTGCATCTTCCCAGCCTCCAAAAATCAGTGGTTTAGTGATGCCATGTGGTGACATCCACCATGATTAATGTCCTGAGAAGGACCTATCTTCCAAATTTCTGCCTGATTCTTTTTGGCTTCCTCATCATCCCTTTAGTGATGAGTTCCAAAACTGAATAGCACATTGTGTGAAATAATTTCTTCCTTTTATGTATTTTGGTAATCTGAAAATTTCACAGGCTTCATAGACAATCTTGTGGTAGGTCTAAAGACTTACCCCTACAATGTAAGTAATATCTTCCTACTCACTTTCTCCATGTTAGACATGATACAGTAGATTTCTCCCTAATATCACTTTTTCACTGTCACTTTTATGAATTGAAAATTTCTAATAATCTGATTATTCTCTTCTTGAACAGGAGGTAGCATGTAGGTGAGATTTGTGATTGTCTCTTTGTTTTTGTATTTTATCTAATTCTAGTATGCAGCTTCACACCAGCTTCGGAGATTGTCCAAATACCTGTATTTAACTGTACATTTAAAATATCAGGACCAATAACCCAGTTTGACTTTATTCCATTGATGTATTGAGCTCTAGTCCTAACTAATGGCCGATTTAACATGCCAGCTGATAGTTTATGTACAATGCAGGCAATAACAATGAAACATATTTAGGAGCACAGCCAAAAACTCAAATCTTCTTAAACAATAGAAATTGAAGTGCCCTCATCTCTCTTCAGCTTTCCTAGTTACTTGGTATCCATTTGTTTTTAGACTAAGCAGTTTCAACGGCATCTCTAAATTTCTTATCATCTTTTCCTTCGGAGATAGCCCAAGTGTGTACATCTTTTGTTACAAGGAAGGGCTGGATGTTTTCTTTATTATGAACATCCTGGCCACTTTCGGGGGCAAACTGTGTGACTTTTCAAGCTTCTTTGCTGATGAGGCTGGCCTGATCTGATGTGAAGAATTTCCCTGGCCAGTAAAATATCTTATGAAAGAAAAGCTAATTTCCTAAGTGAAATCAAACCTTCTCCAGGTCTTGTACTGCAGTGCGCTCTATGCTTACCATATGAAACCACTGTCAAAAGCTGCACTTAATTTTCCCTCCTAGTGATAGTATATTTTGGCACTCAAAACACCTACAAGATAAAAAACACTGTCCTTAGATATATCCTCTGTGCACATATTTTCTGCACCTATCACATTTCCATGTCAAAGGTATCTAAAAATTCAGAAAAGGCTAAACCTGGTCAGAGTACCATTTGGACCACAATTTCATGTAGGAAAAGGTGATTCCCCCCTAGAGCTTGTTGGGACCTGCACCGCTGGCCTTCTCTGCTCTTAATGAGGCCTGTGGGCATATAGCTGATTTAGTGGAAACTAACAGTCAGAGTTTAAATATGCTCTGATGACAGCTGCCTTTACGTGCTGGAGCTGTTGCACAAGACTTTCGCTAATGATTAAAGCAGAGGGACAGAAGGAAGAAAGCAAAATGCTAGAATGTGTGAGAGGTGAAAGGGCAAGAAGAATTAGCCCAGAGATTTCCTGCGGTCTGTGCGTGTTTGGTGTTGTGTACTAAATCAAAGAATTGCGTTTTGTGGATGAAATGACTATACTTCAGCATCTTAATTAAAAATACCCTTTTTCCTCCTCCAAATGAAGGTGTGTGGGGGGGTTGGTGTTAGCTGGCAACCATCCTTGGAGCAGAGCAGATGGGCCTCCAGGTGCTCTGTTGTTTCATGTGCCCTTTGGAAATGTTGTTTTGATTTTTCTTGCCACTGTCTTTCACGTGGTCCTGCTCCTGCCCTGTAGTCCTTAGTTCATGGGCACAGAGAGCTGCTAGCCAGCCAGCATTGCCCTCACTGCCCACCTACCCCAGTGATGAGCGTCACCTGTGTCTCCCCTGGGACACATGGGAGCTAAGCACAGGAATGACAGGAACAAATAAGCCATGGATTAAACTCCATTTCAAGTTTCTTACCAGCTCTTTCCTGAGCACGAGCCATTGCATTTCCTGCAATGAAATTTCCACATTATCTAAATAAACACCAGTTAGTTCTAAGTCTTTCTTCCTCGCCTTCAGTAGTATCGTGTGCTAATGTATTCTGCACACCCATTCTCTATTCTCCTCAGGCTTGAATGTCTCCTTTGCATTTCCTTGAGTGACAAAATCAAGCCAGACTGCTACTAATTCTACTTTGAGTTACATGGGTGTCTGTTTAACTGTAGCCATAACTATGTTATACACTGCTTTCCATGGCCAAGGACTAGCATGGTGCTCTCCTTCAGTCTCCAGTGATAAAAGTATTGTATATAGTCTAATTCCATTTTAAGACAAATCACAGTGAAATTGCTGCTGCCTCTCTTTCATTGACAACTGAGTTAGAAATTAAGTTAAATGCACCCTTTTGTCAAGGAAAACATCTGCAATTCAAGGAAAAAGTGCACTTGCTTTGGTGAAGTTTATAATTCAAACCTGTGGGGAAACAACATTTTCTAACCATATGAGCAAAATGACCAACAATGTACAACCTGCCCAAGTTCTTTCAATTTATTATTTAATATCCATTTTTATAGATACATATCTCTATAGTTGGCTATATATGTGCATTAGTCTCAGGATAAGAATATATTTAATTTTCAAATGAATTATTTCATTAATAATTAAGCATGCATAAAAATATCAATGAAGCAATGAGAAAAACTGTTTACCACTTACATGCTGTAAAGCTCTTCTGGCTGAAAAAAAGCCCACTCCAGTTGAGGTTTCAAGTAATAATGATGATTATGCTTGTACAAGGAAATGCTATAAATTTTGCAATAGACAGGAATTCCAGAATATCAAAATCAGCCTCTCCTTTCTACAGCTTTTCTGCTGATATTTTATTGTTGCTTTCACTTTCCTATTCCCTATAATTTAACATTTGGAATAGTAATTTGCTTTAACCTCTCCAATAAATCCATGAGAGTTTTTCTCTCTTCTTTCCGGTTAAGATTCTCAGTATTTTCTAGGCCAAAAAAAAAAAAAAAAAGTTCTCTGGTCTGGAAAAAATCTGCTTGCTGTGAAGAAATCCACCTTGAGAAATCCATGCGGACTTTTATATTCTGGTGACTGTAGGTAGGAATGATCAGAGAAAACCTTGTTTCAGAAATCAACATAAATTTTCATCCCTATCTGTCCTGGCAGACTACAAGCCCAGATATATTTTATGGAGTTTGGATCAAGATGAAAAAAGAACCAAACCAAAGGAACTTTTGTTCCTTTAAAAAATGATGAAAAAACCCCAACAACTTTTGTTCCAGTAATATCTCTCAAGCTTTGAATTAAGCTCTAGTTTCATTCAAATGAAACCACTTAGTTTTGTCTGGTTTGAGAGTCATAATCATATGAAACAACCATATTTTGCCAAACACAATAAATCAGCCCAAGGTCAGTCTAAATTTGTCTCACATTTTTTCCAAATTCATTGAATATTTAGCAGGTTTGACCAAGGTTTGAGGTTTCTAATGGATTCCCTGAATGTGTTTCACTTCCTGTGATGCAGAAAGAAAACAGTCCAACTGAAGTCTAGAAGATGATGATCAAGGAAAGCAGATGGAGATCCGCATGAGCATATATGTTGGACCCCCTTGATCCAGTCCCCCCAAAACATTTGCCATGTGAAAGTCCTTACGCAAGGGAGCACCCTAATGACAATTAGCAATGCATATGCTCACAGGCGTGATGAAATTTAGATTGAATTCCCCATCCTCAGTCACTCAGCTGAATGAACTCTTCTACTCTAATTTATATCAGGTGAGGTCAAGGCCGTTGATTTCAGACATTTTTTTTTCCTGGATGGTGCTGTGTAAACTTACGGCACTCAGTGATTTTATACATAGAATATTCTTGCTATTATGGTGTTTTTTTTAAGCAGATAAGTATTTTAAGTATTTACTCAGCCTGGAGACAGTTTTTCCTTATCAATGAAAAGATTTGTAGTTTGATGAATGTCCTTAATTGCTGGAGCAAATAGGGTGCCATGATGATCATGTGAGTCAAATGGAAAAATCCTGATTTATAAGGAATGGGGAATGGTGTTGGGAAGTTTGCAACACCATATTTCATTTTTTGAGTTGTCCAGGCATTGAAATCCAGCCATCCATGCCTTTCAGAATTCCTCAATTTCAGCCTCCACATAAGAATGCCTCGAGTGAAGTGGTGTTCTCAAATGCCCCTGAGTACACAGAATTGTGAATTTTTCCTTATGTCAGTTTTGGGTTTAGGGAGTGTAAAAAACAAAATAACCCCCTGAAAATAACAAAGAGGTACTGGCAGTAAAGTGTGGAACAATTTAAGACCAATTATGTACACAGATTATATTTCATGTTAATCAGCTTATAATCAAGTACTGTATTAATTGTTTTGACACATTAAGCTATTATTGCCATCTTCAAGAAAAGAAAATAAGTGGTATTTTAAAGTGTATATAGTCTCCTTTTGTTTTAACCAACGTCTTGTGAAACACAGGGATATAATGAGAGAATGTGTATCTAATATTAGTAGAGGCAGAGAGTTGGTTTTAGCTACTTTCCATCACAAAACACATGAGTAAAATATTCTTATTAATGAAAATGAGTCCAGACTACTGATTGTGCTTGTTTTTGGCAACTTTGATCCTGACTTCTGTATAATTGTGAAAGACTCCCTATATCGCTATATGCTCTGATGCAACATAAGCAAATGGTGAAACGGAAATAAAGCCATCTTTCAGTAACGTTGCACGTAGTAACATATGATGGCAATTAGGAAAGACAATGAGCTTGGACAAGGCAATATGCACAGGTACTTCAAATACACAGGACTAGCTCCGACCCTGCTGGTTTTGTTTAAAGCCTCTGTGCTGGGGATGCCAAAGGGAGCTTGAGATGGGGGCGGGAGGTGCTGGGGCTGCGGGGCACCAATCCTGACTTGCATTAAACTTCACCTGTGTTTGGAGCTGCGCGTGAGCTCCCGGCTTGAGTTTATTGTTTGGCGTAACAATAGGGGATAGCTGAATATATCTTAAGCCAAAATTAGCTTTTTAAAGTTACCACATGTATCTACAACTTGAACCAGTGAAACAAACAAACAAAAAAAAAACCAAAAAAACCTCACTGTATTTGCAGCTGTCTTTAGCAGCTGTTTTTGGAAAAAAGAGCTATGTAAAAAACAAAGCATTATCTTTCATTTATGTTTAAAAGTGTGTGCTATTATTTTTCTCAGATGCTCAGTTTTCTCACTTGATCAGTTTTCTCATTTCATGCCCAGGAATTCATTTATCTCAGATGTCTGACTATCATTCATACCTTGCGTAACAATCTATCTGCAGGAGGGTGGACAGTGTCTATAAGATGCATCATATAGACAAAGATGAGAGACCGCAGTCCAAAAATGTGAAGTCAAGAGGAGACTGAAGAAAAAGGAGATTCTGAAATTAAAAAGGAGCGCTGTCAGTTCAGAACTGAGAGTAAGGAAGCTGGTGAAAGCAGGAAGCAAGGGAAAGATGCATTATATGTTGGATATTTTATTTTACTTTTGAAATGGCATAAAGAGGAGTTATGGATAAGATTAAAGAAGTATCAGAAGTGCCAGGACTAAAATGGGATCAATGCATAAACCCCCAGCAAGAGAAAGGAAATGATTTTTTACTTTGTTTTTCTATCCTTCGCTCTGAAAAGGAGAGGGAGGACATGAGACAGCAGAATAGCTGGTGT
>NW_010586260.1:487640-511151 GCF_000705375.1 Tinamus guttatus | reverse complement strand
TTTTTTTTTTTGTTCAAAACCTGGGTTATCTGTCTTCCAAAATAGATGTCTCAGTGATAAATATAAATCATTTTAGGGTGTTCTATTCCACAAAATCAATTAAAAGCTCAGTTAAACCTACTGCAATCAAAGAGAGAATATGTCAACTATCTCCAAGGACTTAAAGTGGGAATATTTTGTTTGTTTGTTTTTCTCTTTACTAGGATTCTAACTTCCAGAGGCATCTGATTTTTAAAATGATACTTCTTCATCAAATTAGAAAAAAATATACATGAAGGAGGAGTAAGATTTTAAGTGGGTGTAAATTACCAAACTTTAATTAAAGATGATGGAAGAATATAGATTTATATTAATTGTGAATCTGACCCAAGCTGCATATAGTTTAGCTTCATAATTTTACAATTTATTCAATCTTACAGCTTTTTTTTTTATGATTAACAGCATTGTCTCATACTGTAAATATTGCTGTTCGTCTTGTCGAAAGATATACTGGTTAAAATCACCATATGGAAAAAAGAAACAATATCTTGATATGAAGGAGTTTTCTTTATATTCTTCATGGCTTTTAGAGAATACAGTAGTTATAAGGTATATGGAAACCACAAGGTCTAAAATATTCATATTCAGAGGTGGGAAATGAACATCAAGTTACTCAAAATCAACACTGTCCAGGCAGAAACTTGCATCTCAGGAAATAAATTACTTGTAAAACTAAATGTCTATATGAAATATTAAAGTTTTAAACCATTCTGTATTACCCATTTTAAATACAGACACCCAAGTTACGCTGCTTCTTCTCCAACCATATCTGAAAGTGAGCAGGCACACTGCATCAATCAAAAGAAGACTGCAGTGAGAAAAATAATCCCCCATCAAAGCAAAATACATAAACACATAAATAAGGCCAGTGTTACATAAAATATCAGCATTACTGAAAAGTATTTAAATGAGTATTTTAAAACTTAGGGGTGTTTTTCTCTCCCTCCTTCTGTTCCCCTTCTTTCTGAGCTTGCTTTATTTGGCATTTTAAGAGTCTGGTTTATTAGGCAAATATTTATGAACTTGACTTTAACCAAAATCCTGTTCACAGCTGCACCTGAGAGTTTCTCTAGCCTTGGATTGGATCAACTCTCAGGGATCAGCAAATTGTTTGCACAGCCACGGAGGGGGAATTAAAAATCTTGTTGAATCAGGATTAGCAATCCGCATGAGGAGGAGGAGGAGAGCTCATTTCCATAAGCTCTTCATCTCCCAGGCTGCTTCGCAACTCTCAGTGGCCTGCAGACATGTGTGACCCAAAAAGGAAAAAAAAAAAAAAAAGAAAAAATAGAGTGTTTGAGACAGAGAGGAAAAAGAGAAAATAAGAAAGAAGGGAAACAACTGTATCTTTGCTTAATCAGCTGGGAAAGGTCCCAGCCAGCCTTCACATCCCTTCAGCTTGATACCTCCCATGCTGGGAAGTGCACAGCAATGACGAGACAGATCCCAACTGTGTCGCTAAACCTTTGTTCATGCCAGCAGCAACACTGCCAAGCAGGTTAAGCTCTGTGGGGCCGTGTTACTTCTGCCTTCTGACTGACAATAGGAGAGCTGTGAAGTTGCACACAGCATACATCTGCTGAGCCGCCTACCTGCTTGCTACCTGTGCCTCAAAGCCTGGGCAGGAGGATGCAAACTCCACACCATTTTGGATCCAGTAGCCGCTTCCCATTTGTGTGTACATGGATAGTGTTTAAACTCAAAACAAGTTTAGCGTATCTTCTGTGTTAGATATCTGCATGATACTGGCCGAGGTAAACAGCTAACTAATCTTTAAATTATATTAGCCTTACTCTGAAAGCATGTGAGTTTTTATAGTTGCCTTAAATTTGCTGGACTGTAAAAGTTTCCTGTACACCCATGACTTGAGCTTTCAAAGCAGTCACAGCTCAAAGGGAACCACCAGTGCAGGAACACACGGAATTAGAATTTCCTCATTAAGCACATGGTCCCTTACAGGACATAGAGAAAAATACCCCCCACACCCTTTGCCCCCAACTTCCAACCAGAGTATTCAGTGCAAGCTTGTGGTTGGGGTGCTTGTGGAGGCAGTCTACATCTCCTACTCAAACTTCTTCACCACCGAAACCACCACTGGTGCAAGCTCTTTTCTTTAAGTGCAATTAGGATAAAAAATGTAAACAAATCAAACTATCACCAAATGGAATACATATGTATGTATATTTTATTGTTTTATTTTAAAAGAGATGCTACTCAGCAAAGAAAAGCATTATAGAGTCAAGCCCTAAATAACTGTGAATGTGTACGTGAAGCCAAAAGACAAAAATCAAGCCCTACTTTACACATTTTTATTGTGTTTGTTCTTGCTGTCCCAAGAGAAGCAAGAGTGCAACCTTTCAGCATTAATTGAGGGTTATGT
Organism: Tinamus guttatus; assembly: GCF_000705375.1. The sequence continues at coordinate 508,732 of NW_010586260.1, read as the reverse complement.
TGCTAAATTTCTACCATACAGTGTGCCTAAGCCCATATCCTTCTCTGCAATAGTTCATCCATCAGCAGGTACTCTAACAGCTGCAATTAAGTGGAATCAAAAGTAAAAATCAATTTGTGAAATGCTCAAAAAAGAAAAAAAGAGAAAAATTGCATACCCCAACTATGTGGTCATTTCAATCAACAATCCTTTTAAAAAGCTATGTTTGAGACTTCAGTTAAAGTTTGAACAGCTTGGGTTTGTTGACTTTGGCAGTCTTTCTTTTATTCAGTAAAATACCTTGAAATTTTTGAATGAAAAGTGTGTGCACAAATTTGGCCCATTTTCAAAACTTTATTTTTTAATATTGCTAAAGCACATTATTATGCTTATGATTTCACAGACAACTGAATCCTTTTCTGATATTTTTTTTCCTCCTTCCTGCCCCAGAGAAGCTGCTTTTTCATGGTCCTGCACTGCTCACTTGGTTGAACATTTTCATCACACAGCACCTGCTGCTGTCATTAGTTACATATTTGAAGCCCATCAGAAGTTCTCAGATATGAGACTGTTGTGCTCTGAGACATTTTAAGCATTTCTGAAATCATCCTGCTCCTAGACCTCTTCAGGGGATGAAGAAACCCTTAAGGTTACTTGGGCAACCTAGCTGCCCATCTTGTATCTTATATATAAACCCATCTTATAAATTGTCGCAGCACATTCAGCCTAGACAAAGTGGCTGTGAAGCATTTACTTAAACTGAATCTTCTCAGGAAGGGCCTAACCCCCAGCACTTCCATATTTGCCCTCCCAAGTCCAAAGGTTCCTTCTGGTAGGAGACAATGAGATCCTTCTGGAAGGTCCCAGTGTGTTTTTTTTCTGCCAATACTGATCATTTCCTATTGCCTGAAGCACACCACAAAAGATGGTGGCTGGTCAGCCATGAAGCACACTTGTTTTCATGTATAGGAGTGCCAATGTGCAGAGCACACCCAAGATATCCTCGTCCAGGAAGATGCTACACTCTTCCTACATTACATGCTACAGCCCTTATCCATCCTTTCTCCTTCTTCAGGACTTCCTATATCCAAATCCGAAAAGGAGTCTTAAAAAATGTGTTTTTTTTTTTTTTGCTTTTGTATTTTATTTGTGATCCTTTTCCTTTTTTGTACAGTCCTTTTTGTCCCATCTTGAATTTGCTTCTGAAATGTCACCCATTCAAACTTACTGACAACCAGCAACATTCCCTTCCAGCACTTGGACCACACCACCCCACATCATTCCTCCTGAGTGGGCCTTCATGACCAGAAGGCAAATAGAAAGAGTCTCTTGGTCAGGTTTTCCTCCCTCATTCACTGCAAAGATGCCTCAGTTTCCAGCTCTAATCTTTGGCTGATGCTGCTCATGGGAACATTCATAGATGATCCTTCTGAGCAGTGTGTTCATCCCTTCTCCAACCCAAACAATTTCTGCTTCTGCAGCCATGCGGCAGGGACAGCTGAAATTTGTTTTTTGTCACTATATGCACTGAACCCCAAAACATATTGAACTGAAAAGTTGTTTTGCAATCTATATCACTTCCTTGGTAGTAACATCAAGGTACATGGAAGTTGCTCTTCCAGATGTACCTAAAATAGATAAATTGATAGATAACACAGAATAGGTTGCATGCCTCGGAGATGTCTTTCGATATGTTTTTGCAGTTTTTTTTCTCTTGTTGTCTTTAGGAACACTGTAGTGGCACATTACATTAGTGCAAACTGGTGCTGATGCTCAGAGGCTGTGCCCACTCTGTCAGGATTCAAAATATTACCACAATCAGCAAGTAAGCAATAAGCTATGACAAGGAGTGTGATACTGTAACATAACAATGTACCTCGAGGGACACCTGTGAGGGAGGAGGTGAAACTGAGTGTATACAACTGCCCAAGGTGTGATTTTTATCTCAAACTATAATGTAATAAGATGTGATAATAAAAAGGCACAGGACTGAAACAAACCATGTCTTTTTTAGAATGTCAACCTGTTTATGCCATGTACTGTAAAAAATGGAATGTGGTTTCCTGCCTTCTAAACAGAATGCTTATAAACTTAGCTAATATATACATCAGTCTCTTCCTTTTTAGAAAAAGCTGTTAGTTGAAGATTGTATTTCCCTCATGTGAATTCTGCTCCAAGAATCCCTTAATGCATCAAAAAAAAGATTTTGTCGATATCAAAAACATGGTAGACTGGACGCAATGTTTTGTCTCATTTTAAATATCAGGGGTTTAGAGACATCATAAGAGAAATATAATCCACAAACCTCTCTTGTCTTTTCTAACAACTCTTCTTCTTTCCTGACATTATTTCACAAGTATATTCTTAATACAGGTACTCTACAAGGCCTCAAATATCTCTCATGCTATTACAAACAAACAAGCAAAACTAAAACATAGCAGCTTGAAAACTCTTTTGAAAGAAAAGGCTCCCTTATTTTAAGTTTTTGTACAACTACAACAAGAATTATATATATATATATTTAAACACGACACACCCAAAAGATGCTCTCAAAATTCTTGAAAATAGAAAGCACATTATGATCTGCTGTTAAGCAGCTCCAGTTCTCAGTGACTTCACTCTCAGAAGAGAGGACATATTATTACATGGTCACGTCATAAAGATCAAATAGCTTGAGTAGCAAATGATAACTCCTTTAGAAAACATATTTGGATCAAATGAATAAACATGATAGAGACACTGTCACAAATGGCCATAGAGAACAGGCTAGCCTCTACAGCAATTTTTACTGGGGTGCATAACTTTTTCTCTCTGTTTCACCATTATAGCATGTAGAGCAAGCCTCAGTTGTTTTCTCTAAAACTTGCCATGAATGTATTTCATGAAGCTCCAATGGTTTTGACAAATGGTTCACTTATCACCAAATGAAAAACAATCAAACAAAAAAGAACAATAAAGCAAGAGGACAAACTTGCTTTGTATAAAAAAAAGAGTATAAAAAATAACTACCATATGCCCTGCTATGATTATAAACAATACTTATATAAGCATTGACATCCCATTGAGATGAAACATCTTAGCTCTACAAGTATTCTGCTGTGTCTCAAGCCATCAAGTATTTTTTAAGCATGTGCCTGACTGTAAGGCAAGGAGTTAAGTCCCATTGAATTCAAAGGGAGGGTTCACAGCCATAAAGCTTGAGATAGTCTTGCACTGGTGCTCCTGTTATTTCTGCCTGCCATTATTTTATGATGGTGGTCTGTTTATTTTAGCTTGTAATTGACTCTTTGGCTCAGCAGGATGGGATCTACTGTCCTGCTTTTCCACAAATTTCCACCACGCATTGCCCTTTGTAGCCTGGGTAAGATGCAATGTAGCTATTTAAAGCATAACTTCATTTCTCCCCTCCTTTCTCCTTGCAGGGAGTCAGTTATCAAGACTCCCAAGTCCAGTAAAGCTGGATTCCACCCGTCCTCTGGTGGGAGAGCTGCTTGGGAAAAAGCACCCAGAAATGGTTGCATCTGAGTGAATGGTACCGTTACTTTTAGAATCATTATTGAAGTGGAATTTCTGCCTGACATTTGGAGTTGACTATGCTATAGAAAGTTGCAAAAGAAGACATAAAACTAACATTTTGGCTATATGCCCCCATTATAGACCTCATAGCAATTTTCACAGTAGCATTGCTAATGTTATGTCTGATTTCAAATTGGGATAATTGCATTCTGCCTACCTGGATTTCTCTTCTGGATCTCCGCTGGATAAACTAACCTTTTTTTTTATGCGTCCAGAATCCAAATGTTGTGTAGGGGCAGAATCCACTGTTAAACAATTGTTGTTCTCCTCTCTAGAGAGAGGTTTATGGCAATTCACATACTGCACTGGCAAATATTGGAACAATACATATAAATAAATAAAGGAATTCCAGGAGTGGTTGAAGTGATTCCTATACACATGCACATACACAAGCGCATGGCCCTTCAAGATGAGAGACAGTATACGAGACACTATGTTGTAAGACATTGCAATGTTATTATGCTTTGGATGGAGGATGCTATATAAAATATTAATGTGTTTCATTAAAATGACTCTTAATGTCAATATGTAGTGTGACTGTGCCATGATTTCTTATGTTAGTAGGTGCTTTACGAGAAGTTATAACTTTACATTATTCAACTACAATAGTCTCTGCAGTAAATGTATTGTCTCTGATATCAACTTACTTATGCCCTATGAAAAAACATTGCTATGGTGATGAGTATTTTATGGTACAGTATTTGCCTAATTATAAAACTGTTTTCTAGCAGAGGTGCTAACATTATTTTCAACAGCAAAATGTATTTTCAAAATTAAAATGTATGCAAATAATTGAGCCATAACCCTCAACGGACAGTATTTTTGATTGATACTTATTTCTGTGTATTAAAAATGTTAGAGGTAAATGTAAAAGTTATTGCAATGGATGTTTAAGTGGGCTTGTTTTTATAACTCTAAAGCAATATGTACCTTTGTTATTGGCTGATGGACTGTATGTTGTTAAAGTGGAAAAGTTACAATGGAAATAAAATTATTCTACTTCTCTATGAAGCATAAGACCATACAAAAGAAAAATGCAAGATCTTGGTTTATTAAGCATTTATTTGTAAATAGCATCATCCCTCGAAAAAATGACATATTTAGTTCTTTGACTTTATTGCCACTTCCATAGAGCTCAATGTTTTTCTTCAAATCATTATGATTATTATACTCGGTCTGAGGATTTGACACCTGCTGTTTCAAAACTTGATCACAAATGTTCCTGAATATGTATCAGATAGTACGGAACAGAGGAAAATACTACAATAATGTGGGAAGATTTAAACAAAAAAAATGTGAAAAATATGCTATTCCTAGTAAGCAAAATCAGTCAAAACAGATATCTAGAACCTGGAGAAAACGTTAGGTGCATTTAAATTGATAACATGAAATTTATAATGGAATGATAAAAAAAGAAAAAGAAAAAAAATGCTAGAAGAGTATGCAATATTTGTTGAATCCCATAACAAACTGTACAAAAAGCAACAAGACTAACAGGGATAGTGAGATGGTGAGATTGTTAAACAGAAAATACCAGAAATTCTTGAATGAAAAATAATGGAACATCATTAGATAATAATTGGTAAAAACAATGTTGTGCTTTAATTTTTATTCAGTATTTAAGCAGGAAAAAAACATCTGATACAGTTTATTATCTACTATAATATAATGAATATGATTGTGATATTTAAAGTTATCTGAAATTCTCTCTCTTTTGTCCCTCTTCCTCTTAATTTCTTCTCTTTTTCCTCTTGTTTGTTACTGGATGATTGAATATTTTTTCTTTTACCTTGGCACAGTATTTTGAGATGCATGTTTGTAAAAGAGCACAAAATACAAATCAAACTAATAGAGAATATTGTACTGACAATTTTTCAAAGTGCTTCATCCTTTAATAGACTGTGCTTCCTATAGGTTAAGCAGGGTTTCAATTTCATAAAGCATTTAGACATACTTTTAACTTTAAGCATGCGCTGAAGGCTGTCTGCATTCATCCAAATACTTAGGCATATGCTTCAATTGGAATGAAACATGCACTTAGGGTTAAACAGATGCTTTGCTGAACTGAGGCACAGATCCCAAAACTGTGAGCCTGATCCTTGATCTATCGAAAGCTTTCAACTCTGCTGGATGTTAGTTCTTTTATTATGTGTAAAGCTGTCCAGGGAGGATGAGATACTGACACTAAAATGAATAACAGCACATTCAGCCAACGTTTGTGCTCATGTCTGTTTTGAATAGATGTGGAGTAAAATTAATGTCTAAATCTACCATATTTTGGAAAAGAAGTAAGGAATGTCAAATTTGGGGTGGGCAGGGGGTCCTCATTTGGTTATTCTGCCAGTTTCTGTCTTTTATCTAAAGGTTACTGATGTATGACTACAGGTAATCTTTGATTCCCAACGGGTTTATTTTCTGCTTAGCTAGGGGCTTTTTGTCAAGCTTTGGTGCACTTCTGCAGCACAAATGCTGGTACTTGCATCATTACTTAAGGAAACCAGAAGTAAAAAGGAACTCCTGTGTAGTTTTGTCCAGTCTACTGCTAGTGGAGGTAAATAGGTCATATAATCCCATTAATAAATTTATCAAGATCTTTATTTGAACTACTTAGTTCCCACACACGCACACACTTCTGTGCTCTTACTTGGAAACTTCCAGAGCTTCAGTTCTCCTTTGGTTATAAATCTTCTCATTTCTGTCCTAGATGTGTTTACAATCAGTTTATACCCATTTGATCTAATGGCAACATTATCTTGGATTTTAACCCTTACCCCGTTGAAGAAGCAGAGTAATAAAATAAAATAAAATAAAATAAAATAAAATAAAATAAAATAAAATAGAAAAAAAAAGGGATTACATTGTTGAAAATCTGGTACTGGCTGACACAGTAACAATTTAGAAAAGAGAACATACACCTCCAGCATGAGCTTTAGGCATACTTATTCCCTTTTACTAGGACCTGTCAAAACCTAAAGCAAATGTACTTTTACCTTTGTCTTGAGGAAAAAAAAAAAAAAAGCCTAGATTCTCCTGGTGTGAAGACAGACAGTTCCTATCAAGGAATCAGTTGAAGCTCTGTTCCCAGAACTAATCAGACCTAACTAAAAGTTCTATGAACCTAAGCACTGTTGCACTGTTGGCTTCCTATGATTGAAATGATTTTTTTTTTTTGAATGATAATATAGACATCCTCCTCTCCTTGTTATAGGCACTGCACACCATTCACTGGCACTAGCCCCGGCCTTCAGTGCTCTTCTGCCCTGTATAACCTTGCAAAGGATTCTGGAAAACAAATAAAGCTATTGATGGGAGAGGAAAGATTTTCCAAAAGGTGTTAGCTTCTTCCTTTCAAAAAGAGGAGACAACCTACCTGCGTATGGTCATCTCACTTTTCATCTCTCAAACATACACATATAGAAATAGACAATTTTCAACACACTACATATGTGGTAATCTCAGATATTTGCTTTAAGACGGAATGAAATGAAAACACCTAAGGAGTTTTCATTTACATTCAAAGTTATAAAGTATTGCAAAGATGTCCCTAAATTGCAGCTCACATTTATATGCTGATTTATAAAATATAAATCCTGTAAAAAGATGAAATGTACTTAAAAATAAATAAATTGAAAGCACCAATATCATATCACTGTTTGCTGGAAGTAAAGGTTTCATGTTGGAAATACACTTGCATCCAACATCATTGATGTGAAGATCATAGGAAGACATAAATGTTATAAGTATCTAAAGCCCCCAAAGGACACTGCCAATCTTTCAAGATATCTTCCAGAAAAATATACTTGTCAGACTTTTTTTATCTTTCTTTTCAGGCTAGCAATTAATTCTATACAGTAATTTCTACTTTCAAAGCACAGCAAAGAGAGTAAAAATATCCTATAAATAATAAGAATTAAAAATGCTAGTGCCCAATACTATTGATTTCACTTAGAGATGAGGGCACTCAGCACCTTGCAGGAGGCTCTTGCAACGTCAGACGATCAGGCCCTTATGCAGAAGGAAATCTTTCACTGATTGCTCTTAACGGTAACTGGTGTCATTTCAGAGGAAGTAGTACTGAATGTCAAATACTTTAGGCCCCTCTCTTGCAAACATTTATGCACAGGAGCACAGTTGAGCAGATACAGTGAGGTCTGCAGGGCACCCCATTGCATAAGCCGCTCTGCCCTGTCTGGGCATGGAGAACTGCGTTGTCAGGGGGCAGATTTTCTCCACTTTCGTGTTTTCCCTCACTAGTCACTTCCAGGCATGTGAACAGGATGTACACAGTTATTCCCCTATAAGTGCTCTTGGAAATGCTGCCTCTCCCTCACTTTCCAAGTGATTTCATGCACTTCTTTATTTTTCTTTTCATAGCATGAACCCTCCAGTATGCCCAGCACCTGTCCCTTTAATATAGCACACAGGGTTCTTTCCCTCCATACTGTACATTATCCTCATTAACACATATCAGTCAAAAGCACTGTTAATTAAACTGGCAAGATGATTGCACACGCCTCCATGTGCCCCCTCAGAGCATCCGCTTGCCAAGAATTTTTCCTCCCTCATCTAAAGTGGGTGGAGAAGGCCTTGAGTAAACCAGAATTTAATGCTTAAAAAAAATCCCAGTGCATTGTTTTCTTGGAGCAAAATGGCCACACCACCACCACTATCCTGAATAAATAAATGCTACACTGACACCAGTCTGTAAAACTAACACTAGTGTATTTGATCTGTATAGACACTGCATATAAAGACATTTCCATTCAAAGCTCCTTTTCAGATAGAAAACTCAAAATAGACTTCATTGACCTTGGACTCTGAACTAATAAGGAAGTCATAAAGGATTAACTAAAGCTGGGTAAAATCCAACAGGTTTAGGGGGCTTGGAGAGTTTAATTTAAATTTTTTTTTCTTTGTAAAAATTGGAAGGATTTTCCAGATTTTCTATTCACTTCCACTTGTTTGTGACATTTTTGCAAGGAAATTCACTAGCTTCCAGCAAACATTTCCACAGTATTTCAGAAGTTATAACCATTTTTGCCACACTGCCACAAAACTCTCTTAAGAGAGTCTGCAATTTTGTAATGTGCTTTGGATCAAGCTCTCTTCAAGAATACTATTGGAATGACAGGGCTGGAGGGTACAGTAGTAGCTGTTTCAGGGTTGGAGTATAAATAAAGACAGGCAGTGGTGATCCCTGAAGCAAAGATAATGTACTTTTCCAGTACACATACACAGGCCTGATAGCTACAACATAAGCCATCCAACTGTCTTGCTAGCACAACACAATTCTAAGAAGCTGGAAGAAAATACTGCCTTGTGAGGAAGGAGATGAACTTGCAGAAATCCATCACTGAGACTAAAAATTCTTATTTCTATAACAGAACATAAACACCTAAGCTCATGGGAAATGGGACTGATAGCCAGCTGACTGTTAATACCCTGTTCTCCAACACAAGTCCTTGAATGCTGAAGGCACAAATTATGTGCAAATAGTAACATGTCCTTTTTATTTCATGAGAATTTTTGAATTAATTTTTTTTTTCCTCATTCTGTATTGGAACAAGTCAAATCTTTGAAAACATTTGTGAAAGGATGAAAATTTAGATGAAGGGGAAGTAAAAATGAGAAAGATGGAAAAAATGCCAAAATTATTTTTGAACACTATCTCTTGGAAGCAAAAAGGTGATCTCAAATGTAAATCTATGATCTCAGTTGAAAAAATACTGTTTCTTTTTCTTTTAATTAGGGGTTTCACAAAAATGTCTGTCTTCCACAAACTTTTCCTAGTTTGAGTAATCTGCTCTTTCCAACATAAATTGTCAGATGGACCTGTTGTGATGGGAATATTTAAATCACAGTTTGAATGAACACAGGCCTACTTTAACAGAAAGGAAAATGCTTTCTCCACATCAAAGTTTTTCAAGCTGTCCATATAAAGTCAATAAATATTAATTTATTTTCTTTGAATTTTGACCTCCTTTCATTGAAGAGAAGGGCCAACATGCACAGCCCGGAGCAGTAGCATCCAACATGCTGGCTCGAATGCTAGGCTAGCAATATCTCTGTAACTTCCACTCCTGCAAATAAGTGATTATCAATTCAAAATGGAAAATGGGCCTAAAAATATTACCTTGAATAGATCTTTAATGCATTATTAAAAGTCAATTGTTAAAATTTATTTTCTAAAAAAAAATAATAAAAAATCATTTAATTTAGAATTTGCAAGCTATGTTCCAAGTTCTGAAATTTCAGTCACCCATTTTAGGAAGGAGATGGGAAGCTCACTGTACCCGCATAAGCATACACATACACTCACACTCATGTATTGAAAGGCCTTATCATTTGCAGTGAAGATAAACTACCTACAAGGAAGACTACTGCTTTGTACCAGAACAGAAATCATGGCTTGGCTTTTATGCTACTTCAAACCTAGACGCCTGACTCAATGGCTCAGTTGTACTGGGGACACCCTCTCAAAGTGACCTTGCGTTATTTTTGTCATGCAGGCAGAGTTCACTATCCACCCCTTTCAGGTCTGTCCTTGACGTTCCAGCCGTGACACTTCGAGCCTATTTGCAAGCAATGAGCATGCACTGCAAGCTCTGCTGGGCCTGATTCCATCCTCTTTACATCAATAGTAATTTTAGCATTGAGTCCAATAGATACCTATAATGGAAAGGAGCTTGATCTTGCAGTTTGGTCAGTGCTGCCACTTCTTGCAAAACTGCGCAAAATTCTGAATTCTGAAAGAAGACAGGGAACTTCCAAATAAAAGTACCTCCCTTTTCTCTTGTGTGACCCCTCCACAACATTTTTTGTCTAAAATATATTGAATTTTTTATCTTTTACACCGTGAATATATTGGACCATTATGGATCTGTACAACTGTCCAGCAAGCAGATAGATGTCACTAGTATCAATTTTTAATACATTTTGAGAACTTGTAAAAGAAGCAAGAAAAGGACAACAGTACAGTTTTTTGTTATCAAGTTTATCAAAAATTAACTTGTTCTCTAATTTTGTATCTGCAAAAGTCAGAACTAAGAATTAGAAGATACTTGGAAAAAAGATATTAATCCAATTTTGTTATTCATTTTCCCCCATTCCATTAAAGATATTCACACTTTTTTGCATGGTCTGTGTCTGGTTAAGTAAAAAGTATTATTCTGAGAACCTTCTAGAGCCTTGTGTTTGTAGGGAATTCCTTTATCATTGATCTTTAGAAACTTTTAGACACAAAATGCTGAGCACATCCAGGAAGAAAGCAAAAGGGGCAGATTCAAGCATATCTAAATATATCCAGACATGCATGTCCTTCATAACCTCAGTAATATCAACACAAATATTAATTAGATAATAAATGGAAAAGGAATATATTCTCCAGTTCTCCTCAAAGTAGGAGTACAAAGTATAGATAAAGTAATTCAGATGAGTTTACCGACAATTATTTCACTGTACATTGAAGATGCTAGTCTATAGAAGCTTACAGCATAGAGTAATACAAGAATCCATAGGCCAGAAAAATTTGCAAAAAGAGATTATGCTTTGCTCAGTCTTGTTTTTTCACATTACAAGAATGAAAAATATTTCTTCTGGAAGGTCTTTAAAAAATTGATAGGAAAGTGTCATCAGAAGCAAAAAAAGTGGATTCCAAAGTGAGGAGAAAAGCTCTTCCTTTCTTATCACTTTTATTCATGTGCCAGAATCTAGCTTTAAACAATCATCATAGCAATTTATGTGTGTTGTTAATGCATGTATTGGTTTGCTATTTTTTTTTAATACGCAAGCATTTCTACTTATGAAATTGTAGGAAGCAATGGAAATCTGCTGTTTCCAGACACAAAGCAATTCCACAGGATAGCAACAAATCCACACAAATTCATTCTACAGTATTAGTGCATTTTTAAGATGAAACAGAATCGAATTTTTGAATTTAAGCATCTGTCAATATTGTGAGGATCAAGAAGCAAAATTATTGCCAAAGTTAAATTTATATATGAGTACTTAGAAGAAGATAAAAGAAATCCAGAAATACAATGATCATAAACTCCTGGCATTTGACTCCAATTGTTTAATTCTCGGTACACAGTGATCACCAAAATACCTTCTGTGGCAGAGTGCTCAAATATATGTCACTGTGATATTTCAGTACATTATCAACAGGTAGCTTTTGCCCTAGCGGAGTAACCCTTTGCCTTTCTTTGCATGGATGTGAAACCTTTTGGCCATGAAGGAGCTAAATTTCTCCTTGGTAATTACAGAAAGGAATGTGCTAAAAATTAAAGTCCTTTTTCTGATAAATCATCTTTGTGCTATCCACCTGTACAAAGGTGATCGATTTTGGCTGAGTATGATGAAGCCTAAGGTTTGGGTGAACACTGACAGAAGTGACCCAGGCAGTGTTGAATATACTAGGAGCAGTGAGGAACTGACTTCCATTTCGTAAATCAGTCATAGACTTAATGTCTATGTTGCATAAAATCACTGTGGCATAAGACAGAGAGGTGTTTACATCATTGTGAGATCCATTCTGAGGCAAACAGGTACAGCTCTCTTATCCCCTTTCTCTCTTATCTTATGACCCTTTTTCACCACATGTGCCAAACGTATTCTAAGATCAAATATTGGACCGCACTGTGCAAAAGAAAACTCTTTAATTATCACCAGTAAGAAACACATGTATTTGTAAAGTCTATATTGGCTAGATTAATGGGAATATGCCACATATTCAAAATACATAACATGAGTAGGAGAAAAACAAGCTAAACTATGCAGGGATAGCCTTTGGGAAGTACTACAATCAGTAGATTTGAAGTAAGCTTGGATCACAGTGGAAGTGATTTATAGTTCTCTTAAGTCTTAGCCTGACCAGTTATAGACTCTTTACTTTTTCTGAATTACCACTCAAAAAAAAAAAAAAAAAAGGTGAGTGGGCGACAGAAAAGGAAATTCAATAATCCAGTCCAACAGGAATTTTCCTATGATTTACAAGGGAAAGCACATTGGAAAGGTAGTTTTGGGAATATGACAGAGTGATGTGAAGGGACTTTAGGCATGTAGGCCATATCTACCATCTGTTAGATTTTCCATTTTTACAGGGCTTGAAAAAGGCACTCGCCCACTTGCAGTAATGAGTGAGAAACACTCTCTGATGAGTACAGGCAGCAGCAAAGTGAACTTTCTAAGAGTGTGTCTCTTTCCTTGAAATGCTCAGAGGCTACTGCAGAAGAAAGAGATCAAGTCTAGGTTGGTAAAAGAGACTTCCCACCACTTTGAGTATCATCTTACTAGCAGAAAAAGTGACTGTACAAATAAGCCAAAAAATGGAGTTTAAGTAAGAATATCTTTTTTTTTTTTTTAAAGCATCTTTTCCCAGGTGATCTTAAGGGATAGACACTAGGATTTCTGGGTCAGCAATCTGATTTATTATGGCAGTCACTTTACCCCTGCAATTCAAATGATGTGAAGACTTGTTATTACAACAATCATTGCACTAGCAATTATATTCAGCTTTTGAGCAAGCCATCAGTGATCAAGATGTTACTAGAAACCTGAAGAGCTGAGGTCCTTCATAATCAAAAAGTAATAGGATAAAAGTGCTTTTCTTTCTTTCTACTCTTTCTACAAACGTAACATAAGTAGCATATGACAAGCTCCTGCGACACTAGTCACACAGTCTAGGCGAGAATTTAATGACAAAATCACATCACTCAAAGACAAAAAAAAAAGACATCCACATTTTCTTTCCCTGACTAATTTTTATTTAGTCACTGACTAAGCAGTTCTGAACTAGAACTATATGATATCTTCTCTTTCATATTAGCATAGAAAGGAAGGGAAAGTGCCAAAATAGATTTTTCATACAACTGGAACCTGCAATATTGAGTGCTAATTTTCTTTGAACTTTCCACTAAGGATCAGCTGAAGATCAGTTGGCTTAATTTAAACTATGCAAGCTGTGCCCTTCAAGTATTTATGATCTTTTCAGACACATTTAGGCATATGGTTTGAACAGTAAGTGTAACTTGCCATTGGAAAATAGGAGAGGGAGCAGATTTTCCATCATGTGAACTACTTCACTGAGCAAAGTCAGTGTTTCCCCCACTCCTCACTCAGACAGAAATTAAGGGTTTGATACAGAACGATCCTTTGGTGCAATTCACAGCTTATCTAAAGTCACAACAGTTTTTCTGGTCTTGACTTGCACAGTGAACTGCTTGCTAGGGAGCACATTGAGGAACATGAAGCTGCAGATGAAATACCTCTTACACTTGTGTCTTTCATTTTGTGGGCAATTGCTTACTACAAAATACTAGAAATGAAAAGGACCAGTCACCCCAGGTATAATAAATGGAAATTGCATTGTTGAAAATTCACCAAATAGAATAGATTTATAAAACACCCCATATTATTTATTTTCATAAATAGATACAAAAGAGTATTTGAGTTTTGACTTCTTCAGGACTTGATCTCCTCACCACTGTCAGCCTTTCCTATGTATATTCTCCCTATGTTCTTTATCACTCTTATGAATAGACACAGGAATGATGCATGGGGTGGTTTATTCATAGGGATTGAAAAATCAGAAATACTGTCATTTTCTGTCTTCAAGTGATATATTTTACTCTGTGGTCTCCTGACTGATCCGTCTATTATTAAAAACAAGAGGCATGTGATGTCATCATTCTGGATTAATTACTACAACCTCTGCAATTTAAATGGCTGAAGCACATCTGGTTCAATGGTTAGGCAAAGTCACTCCTGACTAAACCTGCCAAGTCTTAATCTTATGCAATTATCTCTTAGGAAGATAGAGGCACCTATACATACAATTTTTTTTTTCCCAATGTATGCACACAGACAATTTTGCTCTAGAGTGACTAATATCTCTGGATCATTAAAATATTTTTCAGTCAGTATATTCATAACTATAACTAAATTTGTGCATTAAATTACATTGGGTTGTTCCAGAAAGCAGCCTAGCAGTTTTCATGACAGACAGAAATAAAAGGCAATGAAATTATGCTGATTTTTAAACATAATTTTCCAGCAGTTTAAGAAGAATAAGTTTTCCATTTAAAAAAGCCAGCAGGATCAGCAGGCAACTAAGTTCTGTTTTAGTTGAAAATCAGTGGGAGGGAATATAAAGCCATATTTTTTTCCTAAACGGAACTGGAGCAGCAGCAAAGCTAACAAGTTGTAATCAGCCAAGATTTTTTTTAACGTATTGCAAAAGAGATGCTTTTAAAAAATCCATAGCGCCCCAGCGCAATACTACAAAGCATATTTGCTTCAAGTAGTTATTCTTGTAGTAGAAAATACAAAGAAGGACATATCTTAGAAAAGATAGGAGACAGAATTGTAATAGCCATTTACGAGTATAATTTTGTTTACTTATTTATAAAACCCTCAATAATCAAACATCTTAGGCTGTATCCCTCCCAAAATTCAAATTCAAAGAATTGCCTGTCCTTGGTCGTGTGAATATTCACCAGCCTAAAGTCAGGAAAGCAACCAAAAATTCCTGCAGCCCTCTATCTCTCAGCTCAGTCTTTCTTAAGAGAGAGGAAAATGAGAAGTGGGCTTTACAGCTTGCTAGATAGGTCACAAAATCAGATCAACAGCATCAACAGCACGAGAGAGCTCTGGAGAAATCATTACTAAAGACTGTTACAATCCTTCCCTTCACAAATGTCTCTATTGATCCTACTGGTCTTTGGATTGTACTCAGGTTGTCTTGTTGTCCACTGCTCTGCCACCTGAAGTTACATCTCTCAAACAGGCAAACCCTAGGCCATTAGTGATGTGGAAACTAACACCAATAAAATGAACTAACCAGAAATTTACTGCCTGCCAAGACACATCCACTGAAAAGAACAATTTTTAGCAGATACCAACATTCTACAGTGAACATTTGATTCAGCATTCAGAAGGTCTTCAAAGACATACCTACGTTTTTCCTTGACAAGGATGAAGAGCTATGCTAGCTGGCAAACACATCAAGAAACTGAAAAAGGGCAGCTCGCTTCGAATAAGAATTCTGGCATTGTTCACCAGACTCTATTGATTTCCTAAAGGATTTGGATTTGTTGATATAAAAGTGTATAAACCTATAATGACATAAATGAAAACTTCTGAAAACAATTATTTGATGTTTTCTATCATAAGGATTTATAAAGTTTATACATATGTATATATATAATCAAAGAGAAGACATATATTTATGGTTTAGGATGAAATAAACAGTTGAATATTCCTCTAAAAACACACCGGACTGTAAAAAAAGGCAGGCTCAAGAGGAACTCTAGGAAGAGATGAAACAAGAAAGATTAAAATAATTATTTGATATTTTAAGAGTAAAACTGAAGAATTACAAATTTAAAATACTATCGGAATTTTAAGTTTGCAAAGTAATGACTGGTTGTTTGAGACTCTTTTAGAAGTGTCTTCAAACAACTATTCTCCTACATTGCTTGGAGCACTCTCCACGATACAAAAGATGCAAAATTCCCAAAATCCCCATATTGTACATGCCTCTAATGTGTAACACTATTTGCATCCATGGAACTAATGAACAAAAGTCTTCTTAACAAAAAGACAACTGTGTCTTGGGCTGCACTGTAATCAAAAACAAAATTTTACCATCTCTGATCCCTTTTTTGAAAAGCTGACCTATGTGCTTGTATACCAGCAAATGCCAAAACTGAAAATCACTGTGACTCAGATTAGGTATTTCAGCTCAGGTCCATCTTTAATTCAAATTAACCTTAAACAGTGAGACTTTCTATTGTTGTGTTCCCAAATTTGCCTCTCTCTGGCAGAAATGACTTGGCTGTTTGGGACATCATCTATAAATTTTAGTACATAATTTCTTACACAAGAAAGGCAAGATTATCAAAGATTTCTATTGTTAGGTTTCAGTCACAGAGAGGTCAAGTAAGAGACATGTGACCTCCAGATTTGATGTGTAATTGACTGCAGCTGCTCTTTAGTCTGGGGAATAATTGGCATGTAAAAGAGCATTAAACTATGGGCACTCTGATTCCCTCACCCTGACAATAGCATTTGACATCATTAAGGTGGAAGAGTGACCTGCGTGGCTGACCAAACCAAGCCTCAGGTCACTTTAATAATTAAAAAGATAAGTAAGATCAATAACAGCAAGCTGCAGCAGTTTGCAGCACAATAACAGGTTCCATGTAGCATAACTGGCCTTAAAAACCTCATATTTATTATCGTTGGGTGAAATTAGGAAGAGGGAGAGGGAAAAAAAAGCCAAAGTGAAGTGCAGTTGTATACATTTGTTTTCTGGTCATCAATATTTAGCTTGTTATGGAATTTCAGTGACTCACCGATTAAATGCATAGCTATAACCAGCACACAGATTTTATCTCAGCATTGATCTTTTGCTCAAAAGCCCCACAGCACATCTCCTTGAGAACTCCTGACTTGTAAGGCAAGGCAAGGAGTGTCAGAATGACCAACAGACTGTGCTCCACTCTGTGTGCACACAGACGATCACACAGACATATGCCAGACGCAGACGAATAAGGTTCAGAACACAAAACCATTTTTAGGCTACCAAAATTCACAGCGCCTCTATTTGCTGCAAACTGTCTCCTTTATCTAAACTATCACACACTCTCCTAATCATGGCCTCAGAAAAAGTGGCCTATTACAGAGCACAGAAACAGTGCTCTATTACTGTAAAACTTGTCAAAAATCAACTGATCTGTCGTGATAATGCAAAAATATTTCTCTGGTGTTCTCCTAATGGAATGGAAAATATTCCTGATTGCATAATTTACTGGTTAAAGTAATTGGTTAAAAAATTAACCAAACTTTTATGTTGCCTTTTCACTTAAGAATACTTTATAATCATAAAACTAGGCTCTTTAAATAGAAAAAAAAACTATTTAGACAATGTTTAGAATGTAAATCTATTTAAAAAGCAAATTAATTCAACATTCCCAATTTTCAGTTCTCATAGGCATACATCCACTGTCCATGTATATCATTTAATTTACATCATTTGGCATAAATTCCATTACTACATCTATTCTAATTTAAACCAGCTGAATGCCTTCTCTCCTGTTTGTAAAAAGGCAGTTCAGTGGGTACTGCCAGGAAACTAGAGTCACTAGGAAACACAGCAACACGCTTGTTCTGAAGGAAGACTTCCACCTGTTACCCTGTTTTTCAGAGGCTGTGTTTAACCTGTGGGAGTTGTCATGACAATAACCTCTTGCCATCAATTTAAACTGGGTTTTAAGTTGCTTGCTTTTGAGTTGAAAAAAAAAATCATTGTAGGCCTGTAAATGATACCCCTCAAACTTTAGCCTTTTTGGCTGACGGACCTCTTGAAATACAGTACACAGCAAAATTGTATCAAGATTAGAGAGCCTAACTGGTGATAACTTTAAGTGTTATCATCTTAATAAACTTTCTGTACTTGATTAGCCTGGATAAACAAGATACAGATCAGTCATGATAGCTGGAAAACTACAGATAGGGTGGTCATCATTTCCAGATAAAAATGCCCATCTGTTCTAAGATTGTAATCAAGAACCTTGTGCTGATATTTAGTCTATTCCTACATGGCCTCTAGCTAATTAAATACTAACATGAAATCCATTGCTAATGCTTTCTCTTTTCATTTAACTCACTCCATTTTATCTTGTCCGCATCTCGTAAAGATCAGAGAATACTGAAAAACCTTATGGAAGGTTATAAAAGCCACTTCACCTAGTTGTCTCATACATCTGAAGGCTGGAAGGCAGCATGGTTTATAACCCATTGCTCTTTGTTAAGAAATACAAGAACTAGAAATATGGCTGTACTGCCCTGTACTCAAATTCAGGCAACTCCATATTCAAAGGAATTCTTTCTAATGAACAAATTGCCGTCTCTTTTTTCATCAGTACTTCTCTTAGTATTCCCAGTGTGGGTTTTGGGGTTTGTTTGTTTGTTTGTTTTGTTTTGTTTTTGTTTTCTGTTCTACTTTATGGGGCTTTGTTTTAAAAATTTAGGGGTTGGAGGTTTTGTTTGTTTATTTTAAAAGTTGAGAAAGAAAGATTACCAACACATTACTTGCCCAGGAGTGTGAATGAATAAGAATTAGGACTGAAAAGGATTAAGTGTGGAAGCAATTCTCTGCCAACCTTCCCTACTTCTTTGCACAGATACATTTGAACGGATTATGGAAAAGCAGTAACCTCTCCTAATTAAGGTTGCTGGAAGTACTGCTACAGTACTGCTCCTTAGAGTTACTTTTGAACATGCCTAAATATATAATTTTCCTTGCTAATTTCTTAGAATACAAACTGACTAGTTTATCTAGAGAGACTTCTAATTTTGCGGCATATTAAGTTTGTAGCCTACATGCCTCTATGTGATTAGTTAGTATGCTGCTCTTTGAACTCAGAAATACTATAAGAGGTATGTCTTTATTACATCAACTATCATGAACATATCTTTTTCAGTCTTTATTTATACAAGTGCTTTATGTTGACTGCTTTACAGTACATTAATACAATGCCTTTTTTAACATTAAAGCACTTGGTCCACAAGTCATTTCCCCTTACTAAAGTCCCAACAAACAGACTAAACCCCTGTTTTCTCCAGGAGAAAATTAAAATCAACTTCTGAGTTTTATTTATTACTGACATTGTTTACTTGCTCTATCACTACTACCTCTACTATTAGTACTGTTTTCTTCAACTCAAATTTGACTACTATGAGTTGTGTTCTAGCTTCCATTTCTGAGTTCTCAACCGACTTTGCTGTGTAGTGGTTTTGATAAACCTATCTTTAGTGATCAAGCACCCTTGGCATGGCTTTGTTCTGCCATTTCTTACTTCTCTGCATCCAACATAAATGTCTGTCCTTCGGGGTACGTTCTATTAATTCATCTCTTCAAAATTATGCTAGGAACTTCAGTGCTGGTTTCATAAGTTTCATTCCAACCAATAACGTGATCACAAATGAATTTCATATCCATTTATCACCCCCCTACTTCAACTGTTTATCAGGGGATACTTTCAAGCAGCTGTTTCTACCATGTATTCCAACTTAACTTCTAGCTGTTCTTTATTACGCTATTTCTCTCTCTTTTCTAGCCCCTGTGGCCTTTCTTTATCTTAGCCCCTGCTATGCCAGGTGTCCTCCCCACATTAGTTCCAGACCTTCTGGGCATACATATTTCTCTGTCCCCATCCTCCTCTAGTGAGGAAAAAGGAAAGAGAGAAATAAAAGAAAGAAGGAAAGCAAAATTTCCATGCAAGCCTTTATACCCCATTTTATCTTATCCCTACAGGCAAGCAGACTTCTAACACAGCTTTAGGAGCTTCTTGTATCCACCTACTTTCAAGAACTTCTTCCTCTCCCTCTGCCATGAACCCAAGTCCAAGATAAACATGCCTTCTTTGTCTATCCTGATTTCCCCCACCATATATTTTCTTTCATGCTTCTTTTCTTCTTCTACCAATTTTCCTTCTAGTTTTAATCCACTGTTTCAAACCCAACAACAAATTTCTCACAATACTTCAGATGATTAATTTGTTAGCATCTGTGCAAACATATTAACATAAATTCATTTAAAACATCAGAACTGTCTATGTTAGAGAAACATCGGTCATTTTGGAGGTCTAACACAGTATTTATTGTGACATCATTCATAAGGTTTATCTTGACAGAAAAAGATCGAAGCAATGGTCATACATCACTGTAAATTGCTTACATTTGGTAGTGCTAGGTTTTCTAAGTATCCAGAGATGTAATGGAAACAGAAAATTTGGTCAAAATATGACTGTATTTCGAGTACCTAAAGATGATGATAAAATTTGACAACCAGATGTCTTAAATTGCCATTGAGCAGGTTACTTATTTGAAGCAATGGGTGTTAGGTCACATATCAGAGCACTGAAAACAAATGGAAACTGCAGTTTCTGTTCCTCTATACCTTCAGTCACTCACATTGTTATTCTGCTATCAGTACAGAAGTATCAGTGGACTCAATTGAGTTTTTTTTTTTTTTTTCCTATAAGGATCAAAAGTAATTCCTTATTTCTTAATCATGCTTGCATATAGCTCTTTTCCACTGCCTGACAAAAGCCAGTGTTGGCACCAGTGCCAAGCATTTGTGAATAATCCTGCCTGCAGACACCCAATGTACAAATTCATACTTCTGCTTTTCATAAACACTGTTTCACTTACACCATCTGAGCATAAGAAATTAGTTTCAATATAACAGTGGGTGTTGTTCAATTGGATTCACCAAATCCTTTCAAGATTAGATTTAACTTCATCTCTACTTTCCATTTCTGATGTTATTCTAGTCTAAGGAAGTAGATGGAGAGAAGACAGAGTGGGGACAAATTGTTCTCAACTTACAATTAGGATCCACGGGAAAAAATAGGCTGTCCTATGTAACTTAATATTTGCTTCCCACAAATAAATTCAAATGCACTGGAAAGATGCAGATGACATGCTGCGTTCATTTATCTTAAGGTGTCAGGCCAGCCAACTCTATTCCT
>NW_010586260.1:439377-472323 GCF_000705375.1 Tinamus guttatus | reverse complement strand
TTACTCATGATTTTGCTGTTAACTTACATAATAAAGATTTATCTTGAAAGCATTCTAATCAAAAACATCAACGAATATTCATTTCATGCAGCTTTTATAATACTATAATAAATATCTAAACTCAGTTAAGTCAGAACCTAAGGGAATATATAGAGAAGCCATATTGGGGAATATCTTTATAGGGAATATTTAGAACATGCTAGGTATCAATAGTGAAAATGGTGCTGGTTCTGGTGCAGACTAATAAAAATCTGAAAAAAATATATTTTAAAATATATTGTTACATTTTAAATTCATGTATGAATTTTCCAGACATACAACCATATATCAACTTGCACAAAACACTATATACAGCAAACAACTCACCATCAGAGAACACCTAACTAAGACTTTATGCAGTAGGATAAAAATTGTGTTATTGTTTTGGGCCCTAAGAGTCTCAGCTAAATATTTAAGGAATTTTTAGCAGCAGTAGCCCATTTAACTGGAAAGGTCCATTTAAGTTTACTTAAAATTAAGTTTACTATTAAGAGTTTTAATAGTAAACTAAGGTGCATTATATACACATGCTATTTCTATGCAATCAACTGTAAAAATTGACCGAAATTAAAAAATAAAAATAGAATGTAGATCTGTAGCAGGAACACACAAAACAGGGCTATAGACAGTCCCATTAAGTACACTCCCAATATTACTAGAGTAGTATGTTCTAAATCTGTATATTTATCAGCAGGACCATAATAATAGGACTAGATGATGAAAGAGGAATGATTTCCCTCAAATGTAACATTCTATTTTACATGAAAAAGAACATTCTATCTTATGAACGAAAATTATATTTCTCACTGTTACTAGAAAAAAAAATCTATTTGTGGGGTAAAAATGCAGTCTGAAGGCTAAAACCAAAATAGAGGAACCCAAAATAGTTTTAAGTAGACTGTAAAACAGTCCTATGAGTCCTTGGGGATGACAATGCAAGCCTTAACTTGTCACAGAAGTTAGAAAAGTCCAGCAATGAGCAATATTTCACTTCAAAAAACCATAAAAATGGGGCCTATGACAGCAAGCAGCACATCAGTGTTCTAGAGAATGCCAAAGTACATGTATCTAGCATTGTTTGTAATAAAAAAAATCATAAGTATACTAAATGCCAGCTACTCCCATCTGCTCCTCAAATCTAACCAGCTCCAATTTCTTAAAGGTGTTGAGCCAAAAAGTGGACCTTTTGTATTTGAAAACCAAACTGGATATTAATGGATTTAATCTTACTAGGTTTTGATTTTAAACTGTGTGCTTGGGTTTTATTAACATAGGAACCATTTTCTTCACACTAATGTTGCAATGGAGATGTACTTCATAAAACAGGTGTATGGCTTCTTTAACAACAAATGTGTGAGTGGGTGTTATTTATTAATCCAATAGCACCTAAAAGTCCCACCCATGCTAAGTTCTCAAACACACTAGGATCTGTACAAATATAATACTTCCAATCTGTGCAGAAACCATGCCATTATTAAGCCCACACATTTAAAGTATCCAGCAAAAATCAGACTTCTGTTAAAGAATCAAAGACAAAAATGCTAGCAAACAAGGAATGGACAGAAGAATCAGGATCACAAATCATCCTGAAAGAAAAATTAAAATAAATAAATTTTGTCCACGGTGAAGTTGAGAGTAAAACTTCCCTTACTTTCAAGAAGTTTGAGATACCATCCACTGTTTATGAGTTCACACTTGACAATTTTGTTCTTGATATCTCTTAAGTACGATCCAAAATAAAGTGACAGTAAAGTCACTGCAAAGTCTAAGAGAATGATCCAATATCCTTTGAAATGGACAGAAATGCTTCCACTGCCTTCAGGAAAGGCCTTAAAGCAATGAAGGTTTAATCAAAATACAGAAACATTAAAAGTTAGACTTGCTAAACAGTTACAAGGTGAGTATTAAGTACTCCAAGAAATCATAGTGTTGGACACATTAAAAATACCTGAGACACAGTGACAGAAACAGGTTGATAGATGAGTAACAAGGTCATATGGCATCAATCCACAGGTGCTTTAGGAGACAGCTGGTACATAAGCATGCAGAATATTGCCGGGGGGTGTTCAAAAAAGTTGGTGTATTTCCAAACACTGGTGGAAAGCAGAATCAGCCAGAGTGGGCCAGCCTCCCACAGTTCACATCTGATCCACTGAGACTAGGATCAAACAAGATTGCCATGAACACTCATTTTACCTATTAACAAGTAAACCAATAGCAATATGTATAAACAGACAGTTGTGTGCAGGCATTTCATCAGGTATCACAGCTTTATTAATTTGGTAGGTACACAAGGATATAACTTTACTAAGGAGAATACACTGTTAGATGTCTGATTTTTTTTTTCCCCCCTCTTTTCTTCAGAGAATATAACTCAGCTTTAGAGACTCATGATACCAGTGAACTAGCAAGCTCTGCAGGAAAAATGATCAGGGCAAACTAGCAGTACAAGACTGATACAAGAGTTGTGAGGAGCCTTATCCACCCGCCTTCACCCTACTTATTTAAAAAACTCTCGTTGAGACAGTGTGGACCACCATATCAGCAAACTGGGTGACAACCCTTGTTGAAAAGGGAAGTAACATACAATTATCTCTATTAATACTTTGTCAGCCAAATAGAGAGTAGAATGTGCAGACTGTTTCTAATTCAGCAGGTTTCCAATACCAGCTAGCAATCATGAAAGACAAGGTTTGAGAGTCTTCCTTCAGTTACCCATAGTTCTACACTCCCAGGAGTATGAACTAGTAACAGAAGTTTTATTCATGGATGTTTTTCATTCGCTTTCTTCATATACTGCCTTGAAAATAGAATAGCCTATTTATCATTATGCTCCTAATTTACAACATAACAGTATTGGATCAATAATATATTTCTACAATTTCTACATATTTTTAAAATGTTACAATATCTTTAAAGATCAGTGTATCCTTCTTTCAATGTGCTGTGCATCAACAGCATTTTTTAAATTGTGACCGATTGACTTGCATTTTCTGATCAACAGAGTTTTAAAAGCTGGTCTGGAGGATTTTTTTTAAAAACAAACTTCAGTGACAAAACTGCAATATAAGCTTGAAGAGAAAACCCTCTTACAAGTCTTAGCAGAGACAATATCTTCTCTACAATTAGCAGATGAGAATATTTCCATGAGTGCAAACTGCAGTCTAATAGATAACAAGAATAACTAAATTGTATGAGTGCAGCCTCTATACATACACTACCAGTATGACCCAGTAGAGATTTTTTTTAATTATTATTTTGTTATGGTCTACCACTACAACTGCTGGGATTCAACACAGGCATTTGAATGTCAAATTGTGCTTGTAAGTGCAAGCTATACCAGTTGAAAGTTGGTGTTCACAATAGAAATAGATAAAAATCTCTGGGTGTTGAACCAAGAATAATCACAGCTCTAGTTAGGTTAGTTCCCTACTGCTGTCAAAATACCAACATTTTAGATTTCCACGAAGAGCCAAAAAAAAAAGAGAAACAAAGCAAGAGATTAATGGATCATTTTAAGCATTTAAGGAGAAAGCAGCTACATCTTGGACACAGGTCATAAAACTGGCTCAAGACTGACAACAATGCATAATGACTGTGCAAAGGAATCCCCATTATCTACCTAATAGTGAGGAAAAGATAGATTAGGATGACATAATATTCACATGTGGTCTCTTGGGGATCATTTCTTAAATGAAATCTTAACATGCAATGCTGTAAAAAGATGATTGGTTGAGACTCAAGGATGATTTCTTTCCAAGATATTTCAATGGTTTTAGCATGGTTGGTGACATTTTCTC
Organism: Tinamus guttatus; assembly: GCF_000705375.1. The sequence continues at coordinate 468,484 of NW_010586260.1, read as the reverse complement.
CTTAGGTTGTGTACCCAGAAAATAGACAAAACTGTTGTAAATGGCATGAAAGCATAATTTAACAAAGTAAGCATCTTGCACTGTGTTCATCAGGCTTCAGTATACTTCAGGGCAAAAATACACATAATGATAAAGCTTTATGAAAGACAAAGAAAAGCGCTGAGTATAGATTTTTCCTACTGGGCCCATTCAACTTACAAGAATCAGTTACACAGCTAAGTTGTGATTTCATGGCTCAAGCTAGTCTTCATTACTCCAAATGCTATTGTTAATCCTGTGAAAGTCCTTGGTGCATTTCACCCCAGTTAAAACTGGAGAGCTTCAAATCCTGTGAAAGTCCTTGGTGCATTTCCCAGTTAAAACTGGAGAGCTTCGTATGGAGTAGTAGTGATGTGGGCACTGCAAACAATAGATTATGATATTAAGTTACAGACCCCACTCAAGAGTTATGCATGTATCAAAAAACAAAAGTGGCAGGAGACACTGTACAATCTTCCTACCCACTCTGGAGTGGCATTTGATAAAATAGCACTGAACAACAGCAAATCAGACCTAAGGTTCTGCAGCCAGTTCATTAAACACAAAAACCAAAAGGATTTAGATTTTACAGTGTGGAATAGAGGAATACAGTGAAATTTAGGAATACAGTGGGGTATTCATCCCTCCATAAAAAGGCCAATTACTTGGCCCTCAGTTGTCACAGTGTGTTGAAATGTTTAGTGAAAAGACAACTTATGCAATTGAACTATTTATTATGTTATTCCCATCTGTTTCTCCTCTTTCTAATGACTTTAAGTCTACTGACCAGCTGCCCTCATCACCTTATGACTGTGAGCCTTTAGCGATCAATATCCACCTAGTGTGACATCCTGGCTTCAGCCCAATTCAGAGTAGAAGTCTCAAAGTTAATGAGTTCTTTAAGTTTCTTGAGAAGGAGCACTGAATAGTAAAGACAGACTTCATGAGTTCCTCATGGAAAAAAATTCTCATGCACCTTTGGATGGGTTATAATACATTGCTGCCCATTGGTCATCTTACAGGTCAGAAGATCAGTAGGAAACCAAAGAAGAGATAAGGTTTTTATAAGAGAAAGCTAAAGATATTGCTGCAGCAGGTATTATAGGAGGCCTGAGGTATCTGAAGATTTTGCAGCACTGTGAATCAGCATATAAAACTGATAAATTGGGCTCCATTAATTCTATTGCTAGGAAAACATTTTTCTTAAACACAAAGAACAGCCTTCTAGGTACCTAAAAAAGTACATGGAGAGACCTCCAACATATGCTCCAGGTATATGATAACAACAAACCTATATGGTGTGTCAAAGTGAGATGATAACATAGGGGACCAGAACTGGATGCAGTATGTATAATGCTCTGAGCCAAAGTCAGCTAATGTCAATGGGGCCCCATCTGCTGTTTTCAGCAGGCTTTGGATCAGGCTCATTGCAGACTGCTAAAGGTAAAGCAGAAGGGAGATTCTCATTCTGACTTATGCCGAGTAATTGAATACAAATATAAAGAAATATAAATAACTTCACGAAGGTCATTTGGCTAGTCAGGCTAGGAAATAAGTTTAGAAGCCTTAGGTAAAGGGTTAGACTATCAGAGAAAACAGTTAGGATATCAGACAATTATTTTATCATTATGCTTTTTTAAAAACATCAAGTAGCATTCAAAATTTATGGATTTTTAAATATATTTCTAATGGAGTAAACAATCAATAAGGCTTTTCAACTCTTTCTTATAACCTGATCCTGCTATTGATCTCAAAATTCCTCTCTGTAAAGTCATACATATAAAAGGAGCACCAGACTCAGCTGCATAGAGTTTGCCAGCTTCGTGATATAAGCAAAATTAGGTACAGATCTGGGAATAGTATCTTGCAGTGCTGTTGAATAGGAGTGATGGAAGCCAGCACTCTGCTTACCAGTATGACCCACTAAATGCCCTTTGGCAAATAACATGAACATACTGGAGCCCAAGGAAAAGGGTGTCAAACTCTGGATGCCATTTCCAAGGGGAGAAAAGATATTTAGTTAAATACACATTTCCTTTTTGTTTTGACTTAGTTCTTGTCTTCTAGTAGCCAAGAGACATCTTCCAGGCTGGACACTATATTCAGCTCACTCTTGCTTATTTTTCAAAATGATCAGTTGCCTTGTTTTCACACCCACATCCTACAGATGCATCAAGAGACTCAAGGAGGTTAACAGTATAAGGCTAATTTAGCTTACTGAGAAGGATGTACTGGAGTTGCAGAATAGTTAATTTGTGCATTGATTAGGTTGTTTATATTGATAATACAGCCATTTTACCATGGAGATGCTGAAGGCAAGCCCTGAGTAAATTGTTCAAAGCCATAAAGAGAAATAATAGCAGATCTCAGCCAAGGACAACCAAAATTTCCTAGCTTCTACTCCAGTGCTCCAGTCACACACATCTTTAAATGTATAATAGTAGACTTTGGGCACAGGTTACAACAAGGAAATTCAAGTATATATTACTAGCAGAGCTTCAGTTTCTATCCTCAGAGGAATAGAAAATTGCCCACTCCTCAGAGAAAGTAAAGGTCTTTCTGCTCTGGCATATTAAAATACCATTTTCCACAGATATAGAAAGGTCCCACTTTCTTAGCGGACATAGATGGAACTAGGCCAAGTTTGGCATCCCACATAGTAGATTCATAATCATATTTAGGATGAGCTTGACCATTTCCCTCCAATTTATAAATAGAAAACTAAAAAGTGACATGCATTGGAAGGAAAGCTCTAGCAGATCTAGGACAAGAACATGAGCAGTGCTGCTTCTGTTTTATCTCCCTTTTTCCCCCCCCTACCTGTTCATTTCTGTTTTATTACAGTAATATTAAAGATTTAACATCATAGCTTTGCCTCACACAAGCAGTCCCTTTGCAAGCAAAAGTCTCTCATGAATTTAGTGAAATTAATGTTGCTATATGGTGGGATTTTTAAAAAGGGCCCCAGGTGGAAACTGCTGCTTGCTGAAGTTGCTCTAGTTCCACTGAAGGAAATTAAGTAATTTGCCTTTTTACTAAAGACCACAAAGTTAGCATATGGTTACTTAAAAGCTACACTGCTACTTTGTGTTTCAAGCAGCTTTGCACAAAACTTAACTCTTAATATAAGGTGGATGCTGAAAAACAACATTTTTCACTTAATATCACAGATTTTAAACATTTACTCTAAGACATGCACACAAAAGCTACTGCTCTGCTGTCTAGGGTTATACTGCAGTGTGGCTCTAGAAATTTTAGGAAATGAGACATTAGGATCACTTCAACATATACCTCTTGGTAAAGCCATCCTATTTCTGTAAAAAAAAAAAAAAAAAAAAGCCTTGTTTTCTCCCTGATAGATGTGCAGGCATGCCTCACTAACAATTACTGAGGGTCACAGGCAAACAATTTCTACACCTACTGTACATAATAATTGTCATGAGAAATTATCTTCACATCCTTCCAAGCTTCCCATTTGCAAACAATGATCTGTATGATATTACCACCTCTATAGCTTACAGTGCATACACAGTCTGGTATACACACAGCACAACTTTCCAACAGAAGTCAGCATTGATCCTCAAAAGTTTAATCCACACTTCATAGCTGGGAATAAAATGTTCGACATGTTTTTATCAACAAAATAGTCATTTTCAGTGCCTCTGGCTGCATATTATTCCTGACTAAGTGGACATGCTGCAAACCTCCTACATTCTAACATATGGCTTTCTGGTGTGCTTCAGAAGGATAAATTAAGCAGTCATAAGCATTAATACTCTATAGTCCTAAATCAAGAAGATTTTGGAGTATTATATCTTATAATATGGTTGCTTCAAGAGATATCTCTTTAAAAACAGAATATTTTTACATTTGGAATTAAGTATTATTTTATCCCCATTTCTCATAATCCTTTAATATGGCAGATGTGCACCTGATCATGCTGTTTCCCATGCAGCAGAGCATGTTTGTGTGCTGCTAAGTGTTAATGTGCTTCTTAAATATGATCCTGTTTTTCCAAGTTGCCCCTCTTTCTCTATGCATGCTGTAAGAACATTTTAAATGAAATAAAATATACTTTCAGATATGTAGACTATATGTAAGAAACCTCTTTCTCTTTGGATTAAACTTTTAAATAATAGACTGCTTTATTAAACATACCCTGCCATGCTTGCTCACATACACTCACACAGAGCTAAGTATTGCCTTTTCCTTCACATATCCTGTGGCCTCTATAGTCCTTTAATGCTTAAGGCAAAATGCTAAAATACTGAAAACAGGTGTATCTTGACCCTCAGAAGATCCGATAGGATCTGACTGGATCAAAGGCCAAGGTCACTTGAGTCATAAGATTGGCTGAGTGATATTATTTTTGTCATGGTTCCAAACTGTTAAGAGGTAGGACTCTGAATCTGGCACATGAGAATCAAATGATATGATAGTCTAGTTATTAAATATGACAGATATAAAAAGCTGTAGGTTGCACAGCCACTCTGTGATTAGTACACTATATTTTACAATGTCACTGTTCTGAATGTTGTAATGCTTCCAAGACTCTTTCAAGAACTAAGGCTTTTGAATTTAAAAGACAATAAAAGAAGATGCAGATGAAATCTAGTAACAACCCTGTAAGATTGCATAGCTTATTTTTCCAAAAGGTATTCTAGTTCAATTCAACTATAAAACTAGTTCTCTACTCCCACTTTTTCTTTAGGACTATTTTTTAATTTGTTTTATTTTAAACAGATAGCATAAATAGTATAAAAACAGTAATAGTATAAAACATTAGAAAAAAAGCAAGAAAAGTTAGATCTATCCACACATTTTCATTTTGTTTGCATGTAAATGCAGTGATTTAAATCTAAGGCTATTCCCCAACAGGAAACCTATCCTGAGGATTAGGGTGGAACCCCACCAACAATGAGAATGCCCATCTCACCCATGAGTATCTTAAACATCATCTTTTTGATGTAATCAAAAGTAATGTTTAGCATGGCATATCAGTAACTTACACAGTCTATCGGTTCATGCATCTGTAAACCAGGTAGACAATTATTTCTCTCCCTGCTGTTCTGCAAATGTTTTTAAAATGCTTTGAGATCCACTGATGAAAGACATGCTAGTTGCATTTAGTATCATTGACATGGGCATCTTGAGTGCCTACTAACATTTTCAAAATGTATCCTTTTTTCTTCAGTAGAAGGCCTAAAACCTAATTAAATGGGAGGATTTTTGTGGGCTGATAAAGCATAAGTTAGCAAAAAACCCATCAAGGAGTTCAGGGGGAAAAAATAAAATGCAATCAGGTAATCTTGCAATCAGCAGATAAAAAGCTAAATAGAAACATATTACATAGCCTGTAACTATAATACACTAGCATTGTGTTGTTTTTGAGATGTAACTGCTGCATAAAATCACAAAGAGAAAAATCATGAAAGATACACTGAAAAACAAGAAAGAAATGGAGAACTTGCACATAAAAATAGAGATTTTCTATTCTTTCTTCAGAGAAGGGATGGTTGCTTGTTAGAGATCATAAACATGATCATATTCAGACATGCCTGAACAGGCAACATTTGCTACCATACTTTAGAGCAGAGCTGGAAAGAATGACTGTTTCTGTTTTGAGCAGAAGTGGGCCCCCAGTCTCTAAGAATGGGCATGATGTATAATAGATACCTGTCTGATATAATTAATTATATTTTTCCTAAATTTAACATTGCCTGAAGGGTAAAATCATTTTGCTTGGTGAAATCCCTCATGCCACACAAAGTCTGTGCACAAGCCAGATTTAATTGCTGTGATAAAACCACAAGAAAGACCAGGTTTGCATTAAATCTATAACCACATCTAGTGAAGAATAGCTTTAATCACCTTTGAAATGGTGACCACAAGATAATTAAAGGGAAAGTGTTCTCATTAGTAATTATCCAGGAATATCAAATCTCAGTTTATCATGAAGTCCAATTTAAAATGGCTTGGCATGGTTTAAATATTTTCTTCTATTTTTGAGGTTATGAATCTTGAATTTCTTCTATCAGGGTGGGAAAAAATTTAAGTTTGCCCTGTGCATTTTCACAACCCACTGTCATGCTTCATTTCCTGGGTCAGCACTAGTCAGAGTAAAGGTATCAGGTAACAACACTGACTTTTCACTGACACCTTTGCTGTTTGCATGTTCAGGAGAAATTGAAATCCTCACTAGACATTAATGCTGATGTTGCTGAGATGTATCTATATCTGTATTTTCTTGCTCTACTAGTAAATCCACCTTTTTGACTGGTGTTTGTTCTTTCCTCATCATAACTATTTGGTGTCTCACATATATGCTTTCAGTGAGAAAGAGCCCAAACTTAATTAAGCAATAACTTGCTTTATTTGCATTTGTAGACCAGGAGTGCAAGGGAGATTTTTCAAAAAGCATGCAAGACCACTGCTTCAGAATTAAAGCATAACACTTAACACCAGGCTTTGAAGAGTCATCTGCCTTGTGAATGGACCCTAATGAAAGACCCAGGCAGACAGCAAATTCTCCTGCTGCTCACATCGTTTCCTCATCTGACTTGTATAACAAACCTAATAAGACACACCACATCTCATTAGACTTAGCATTTGCTTGCATGCAAATAAAATGAACTCAGAAGATTATATATAACAACATCAGAGAGCCATAACAGTACAGCTTGGTATGTACAGCAGTGTAAACCAGATTCCCCTACCAGAACTTACTTCCCTTTGCACACTTACTGTTTTCCTCCTCCTTTCCTCTAAGCACACCTTAAATAGGCCAGGAAGGGAGATTCTACTCTGGTCTCAACTACTGCCTATGAAATTTCAGACAGCTTGATTTTCAGCTTGGCAAAGTTTGGTGGGGGTCACTTTCAATATTAGGCTTATAATAAAAGACTTATTGTAACCTTATCTAGGTTATGTGGAAAAGATCAACTTCACTCAATCATTAAAAAAAGAAAGCAGAACACTTCTTTTCTTTCTTTAAATGTAATTTAGTTTTCCTTTCCCTCAAGTCTCATTGTGGGTTCACTGAGCTATGCTCCCCTTCAGGCAGAAATGGAAACCAGAGGAGTTGCATTCTTTCAGTCCATTGCTGACAACAAGTGTGGCTGCATCAAGCTAAGCAGCTAAAGCCTTGCCCATTACTCTGTAGTGCAGCTGTGCAGACCTTAGCTGTTTTGGATCACAGTGCTTATATACAGACTTTCCTGAGATTTCAGGAAGTTTGTTGCTGCTGAATTGCACTGAGGCAAATATCCTCCAAACTTAACAAGCAACAACAACAACAACAAAAAAAATCAGTGAAAAGCCTTGCATTTGGATGTTTTTGTGTTGAAATTGCATGATATTGTGCCATACAGAATAAAAGACTTACCTGAACCTGGGCCCAGGTTTGCTTTGAAATGTTCATGAACCATAACAAACCTTTCAACTGATATAAAGTAAGATTCAAGTTTCTAAAGAAACCAGACCATTTTACATGGATTCAGGTTTCATAATGCAGGTCTCTTGCAGCTGTAGTCTCAAAGGAACATATTCATATCTCAAGATGGGATTTACATACTGTATATAACTCCCCACATATCCAGGCAAGATTATTGCTTTCTTATATAGCCGTAAATCCTAGAGCTTTATGTTATGTCAAGGGAATGGATAATCAGCTCACTAAGGGCCAAATCCTACCCTCTGAACAGGCATGTCAGGACCCAAGAGGTAAAAAACACTGCTCTTTGAGGCAAAAGATTAGCAAGGCACAGCCTCCACTGTTGCACCAAAAATGCTCAGTTCATACCCAAGCACTAAGGTTTCTGAGCAAGTATTCTGTCAGCCCTAATAACCAGAGGCAGAACAGCACAGCACTCAGCAGCCCTTCACCAAGCAGATCAGGACCTCAGTGCATCCCATCAGACAGGCGCTGATAGTTCCTCATTTCCCTAGAAGCAGTCCCTACAACTCAGAACTGCAGCATAGTAGCCAGCTACTATGGGTAATGTTCAGCTAGTCAGGATAAGCAGAAAATCTCAGGTTCTAGACTCCAATGCTACCCTTTAGCATTTTAAAAGGTGAAAGTAAAATATATAGACCTGCATTTTTTTTTGTTGGTGCAATTTGCCTAACAGCCTGAAGATCCCCATCCTCTGCATCCCCTATCACAGGGATATAACATAGCACCTTCCTGTTGTCTGCACAGTCCCCCGATCAGGGGTCTCTTCTATCTTGACCACATGTGGATGCTCTGAGGGGTTAGCAACCACTGACACACCAAAACAGGCAAGACAATCTCAGCATGTTATAACAAATAGCATTCTAGAAAGAAAGAGTCTTGAAGAATGCCCTGTTTTTACAGGCCAAGAACAAACACAAAGAAAGTTCCCTCCTCAGCAGAAGCTCCAGCACAGGAATAAGTTGTTCCCCTGCAGCCTAAGCCTTACTCACATCAGGCAAGCAGCAGAGAGCAGGACATGGCCTTGTTCTGAGCTGATCTCTACCACTGGACCCAGCTTCCTTCCTCTCTCACTCTCCCTGCCAAGCCAAAGCTCCTGCAACACACCCCTTTTATGCAGTGCATGGAGGGGTGTGGATAGGAAGCAATTAACTCCCCACAGCTGGCCTAATTCCTACAGGATGGAGAGACAACTGTGGTCCTTCTCTAGACGGTTTAAGAATTAACCCCTTCTTCCTCAGGGCCATTTGGGCCCTGGCACGTGCAGATTTTAGGTACAGCTCTGTGTATATCTGAGACTTGACTTTCAGCAGCAGCCCCTGTCTGAATGACAAAGGGCTATCTGTCTTTAAACAAAACATAATATCAGTAACAGATTAAAAGCAAAGTTATATGTTTACATTCATTATTGTAGATGTGGTCCAAGCAAATATAATCAAGTCCTTCAGAGATTATCCAAAAGCATAGGGAAGGAAATCAGAACCGTACAGTAAAATATTTTGTCATTCATGCAAGTGATTAATATATAATTGAATGACAATACTACAAATAATAATACATGGCACTTATATAGCACCTGCCATCTGAAGATCTCAGCACTTTGCAAACAGCCGCAAAATCTCACACATGCGAGCAACATGGCTTATGATCTTTTTGGCCTAACCTTTCAAAACTTTACATGCCATATGAGCATGTTAAAACCAGGAAATGAATATGCCTGTGACTTCACAGAATTAGACATGCTTTCAGGTCTAAATCTGGTGCAAATATGTGCCCACCCTATGTGAATCTGGCCACAGAGTGTTTGCAGTTAAGATATTATTGGAGAAAGGTATATGTGTGTGCGTATGTGTGTGTGAGTGTGTGTACGTATGTGTGCATGTGTGCATATATATTTAATTGTTATAAGAATTTTCATTCATTTAGGGTCTGCCTTGGTTCAAGGAAAGGGAAAGGACACAGAAGAAGCCAGAAGTCATGCCAGAAGTCAGCTCTGACTTCTTCTGCCTGAGACGGAAAAAAATGTCCCAAAATGGTATAGCTCTCAAAATGGAGGTCCTGAGGGGAAAAAAAAAAAAAAAAAACAAAAAGGGAGTTTGGCCAGGTTAGATAGATTTATCAATTTTCTCTAGATGCAGTCTATACCACAGGTGCTCACATCAAGTTCAGCCAGATGCAAAATCTAGATCAGAAGTTAAATTTCCTCCTGCAGTTATGCTGGCAAAGGCACTCGGTGCTAAGAACCCCACACATGTACACCTGATTGAGGTCTGTGAGGAGTGGTGGGTGAATGATGAAGGTCCATAAAGTAAGGACTAACAGATTCAATCCATATGCTTGGCAGATATATTAAAATATGCAGATTGTCATTATGTGCTGGATCTGGAGAATGCAATGGCAAGTCCTGTCCAGAGCACTGGGAATTAAATGGGTCAGAAGCTGGCCCAGTTTCTAATATGGCCTTAAAAATGTGACTAAAAAAGAACAGTGGTGGCTTATGGACATGGCAGCAGCTTTGAGAACTGGAAGGTTGGAATCTATCTGCAGTGTGGCCAGTCAACTGCACTGTGTCACCTCAGTTAAATAATTTCTCCTCATATTGCTGCCTTTTTTATCCACTTCAGTGTAACTCTCTCTGCTTTTTAAAATCAAGATGTGATTTTTTAAGGCATTATTTAGTTACACTGAAAGTTAGTTCATAATGATCTAGCAGTCTTGTGATAAAAGGAAACCCTGATAGGGGAACACAATGGTCTCCATTAATCTCTTATTTTTTCATAGCATGAGTAGCATTACTGGAAATCATCCCAGAAGGGGCCTCAAGAAAATACCGTATATCAAATTTACTTTAATATCAATATTGTAAAGTATTCCTGAGAAGTTCCTTCCTTCCTTCCTTCCTTCCTTCCTTCCTTCCTTCCTTCCTTCCTCCCTCCCTCCCTCCTTCCCTTCCTTGCTTATCAGAACATCTCTCTTCTCAAGATATTTCATTCTCTCCACCTTAAAATCCTAAATGAAGAATATTTCTGAGACATCTATTTCTCAAAGTTACCTTATCAAATCAGGGGCCATAAATAAAACCATGTGAACCAGGTGAACACTCACACACAAGGAATAACTTAAAGCAAATAATTACAGTGTTCGAATTACAGATAATTCGTAGGGTACAGTTTGTTCAAAAAAAATCAGCAGACAATTACAAATAATGAACTAATTTGGGAAATCACAATCAGCTTGTATGTGTAGAGCTGAATCTGAAGGATGAACTGTTATGAAGAGTTTGACCAGCTCTACTATTTACTTCGTAAAGTAACTAAATCTAAAGGTCACACTGTGCAAACCACTGCAGAAAGAAAGTATTTACATACTATCTATGTCTGAATCATGCAATAAAAGATGTAGAAGAAGCACAGCTAAAAAGGTATGTTAATCACCCTGGAAATCATAATGGAAAATTAACATGCAATAGATCTAAAATGTCAAGCAAATAAATGTTGACGTGATTAAACTGGGCCAGAAAAGCCTTGGTCATCATCCACCTTCCCACCATTTGCCTCACAACTGGGGGAATGGAACCCTTGCTGCAGAGCATAGACCAGAATTTCAAAGTCATTTCTCTTACATGTGCATATATACATTCAAATTCCTATCCAGTAGAGATGGACTGAGGTTACAAAGTTCATACTAGTATTTGATGGTGTGTGACGTGTTTTCAGTAATTATGCAAAATCTGTGAGCCGCTGACTTGAAATTTTGGAACAAATGAGAAAAAAAAAAGAGTAAAAATGCATTTATCAGTAATTCCATTATAGTTTTGGTGCTTCCTGAAGACAAAGCAGGTAATGGAGAAGAAAACACATAAACTGGAAAGAACTCAGATAAAACCCTCTGCTCTAAGCTAACCTCCACTTGCTGTGTTCTGAGCACTTCTTTTGAACAAACTTAATTTGATTCTTCTTAATTATAGGCTTTCAAAGTACACCTTGTATGTGAGGACATTCAGTTCTGGCCTAGATTTGGCCGTGTTTTAGACCAGGGGATATTTATTAGACAGCTTTGTGGTTCTAAACACATTTACAGTGTTCAACAGCTTTAAAGAAGGAATTTCTCATGAACAATATCTTCTCTTACAATCCCTGTTACAGACTCTGTTTATAATCCCTTGTGGAAAAATATTGTTAAGGCAGTACTGAAGAAAGAAGGTTAAAATGCATGCAGGTTATTCTGGTAAAGTCAAGAAATTATAGTCCCACTTGTTCCTCATTTTCTTTGTTTTCTTGTTTTTTTTTTTTTTCTGTGTCAGAACCAGGTCCAAATAAAACTGAATGAGGATTTAAGGATTTGTCACTTTGAGATCTGTCCCCTTTAATAGTGTTATTCTTACTGTGCGAGAATGTTATGGAGTTTCGTTCTTTTCTCTTTTTGAATGTTGGCCATGCCTTTACTCTGGACACTCTGTGCCATGAATCTGGTATGCAGGTTGCAGAAGGGTACCAAATTTGGTCTTGACCAAACAAGTGAATTTCCTAAGCATCCCATATCCTGAGCGTTTCTAAGCAAATCTTTTGCCTCACGAAACCATATGGCACTGGAACACTCAGTAGAAATGCAGGCAGTAGAAAAATCCAGAGTGAAGCTACAGACACCATTTAAAAACTAAAGATGTCTCGCCACTCTGACCAGAAAGTCTCCACAAACCACTAATAAATGTACTCCAGACCACAGTTGGGGAATGGCTAAGATAGACAAATCATTTAATAACCAAAACATGTTCTTCATTCACAGTGCTCTTTAAAGGGGAATGGAAGAAGAACACAGTGTTTGCAAAGCATTTCCTTTAGGCCATACAATCCTTACTTTTCATTTAAAATCCATTTCACTTGCCCAAAAAAACTTTTCCTTCTCATTTCACTGCTATGTACTTTGCTGGGAGCCAGCTGGTCACAACTTTCTATCCAAGAGGTAGCTGCTTTTCACTGGTTCTTTATTTTGTTGCAAAGTGCTTAGGGATTTACAAGATGGAAGACACTATAAATGTAAGAAAGTTTGGAGCTCATTAAAGTTATTATGAAACATCCATTTTGCATCCTTTCACAGCCAATTTACCACTGAAGTCATCAAGATGTTATCCATCCTTTCAGCCATCATCAGATTCACATAAATGACATTATCCAGTCCCAAAATCTTGCACAATTTGGATGAACAAGCCCTACATCCAAATAATCCCCTTTGCATATTGCAAAGAACGCGGAGCATGAACTATTCCTACACACAAATCTAATTATACCTATCCGTATTCACAACCTCTACTTCTGTGTACTTCTTGAAGGTAGGAAATCCTGAATGAAAAGGGGATCTCATTTACAGTTCAGAACATCATAGATAAAACAATCATTAGAGCACATATGCAAAATCTTCATCAGACTCGATTAGTCCAAATGGTCCAGCAAGGAAACAAAGAAGTTAACTAATTCATTGTGTGAGTAGCCTGGTCATTAACAGCTCTACAGAAAGAGAGGGCAGCTTAAGTAAAACATTATTGCTGAAGTGAAAAAGAAAAAAAAAACCCACAATTATGACATTCAATTATTCTATTAAGTGAAATTAACTATTCTTCTTGTTCTTTGAAAAGAGCAAGATAAAGCGCAGGATCCAAATAATTAGGTCAGCAGCAATGAATTCTGAAGAAAAGCTGTCTAGACTTCTATTTTCGTTTTCCAATTTGAGTGGTTGGGTTTTGTGTGCCGATGTGTGTTTGCTCCTTTGAATTCTCAGGGTGGTCACGTTAATAAGTTTGCCCCGGCAGGTAGAGCGAAGCCTGGATCAAGGTGTGGCATTCCCGCTTTGATGTCAGCTGTCACGCTCCGCTGCCTCTGGATCTCCTTGGCTGCCATCAAGTCTGTTGTCGTGGGAGACCAAGTAAACCAGAGCCATTCTGCTGCTTGGCACAAGTCGAAGGGGAGTTAGGTCAGATATCTTTTATGCTGTGAGGTATTCTGGTCCTCACCAGGTAAATATACAAAAAGAGCCCAGCTCGTAACAAACTTTTAAAGCAAAAGGCATTGATTCTCCCTGGGCTTTTAACAGAGACTGCGGTATGTTAGTGCAATAGCAATTATTGAGGTCTGTTTGTAAAAGGTCTTGTAAAGGGGAACGATACAAAGGAAAGGAAATGGTGGACTAAGATAAATAGTGATTTGGCATTTATTTAAAGAGTAAGAACACAGTTCACAGAAAGCTTTGGGGCTGGAATAAGGTTTTCTTCAAGTGTGAATTTGCTGGACATTGAGCAAAAGGAAATAAATAGAACACTTAAAAAACAGTATTTTTCCCACTTTTCCTGCTCCTACAAACGCTAGTAACTAATAGCAGCTGTCTGCAAAGCAAGACACAAAATGGAATAAGAAATTTAACTGGGAGAAACCAATACGTTATACCCAAGAATCTAAGCTTTTTCTTGGGCACAGGGAGGTCTGTTTCTAAAAGGAGCTCAGCAGGTACACTCTATTATTTATTAGTGTGACTAATGCGAGGAACTCCCATGGTTCACACAGGGAAGTTCTTCCCTGCTTATCTTAACATTCTGTAGCATAAAACCTTTCATTCATGTTGTCCTCAAATGTCAAATATGTTTTCATTTGAATAGGAGGGTAGAAACAAAGTGGACCGTTTCTAGAAGCTGAATCATCTCACTATATGGCTGAAATGATGCTATGACATAAACTAACTATAAATACTCCGGGTAGCACAGAACCTGCTTTTTTGTTTATTTGTTTTTGTTTTCTTTTCTTTTCTTAAGGAAAAAAAAAGCATGTTAATAGAAAATTTAAAAGCTTCTATTGTATCAAAGGCTCTATCTAATGATCTTTTGTTTTCACACTTTACCTGGCTGACAAATGATCTCAAACACATGGACAATTTGGAGCAAGAACTGATTGAATACAGGAGCTCTGAATTTGGCCCATTTCATGTTAAACAAAATGAGAGTAAGAAAATGAAAAAAAAAAAAAAAAGGTGTTAGCCTCAAGCTTTTCTAAAATCAAATATCAGATACTCGTGCACTTATTCTTGTCCTTTCAAATTGTCTCCTTGAGAGAAAGATACAACTAAGGTCAAAAACATCTTTTTAAGCCCACCTTAACTTGCAATTCACAGAATCACAGAATGGTTAAGGTTGAAAGAGGCCTCTGGAGGTCATCTAGTTCAACCCCTCTGCTCAAGCAGGGTCAGCTGCAACAGGTTGTGCAGGACCTTGTCCAGACCACTTTAAAAAAAAAAAGAATTAGGCTTAAAGGCTAGCAGATTTAGTCAATAACTTCTAAGGGTTTGCAGAGAAATAAGAACAACAACATAAAATCCAAACAAGATGAATTACTGGAAATCATATTGCTGTATTTTTTTTTCACAGCATAATGAACAATACCACTGTCGTCACAATAAACCCTAGAATTTGAAAACAAGACTTAAAACACTGCAAACACAAGTGGATTTATTAATAACTTGTGAGGCTAAATATGGTGATCTAAGGAACTGTTCCACTGCCTAACCACAAAGTCCTGGTGACAGATACTCCCTCGTTTCACTGATGTGATACCTCACATGCCTTCCCCTGGACCCTATGATTTTATGGTCTCCTACTCCCTGGCCCATGCATCCTGAACCCTCACTTACTAATTAGTAAATGGCACTGGCCTAAGTGGACCAGAAAAATGTCTCTGCACTAGCTACTGCATCCCTGTTGTGGTGCAGCAAATACTGGGTTTCCAAACCTCAGAGAGGTATGGACACACACATGGAAAAAAAAATAAAAAAAATAAAAAAAGGAAAAAGAAAGAGAGAGACTTGAGAGAGTGAGAATTACTCAATTTCCCAAGAACTACAATGAAGATATCTGAAAAAAAAATACTCACTAGGAAAAGTCTTAAAATACACTTTTGAAAAGACAATTAACATTCAGAAGTTTAGGCAAGAATAAAACAGACCACTGACTTAGGAAGAGCAACCAAATTTGTGGCAAATGATCCCAAACTTCAGTGTATGCAGAGAAGACATTACAGAGCTTCAAACTTCACTGCAACACCAGTTTATTCATTTGTTATTTGATGCATATTTGGGGTAAAATGTCAGGATCTGTTAGGCCAGGCTCAATCACAAGAGCTATAGAGTTATCGCTGTGGTCAGCTCAGTTCCTGGAGGCCATAAGTAATTTTATATTTACTTCTCTCCTTTAATTTTTTCCATATAGGCTCTAAGTGCTCATTATTTTATCAATGTTAACAATGGAACATATGAGTAAAATTTCCAGAGGCATCTAAATGACTTTAGGACAATAAATCCCATTGGCTTTGGATTCTAAGTCAATTAAATGCATTTGAAAATTTTACCTTTTATCTGCATGTTTCATTATTCAGATTTATTAACCAATCATTCAGGAAGGAAGGGGCCAGAGCAAAAGGATCCCCAAAGAGTAAAATTTACAACACTGCAGTGTACCCTCACCAACTGCTGAAGTTTAATTCTCTAATTTAATTCGTTAATTAAAGAATATGCTAATAGGCTGAAAAACTCAGGCAAAGGTTTCTCTCTGAGCTCTCTCCATCTTGAGAACCTAATTCTTATCAAAACACACATATCAAGCATAAAACCTTTGAAATTCTTTTCAGATCATAGCATCCGTTAGTACAGGACAACTCTTCCCTATTGAATATACTATTTCACCCGACTTTCCTAGGAAATTGGATTTTAAGAGTTTGCAATTCTCATCAGTTCTCTGGACTCCATTGTCAGCATGTTCATTCCAAATATTCCATCCTGGTCTTCCCTCTTTTAATATCATTTATTTTACTTGATCTCTACGTCCTAGTCCTACTTTAAAAAATTCCTCTCCGTTTTTGTGAAGACTGAGCCAAATGGACACCAAATGGACAAAAAGCCTGAAGGACTCAAAAAGCATCTCTGCAGATTGAAATGTTTGTTTTTTCACTGTAATTCCTTTTTTTCCGTACTGCTGACATCTCTGCAGGTAGCTTTTTTGCCTCTGGGCAACAGGGTCATAGGTTCATGCTACAGCAAAGTTGGAAAGGCTGGAGAACTTCCTTTCCTCATGGTCCAACACTGCATGTGTGCTATGCACTGTATTTCTCCACTATTCCCATCTGCTTCATAAACATTTAATAGCCCACAACTGTGTTGAAAAGCTGATAAATCCTGACACATTGGCCCATTTTCTCACTTAAGCCTACGGTACGAAATAGTATATGGCCTTCTCAGCAGGAGAACATATTCAGGTCCCATCCTTATTTTTAAAATATGTTTTCAATATAAACTCTTTCAGATTCAGAAATCTTACAGCAACTATTGACCTCACACTCATGATAAAAAAAGAAATCAAACCCCCAAACAGCACTGGGATTATTGCCCTGTGAATATTTCTGTCTATTTACAGTAGATCAGAATTAGTAAGAGAGATAGAATGGAGGTTTTATATCATCAATTTAACATTAATTACCTAAATCTCTTTGAGGACATGTAACAAAAAGCCCCCGACATTTGTGTCACGAAGATTATTATAACATATTGCCAAGTCATAGCATTGCTGCACTGGTAGATAGAATTCAAATTCAAATCCAGGCTAAAGATGCTCCAGCTGTCACCCTTGCCCAGCAAAGCCCTCTTAGGTTCAAAAGTTAGCCGTTCTCCTGCCTGCCTGCACCAAATCAGTTCCTGATCCCTAGAGATTACTAATCCTGACTTCTCTGCACATAGTTGACAGGAAGAATAAAGCTATTGTGCCTTCCTAATAATTCAGGCTAATCACATATTTATAAAAGAAAATTAGGAACAAGTGATTAACTCCTTCCAGTTCAGCTACTGATAGTATAGAGTTAATAAAGGAGCAGCTGGAATAGCTTTAAAATGTGTTTAAATTTTAACACATTGTTATAAAATTATAAATGTTTAAAAAACTAAGTTTAGGATTAGCTGCCCAGTCACTCACCACTGTCACCAAGGAAACATGGAACATGGCTGACAGAGGCTTTTTGGACATATGCACTCAACCTGAAATCAGGAGATAATTCACAGCCGTGCCAGTTCGGATGTCCACCCCTTCTGAATGCAAAGGAAGAAGCAGGCATTTGAAATAGAAAATTCACGTATCCAGGATATGACTGGAATCACTACAATATAGGACAGACTGTCATTCTTATTTTTAAATGTACCATAATGCTGAGTTCCCTCGAGTGATTCCATACCCCAGTGTGTTAGATGCTGTACAACACAACAAATTGATGCTGGCTGCTCTTTAGTGTTTGCAGCGATGGTAGTTTGGTATTAAGAGTGTCAGTAGACTTCAAAAAGGAAAGAAACCAGAAAAGCCTCAGCAAAGCAGAACCAGCTCAGTTGCCCCAGCACATCATGGGTTTAGGCAAGAGCTGTTCCTCTGTCCTGATATTCTTGGTATTTCCTGGGTCTCCCACAGAAAGTGTTGACTCACTCTTGACTTTCTTGAGTTCCTAATCTAGGAGATGCTGAGCAGTGCGTGGTGTCATCAGTATGTAACAAAGTCACAGTCACACAGCACCGTTCAAGAAAAAAAATCAGTATATCAGCAATTGGGTCCCATGGCACATAAGGTCTTCGAGGAACAGAGCAGGAAATGGTATATTTAAAGAATGCAATATGCTGGAAGAAGATGAATTACCGAATCCACCCTCATATTGTCCTGTCCCCAACAGCAAGCAATTTAAAACAGTGTCTTCTCTGCAGTAACACCTTTAAAAATAAAGTGATATGCATATTTTTGTTGTTGAAAATCTTTACTTTTATCAGGCACCAGACACCATGAATATTGTCAAAAACTAGTAACTTTTGGATTCTTCTCCATATACGGACAATCTGTTCAGGCATCTAGGAAGGGAATGGTGAAAGCTTTACTAATGCGTGGAACATTAAACTCTGTCTAAAATAAAATGAAAACATAATATTTTTATGGAGATGCAGCTACCTTTCAGTCACTACCTTCCGTTTGTTGCAACTGCATATTTACTTCAACCTTGAAACTGTTATTTAGAAGAGCCAAAAAAAAGTGAGATAGACTGACAAAAAGGATGAATGTCAGGATTACAAAGAGCCCAGTTCTACACCAGCAATTCTGCTGGTACGAGGGGAGAGTTGAGGCTGCGCATACAAGCACAGGTACCTAGAGGCAAAGGTAAGGTGTTTTCATGGGATAAAAGAACTGCAGGTTCAAATCCTTGCTCTGCCTCAAATGTGTCTTTCAGAATCAATATTTAATAACTCTTAGTTCAAACCGATTCAGAGCAGGGACCTGAACATAATCTTCCATATCCAACAAAATTTTCAAAAACTCTCCATTTCATATTGGATGAACGGAAATATCAAGGACAAAAAAAGTCCTGAAAATTTTGTTTTCAATTCAGCTTCATTTCTGACAAAGATTTGCAGAGTCCTGTTCCATCTCTTTGCATGTTTAGCCAGATTTATAGCACTTTTACAGTAGAGAATAGAAATGAACAGGAGGCTCTGAGATGCTGCAGATGAATGAGGCTATGTTTAAACCAGGAAAAACAGTGTATTTGTAGCTAACATTAAGATGATAATGAAACAGGTACCTCTCTAATGCATTTGGAGGTATACCTCATTTGTTTATATTGACGAGCTAATGGGTTAAAAAAGTTAAGCACTGTATTTGCCTCTCATTCTAACAATGCCTGAATAAAGGATTGTTTCCTTTATTTTTTTTTTTTCAGTCATCCTCACCCCGGAAGACTGTGAATTTGTGACTGAATGTTTTTCTTCTAGTCCCTCTCTCTCTTCTTTTATATGATTCATGCTGAGTGCTTATCACCCATTGAGTTGTTCGGCATGGGCATGTCCAAAGAAAGTAAAAGAGATTCAAAAAATATTGCTAAAAACACTTACAATGACCTCTTAGTATGAATGAGCAGGAGAAGAAAATGAGAGTTGAGATTAAAAGCTCTTGTTTACAAACATTTATCTTTAATTATTAACTATTTATGGAGGAAAATAGCCACAGATACATGATTGGCAAATTGGCTTTTGTTTAAATAATATGTCTGAAGTTTGACTGAGCACAGAAGTTCATCTTTAAATAAACAAATGGTACCATAGTGTTATAGTCATTAAACATAAACAGCAGTGGTCATGGTACCCTTCATATTAAAGTTGTGCAGAAACATTTGAGTTTCCTTAAGCAACTTCAGCAAACTGCAAAGAGGTTCACATCAGGGAAAGTCACTGAAATACATTATGTTTACAGTCTTTGCTTTCCTTACTTCTTTTCAGTCGGTAGCTGAGCTTGTGTTGAACTGAGTTTGCTGGGAATGGAAATAAAGACACAGGTGCTTACACTGGCACCACAAATAGGCAACCCGGTCTCTCTCTCCAAATACTTCAGCTTTCAGTGTTTATTGCAGATTCTTACTTAACATCCCTTGGATGAGATGCCAGAAGACAACAACAGAAACAGACCGGTGAGAAGACCATTCTGTTTGGCTGATCTGATGGGTTTGATCATGTTAAATTGAGTGTGAACCACTAACCTTTAAAGTCTTTCTGTCCTGAAAAGGTATCAGAAAACCTATTAAACCTATTAAAGGTGGTAGAAATAAAGAGCTACCGGGACAAGCAAGGCAGCATCTGTCACTAGACTCTGCTTACTCACGTGTAGAATACTCAAGATCCATGGTAGGCAACAGGTTCGACCTGTCATTCTTGTATACTTTGTGAAGTAAGAAATAAAAGTGAGAGGCTACCACTGTAGAATTACCTACCTGTTTATGCTCGTGGCACTTTTCTTTTGGTAATGGCAAAAGATTCGTAGATACAAAAACATAGGGAAACAGATCTTAGACATTTTAAAAACTCATCGGATCACACTGTGAACAGTAGAGTCTGCTATGGAAAGCATTTTTAGCTTGGGGAATGCAGATGAGAAAACATAGGGATAGAGCAATTAAAAGTCTTGATTCCCTCCCTCCCACCTCCAGCATATGGCAGGGAATTGGACCAGAATCAAGCAATGTCTTAACTCAGTGGAGTCTGACTTATGACCTCTAAGACAATGGAGTCACAAGCTATCCTGAGACTTGATTGAGAAGCCACTTCAACATTTCCATAAGTCATTCTGCCATTGCAGATCTGTCACAATTTTGTCATAAAGTTTGCAGAATTCTGTTGACATTGTGTCATCTCAATAAATGCAAAGGGAAAAAAAATGAGTCGGGGCAGGTGCGAGCACAGATTTCAAGTCTAATGCGTGGGCTGCTGCATGTCTTCTGACATAATCTAGGCTCTCATACTTGATGTTTTTCTGGAGCCGTGGTGAACTCTTCCATCCTTTAAAGCGATCAACCTCATTTGACTAATTTGAGAGGAAAAAAAAAAAAAGAAAAACACTTCACTTCCCCTTTCAAAGCATCCTTGGCCAAGTTGGATCTTTAAAAAAAGTAACTTAACGATTTGGGGCCTGGTTGTCATTTATATGAAGGTCACTTCACACTGATCTGGCTGTGTAAACGGGCCATAAGTTACTTCTACACCCACTTGAAAGACCTCTTATGCTTGCCAGAATGATGTAAAATGGCCTCAATTTAAGTGAGAATTCAGGCTTTTTTTTTTTAAAGCACTATCCCTTTAGGGAGATGCATCAGTCAAGTACATTATATTCCACTAATTATAATTATCTTAATGGAAGCCTGCAGCTTACAGAAGGCAAACAAAATGGCCACTGACAGCACTACAGCAACAGCGTCCAGGCCTGAATGAGCATGCTCCACAGCAGAAGGCCCCAGAGCCTCCAAAGAGCCCGAATAATTCCCGGACCTTTGACACTGGATCTGCTTCACTGACTGCCTAAATGCATAGCTAGTCATAAACACACTATCAGGCTGAGACCTTAACAAAGAAAGACCCAAGATGTGCACCAAGATGTAGGAGATCTAGTAGCGCTGAGCACGGTCAGGCCTTTCCAAAGCTGTAGCCTTTATGATGTTTTTTCTGAAGTGCATTCCGAAGCTGTAATGAGAGGACATTTGTACAACCACATGCGTATTAGTTGAGAACAGTTGGGTGGTCTACACACTACAGGGTGTTCATGCTCTTGTGTATGTCAGAGAGTAGGTGCTATGTGGCTTAGCTTGTACAGAGAAGTCATCACCTGGGAAGGTGACTTACTGATTGTGTTTAATAGGGACCACCCTGTAACGACATATAGCAAATGGGCTAATGAAGGCAACGAAAAATAGGAAGCTTTAGACATTATAGAATTGGTGACATTTCACACCAGTATCATTGTTTTATATACATATATATATATATATTTCACTTAATCTCTGAGCAACCCAAATGACTATATTTGAAGATTTTTTATTTTTAATACTCTTTGTACAAGTTGCAATTTGTGATCTGGATTCTTTGCATGGGAAACAAGATTACATAAGATTGGCATGGGATAAAAATGGCAAGAATTTAGAAGATATACCTTCAGGTAGAGTTTGGTGACTTTATTGCATTTAATTTCACTCTAAGCACCAAAGACAGCTCTGAGAGGTTAGGAACAGAGAGCTCAAACTGATAGAAAGAACTGCGTGAAACATAATTGAGGCAAGTCTAGACTTCTTTTCTGGGGGATCTGGGAGAGCTAACACATTCAGCTCCCCAGGCAGATGCCTCCCAAACCTCCATCACTAATCCCCCAGAAACCTTCTGTTGTTCTTTCATTTCCATCAGGCTGAGACAAACCTTCTCACCTCTTTGTAGCTCCCAAAGCAGGCAAAACCACATTGTCTCTAACTTTTGGAAGGAGATGGCATAACAAAATCATCATTAACTAGTTTTAATCAGCATCCACTAGACTCACTTGTGCATCATTTCAGTACATGAGATAATATTTAGTAAAAATATTCAATTTCACACTATCATACTATGACTTTTAAAAATAAATATTTTTATAGAGATACAGCCAAAAAGACAATTTGTTCTCTCTCACATGCATTTCAAACATTATGTATTTGGCCCTTACTCCCCTTGCTCTTAATA
Organism: Tinamus guttatus; assembly: GCF_000705375.1. The sequence continues at coordinate 445,932 of NW_010586260.1, read as the reverse complement.
TAAGGTCTCATTTGTCTCCCTAGCTAGTGGGATTGTACAAATCAGATCTAATTCCCCTCAGGGTAATTATCAACTAGGGAGCAGCTAATTTCATTTTGGATATATCTATGTAAAAAATTAAAAAAAAAAAGGGAAAAAGGCCCCAGTGTTAATACTTTAGAACATGTAAAACTACTTCCTTAAGTCAAGATTGGAGAGCTGTGTGACAACTGGGAATTTTGAAGTCTAAGATTTCTGTCTTGCATTTCTTGAGATTCCAGTTTTCTGCTACGAGAACTCAGTGGGGCTAGCACAAGGTGGCTGAACCAACCAAGGGTGACCCAGGGGCTTCAGCTAACACCACGTGCCTTCCCAGCCCTGCTCCCCAGGATGGCAGTGAGACCTTGTGGAACTGTATCACCTTCCACAAATAGGCAACTTCCAGCATTTCCAATCACTCTGCTCTTTAGCTCTACGGTACTTACCTAATGGCTCTCAGCTTCTAATTATGGCATGTGAGATGCATCTAGTAGGGTCAGGAAGGTTAAGGATCCATGTCCCCAGCCTACCAGAGAATCACTCTTCATGTGATCTTCTATAGGTGAACACAGACTCCCAGTTCAGAAATGACAACTGTGAAGGTCCAGCATCAAAGCAACAACAGGAAGGCAGGAACTGTTATAAACAACAATATGAAATTTTACACATCCTCCACCTTCAAAAACATGTTCTTCCACATCTTTTGTGTGCTCAGACTCCAGATCCAATGTCAAGAGGAGTTTTTCTTTAGATATACTTATAAATTTGCACAAGAAAAGTTGTCTGAATGAAGCCCTTCACCATCGTTTATAATGACAAAAACTGGAATTCTCATCTAGAGCAATAGCTGGGCTTTTAGTTCAAAGGCCTGCAGTGGATGTGCAGTAATTTCACTAACCCTGGAAATATGTAGTTCTCTGAGGAACATGTTATCCCTTCATTCCTTTTCTGTTGAAAGGCTGCAATTGCAGCAGACACAGACTTTCATCAATCAGTGTGTTTCCCGTACTGGACATGTTTTACTTAGACCTCATCCAGGCACCATCCTGGCAAAGTCATTATACTCTTGTACTAAGAACAAACAGGAATTTTGCCTGAAAAGGGATCTCAGTTATCCCTAAGCCAAGTACTCAAACAGCAAGGTATTCCATTCATAGACACTTTGAATGGTCAAATGTGTGGCAGACAAGCAATGAAGTTACCTTCTGTCACCTACCTTTTCCAGAACAGGCAGGTGCTTCCATAACTTATCCTCTTCAGTGTCCTCCTGACCTTTTCTGGAAATCCCTTGACCCCTGACCTTTTCAAGAAACCCCTAGTGAAAAAGTAAATGCTAAGTTATGGAAAAGAAGGCAGAAAATAATCAAGGAGAAAGCACAATATCAATAATACAAAAATGAAGGCAGCTGACCAGTATCTGGGCAGGATGCCTGGGAGAGGTGTAATGAATAGACCTGCAATACAGATTGCCTTGGTCTCATGTATCCCAGTAGACACTGTACAATCAGGTTTGTGCCATGCCTGTATCAGACACAGCTGACTTCTGTTCTGACCTTCTCTGTTTCCTTTTACTTTCCACAGACAGAAACAAAGAAGGGAACAGAAATTCATCAGTGCAGGGAACGCCTATTGTTTATGCAGCAAAGCACAAACCAGAGTTGTAAGAAAAATGCAGAAAGCAAGGTGGAATGGGACACACACATCTTATGTTACAGAATAGCACCACTGTGACTCTCTCCTCATCTCAGGCAGGACCATAAAATTGACTCCAGTTTGCCGTGCTCAGAGACAAAACTTTTGGAAGCAGCAAGCAGCCCTGGTCACTTTTCACCTTTAAATATATGAAAACAAAAACAAGGGATATTTTAAAAAATGGGAAAGTAGAACCGTGATGCCCCTTTCAGTTCCTTCTTTCGGCTTTGAAATTCAGAGATCAGTTCTTAGTTCTCTTCAAGGGTTAGATACAGATCCATTCTTCCAGCTTTTGCCCAAATACACAGAAGACCCTCGAGAGACATAATTGTCTCTTCTTACCTTTATTTTCTTACCTGTCTTCCAAACCTGGAACATCAAATCAGCTTAATCCACGGAAATGGAGATCTGATTTTACACACAGCTTGCTTTTGCTGCTGGGCTCAATTTACCCATTGTTGCAATTGCTGTTGTTATATACATTGCTGTTATCAAATCAACCATCCAAAGCAGCCACCATCCCAAGAACACTGCACTTATTATAATTATTATAATCCACTTATTACCAAGACTCAATAAGTTCCAGCCCCCAAAGTTGTATTTTTTATGGATTTATTGAATCAGACAAGTGTTTCCCCACTGGCTAATACTGCCTTAATGCTGCAGCTTCAGCTGCAGACAAAGGGGCATCTATCTCTCTGTAGATAGAAACCTAGGTCAAAAAAGTTAGATTCAAGACCTCTGCTATGTTATGGAGCACTAAAGACCATCACCTAGTCAGGTGTTAGAGGCAGACAGAACACAGCAGTATGAATTCAAGTTAGTGCTTATCACAATTCTAATGCCAAAGAAAAAGAAAAAAAAACAAGGCATAGCCTCATCATTTTCTAAATATTTAGTGTAACTACCACTGAAATCTGACTGGATGACACCGCAAGCTTTGCTAGACTATTCTGTCTCCTCTTCCATGCTTCCCAATTACTGTATCTACATTTCCTTATTGGGATGGGTGGGGTAGGATAGGATAGGATAGAAAATTATGGGGTAGGACAGGACAGGACAGGACAGGATAGGGTAGGTCTAGTAGCCTATTAAACGGAAGTATTGATGCCACAATGCCCATTCATAGTCCCATTGAACTTGGTAGTCTTTCCACTGATAATCAGACAAGTTGTAAAATGACTTCTTTCTTTTGGAAAGGTTAGTCATAGGTGGACAAAGGTGAGATAATTCTAATATTGGCAGTTGAGTTACACGTGCTATGCACACATGCACATGCACGAAAAATCCTCATTATTAAATCACAAAGCAATTAAAAAATTAAAAATTTCATAAGACCCCACATAAAAGAAATACAAGTGTTTAATGATGGATTATAAAGTGAAAGTGAGAAAAAAGTAAAAGCTCAGCTGTCTCAAGGGCTTCCCTTGCAGCCTGTGATACTGATTTCTGCCTTCACCCTCACACAAGCCGCAAGAGCTAATAAATTCCTGGCTCCCCTGCCTGGGAGCCAAGGCCGATTAATATCTGCCTACCTTGTTACCTAATTCATTATGGAATAGCAGTTAATTTGATTTGATATTATTTTAATAAAATTCTGTAATATATTAGATTGTTTCAGGCTATCAAAATAATTTTCCAATTATTACGGTTACTCAAGCAAGTCTTTTTTTCCCTTCATGAGCGGCAGTTGGTCTGACTCAGAATACATTAGCTCCTACAGCTTCATCCTGGCCAGAGGAATACGAAGTGTATGCATGATTACACCAGAAATGTTATTGCCAGTAATGTGAGCCTGCAGATCAAGGCAGAGAGTCCAGAGATTGATGTGCAATTACAGGCCCCCATGACGTCATGACACTGGTGATTACCTTTTTTCTACAACTGAATTAATGCATTAATATACATACACATTGCTACATATGCACATGCATATATACATATACACATACATATGTCTGTATATATTCTGTACTCTGATATTATGTTTGAGGGGTAGCAGTACATGAAGAAAATGTGAGCTAGCTGACACCTCTCACAGGAAACTTGCTCCTGGTGTGACTGGGTTGTCCCAAGTGACTGGTCTGCACAGTAGGAGAGGACAGATGAGTTTTGCAAGCAGCAGGAGTTACCCCTTTCCCCAGCACTACTTTTGGCCTTCTTCAACAAATAGCGACTTGCATCCCTGAAAGTGTCAGGCTATTTTCTGTTGGTTAGAACAAATGTGTAAGAGTCAGAGCAAAGACAGGACCTGGATGGAGCTTGATTGAAATAGGAAAAGGCAGCTTAGACAAAAGAGCAGGTGCAAACACTGCAGTTCCATTTGCAGATGCACTGAGTGTCTTAACATCTCTGCCTACTTACATGAGAGCATCACCATCATATGCTTTTGGGTTTGAGAGGGTAGAATATAAGACCAAATACTGTCACGTCTTGGTTTTAGCCCCACTGGACTGGAAAAAGTTTACCATCATCTTCACTGGGGGCAGAACTGATTCTGCATTAGTGTTTTCATATAGTGCAGACAATATAAATATAACTGATTAGCAGCACGGACAGTTTTCTGTCTTACCATAATACTTTCCCCAAAAGACTTCTGTTCACCTGAACATATAAAATAGCTGTAATGCCAAGCTATGAGTCAGAAAAGGGTCCTTAATTTTGAATGGTGACAGAGGATGCTGTTTGCACCTTAGAAATAAGAACTGATGGGGCCAGTTGCCTCTCTCTCAGATCATCCTTCCAGTGGATGCCCTGACACCTTCCCTGCACTGCTGAAACAGTCTCTGGCCCTGGGACCTATCCTTTGAAAATGTGAAAATTCACTGAGAATTGCCATTCTGTTCTACGATTTCCTGGTGTGGAAAGAAAAGAGAAATGCAAGCACCTGAATTTGAGCTGTTGATCATTTTTAAATGATGGTTTTCTTTCTTATACAGTACATCACAGTTTCTTTTTCATATTCTGCTTCCAAAAGTGGTTATTCCCATTCTGTTCAGTTATCTTAGAAGAGTGGTGGCTGACCCATGGGATGTATGTCAAATATGATTTACAACCTTTTTCATGCTTCAGCAGAACTCAACAGAAGCATAAAGGGATCAGAACATACCCTACATATGTGAAGAAATACAACTTCTTTTTGTTTTAGTATTTGTAAATTGCCTTATTATTTCCATTGCTTAGCTATCATTAGATACACGAAATAGCACTGTTAATAGCAGGGTGTTGCAACAACACTCATTGGGCAAAGAGTTTATTATTACAAGTAAATTGTATGCAACCTGCCAAGAGAAAGCACTATCATATCAAACCTAGAGGTTAGTGTAATTTTTCCTTCTGTGCACCAATGTTTTTTAACTGGCATGCACATTTGGGTCGGTTTAAATTGTTGACACAAAAAGAGTATTGTCTACTGGATATTTGTGAAAAATGGGGGGCAGTGCAGAATACACATCTAATATAAGATAATTTGCCACTCTAATCCTTAACAGCACAAATGTTTCTAAGTTTTCTTTTTAAACTCATTGCATCTTTTCCAGAAATTATATTTTTGAAAGCACTTATATAAAATATACCAAAATTGTTGTCTTGTCAAAAAATCTGCATGCACAAAAGATTATTGGAAGCATTCACTGTTTTAAATAGACCTCTTTCAAAAAGGAAGCTCTCTGTGCAATGTTTGATGACTAGAAAGCTTGGCTTACAATCCATCTCTCACCAATTTTTAGTTCTGGAATATGTATGCCTTTTTACATGAATAACACCTTTTAAAATATATTTTAAATGTGACTATCACATTTTAAAGAAAATAAAACAGGCAAAAAGACTTACAAAGAATCACGGCTTATCTTTTGAAAAAAAAAAAACCCAACGTCATTAATGATAACTGAAGGTTTTCAGTCACTCAGTATTAGTGATGCTGAAGTGAATTAACTAAAAGGCTTTCATGCTTCTTGATCTTAGATCCCATGCCTGAAACTCTTATTCATGCGAGTCATCCTTACTCACATAAGTTGTCCTATTGAAGTCAATGTATCTCAGCATGTAAGTAGGGTTTGAAGAGAGGCCTTTGGTATATAAAAGCAGGAAACAGAGTTGGTTCTCATGATTCTTGCATAGAAACTGGTAGGTTTACATTCTTTTCAACATCTCTAATGCATAATCAGCTAAAATGATTTTAGATCCTAGAAATTGCTACAAGATGGTTATAAATTCTTTGTGTGGACAACTTTTCCATTTGGTGGTAAAACTGGAAGGCCTTATCACTCTTTTATAACTTTCCATATAATTTTTATGAATGCAAACATAAGGCATCAAAGACTGCAGGCTGAAAACTTCTCTGTGATCCAAACCAAGTGGCAAAATTAAGTCCTGAAAAAGTTAAGAATCACATCTGGTTTATGGTCTGCTTAGTCGACTTGGCCTGAGAACATAGCACAGGAGTAGATTGATGCAGAATAAGGCTCAAATTTAATAATCAAGCTTGGTTACTGAATACAGCTATAAAGATGGATGAAATGAAAAGTTTGTATTACATGTCTCCACTCATCACGTAACAAAAGAACATAAAATAAGAGGATGTTTTAAGACGAAAAGAATGGTCTGTGCTGAAAAGGCATCAGATGTAAACAATATGGGATTAGATATTATTACAAACAAGACCAGAGCGAGTATGTGATGTCCATTGCCTGATAATGGGAGACGGACCTAAGAACCTTAGGCTCAAACTGCAGACACTTATACATGTGCTTCTCTTTACACAAGTGTCTGAAGTTCACAAAATCCTTTGCTCCTTGGTTGCCAGCGAGCAGCTCTGCCAGGATATTACCATTGCCGAAGCTCTGT
>NW_010586260.1:351434-439340 GCF_000705375.1 Tinamus guttatus | reverse complement strand
GTAGTCATTCTCTTTGCTCTTTGCTGGCCAGCGGAGTTGTTTTGGTAATTCTGTATTCTTCTCATCCTCCTGTGATTGCTTGTCCTGCAATAGAGTCTGTCTTGGATGACATACTGTAGAAAAGAACATTTAATTGAAAACTTACATGCTGTGCTATTATAATAACTATTATTATATACATTGTTCGGCTATTCATCCACATATTCTTCAATTCATGGAACTGCAAATCCAAGGCACATCAATACCTCTGAAGCCCTCAAAGGTTCTCCCAATTGTAGCTTTAGGAACAGGAGCAGCAACATGAGCCTGATGATAGAAGAGAAAATCCTGGAAGTGATATAGCCTTGGGGAAATGTTCTCACAATAACTGATGATAAACCAGACAGAAAAGATTTAATGTGCTTTTGTTCCATGGTTGGGCTTTCTGAATTGCCCTGTGAAAAACTCAGGCCACAGTGAAGATTTATCTTTCTAGATATCCATCTTAGGTATGTGCATGACCTCCCACTTCAGTGTCTCAGCCTCCTGCTTTCTTTGACACATTAACCTTCCAATATCTCTTCAGAACTGCTAGGCCCGTATAATAGCTGAAGACTTGAGGCACAGCTGGTCAGAATCACACAAGGTTCCCTTGACCTTTCAAATATCTTTCTGTATGAATTTCTAGGTAAATATATCCAAAGGATACCCCTTATTATTCTATTTATGTGTATCTTTGCACTTTAACTGTTGCTGAATTTAGTGAAACAAATAAATAGTAGTTCAGCCAGCTCAGAACTAAATCCTCTTTATCACATGTGGTGACCTAGAGAAGTGTTTTAAATGTTGTTGGGCAGTGTTTCTGCTAAATAAATGTGACAGTATTTGTCCAGTTTTTAATGAGCACCTCACAGTCATTTTCTTTAAGTAAATTTCCTCCTTAATATATTTTGGGTGTGTAGGGACTGAGACTTTTTTTTTTCCTTTTGTTTTTTTAAGAATACCAGCAAATATTCATGAACAATAGAAACAAACTCTGAGAAGATCAATTTGTATAGAAAAAATGTCACGCACTATAGTGATGGACATCTACATTTTCTATATAACAACAGATATAAACAGAATTGCAATAAAGAAAAGAGTCAAATAAAGGGCAGCTGATCTTCATCTGCATGAAGAGAAGAGCAGAGTTTATGGCAATCAGTGCACGAATGCTACTGGGTTTCTGAAAAATGGAAACATTCACTGGGTTTAAGGGCTTCAGCATTCTCACTCTGTAAAACTGAGAGTTTGCACAAGGCATGCAAAATTATGAGAATAAATGGGACCTCTTTTCTGCTTTCCAGGATATATATCATGGGCAAATATGAAAATATACATTAAAAAAATGAAGAACAAAACTGTTACAGAAACAGAAACATATTTTCCTCTTATGTTAAAGTTTAAATATTTAGATAGAACTTCCTAAACAAATATCTCTGATCATTTAAGTATCTCATACATTCATGCTGTGGCCTCCGTTTCTGTAATATGCTCATGAGTAAAGAGAGTATATACTTAAGAGACTTCAGAGAAAACTGCAACAGAAGCTATATCAGTGGTTCAGAGGGAAGGAAGACTGGTGGTTAGAGGCACTGTCATAGATTCAGAGCAACAAAATGGAGCATATGCCATGCCCTGGTTTTCCTCTGTAACTTCTTTTAATGTGTAAGTCTTTTAATGTTTAAGTTTCCCATCTTTAAAATAGGGTCAGTAGCATCTCCTGTTTTCACAGAAGCGGTCAGAAGTTGGATATGTGAAGACTGACCTGTGAGGATCCTACTGAAAGGGCTTAGCAGTTTGCCCTCCTAGTCAGCAGAAAAGAACAGGCAATGATCCTAGAGGTGAGCATTTGCACAAGAGACATAAAAGTGAGGTAATTAAAAATCATTGGGTAGAACAGTGATGAAGTTTGAGTAATTGTATTCTCCCTACTTAAAAAAAAAAAAAACTCCCTGAAGCTTCAATTGGATCTAAGATTTTTTTTCATTAGAAGACAGCAGGTGTTATGCTATATCGCTCTGCATCGTTAACAAATTGCTCTGCTTCCCCTTAGCAGTGGATTGGCAAAGTGATTTTTTTTAGTATCTAAAGTGCTTTGTATGTATCTATGTATGTAAAAATGCTTTTTCTGAGGAGAAATACATATAGATGTGGAACAAGGCATACATGGAAAGGCCTGTTTTCCCAAGAGCATACTGCATGGTTTAAATGGTCAGAGCAGGTTACCATGGAACATAGCAGTAGGACGTGGATTCTTATGGACTTTGGAAGACAGTCTCAAGACCACCTGCTCAACCATACAAAATCAACTTCTGATGATTATCCCCAGATGACTTGGTGGAACAGACCATCATGCAGATTTGTCACTGGTAGAATCAGTGAGTCTGGCTCTGATTGCTTTTGGCAATAGTCGTGGTGAGTCAGTGCAGAGTTTTCCAGTTAGCGTTACCAGCCCGAACCTGGGAATGGTAAACTGTTAAGAAGGGTGATAAAAACAGCTTGAAAAACAGGTAGAAATAAGGCTATTTTGGCAATTTATAGATTAATTACATGTCTAATGTCCTAGTTTTCTCAGAAGGTTCACAAGTTCTTTGTCCTGTCTTAACAAATTCCAGGCATACAGGCAATCCTGTAACCTGCTGATATGAGCAAAATTATTGATCTTATTCTGATTTTTTTTCAGAGTTCTTTCTCTATTCCAGCACGTAGCTCTATGAATGAAATATCCTAACTACCTTCAGGGCATGAACTTGGACAATGTAAAAGTTATATCTTTGAAAATTTCCCTTAGATAGGAGAAGCTCAGCCCAGACTAAAGAGCAGGACTGCAAACCTAATGAGGAATCCCTTCAACTTGCTGGTCCAAAGAGAGAGAGAGATGGAAAGGCAACACTTGAAAGTATTAGGGGATGTGGGTGGATAATATCAAAAAATTTTACTCTTCTTAAAGCCTAAAAAAATATGCTGGAATGAATCCTCTTCCATTGCCAAGATGTGTTGCTGTCTTTCAGCTAAGAATCTGCTTTGGTGAAAACTTGCTGCATTTCATCATTTCAATTTTCTGTGAACTTCTTTGAGGATCCAAAAAACTATAACATAAACACAAAAAAGTGGGAGAAAAGGGACTGACATACATGTATGTGTAAGCAAACAAGTTCATGAAATCCATATAGATAAAAGAGAAGGTATAGGAATTCATGATGGTCCTTCCTTTCCAAGATTTCATTTCACAAAGGTGGAATGACAACCTCAGAACTCACATAAAGGTATTATTTATCTTCCATATAAGATATTGATATGACTCAGGTAGGCATTTACCAGTAAATACTTCAAGAATTGAATAAGCATCAAATATTTAATAAGACTTAAAAGAAGTAAAAATGAAACCTCTGATTAGATTTCCCATGTGCTTTGTTTAAAAGGGGTCAAAAGAATGATAATTGGACTCAAAAGAGAGTTTGTAGCAGAAACAGAAGGGTATTTTGGGGCTTCTGCTTTTAAATGGTATAATGCTAGATCGTGAGATTAGTAACAGCGGAGTAAATCTGAAGTAAATCCATTGACATCAAATCAAAGCCACAGTTACTGAAGTCAGTTGCTCTGGGTTTAGTGTGTCGTGATTGAGATTAGAATTTGGTCCATGCAGTTTAGAGTAGGTCATTGTATATACAGGAAAATAGAAACCAAGACAGCAGAGAGCAGAGAAACTGAGTTGATAAATAGAATGGAAGAGTTTACATATGAGGAGAGAATTACTTAGTCTAGAAAGAATAATAAAGATGATTAAGCGGTGACATGACTGAGGTATTTAAACTAGCTGAAGATTATTATAAAATTAAGCTTGATGATCTATTTGAGTTTGTTGAAGAGACTAGAACTAGAGGATTTAGGTTTAAGTAAAGTGGGAATATATGTAAGAAGAATTTAAGGAAGTACTATTTCACAGAGACTGATAAAAAGATGGAAGGTACTTCAAATTCAAACGTTAGAGACATGCCACATTAATATTTAAGCAAATACAGTAAGACTATCTGCAGCCTAATACGTTTAAATGGTATCAGTCAGTTTTGTACTTGGAAATAACCAATCATCTTTCACAGAAAGTTAATTTTCACTGATTATTTCTTCCTCTGAATTTCTAGATCAAATCAAAGGAATCGAGCTTAAAGCAGCACATATTTTTTTGGAGTACTGTCATTTTTCACTAGGTGAGAATCTCATCTTTTCTTTCTTTCAGCAAGACTGGCAGACTAGTAGACCTCGGGACCTAGGTTGCACATAGCAGTAGGGTGGCATGAGGAAGCTTACACTTCTGTTGTCCATAACCTATTGGGTGAATAGTTAAGGACTTTAACCTCCAGCACACTCAATCTGGCAGCTTTCAAAACTCGAACTGGCAGGAGCTAAAGAAGAAAAGAAAGAGCTCTCTTAATTTTCATTAAAATAGTGAAAAATAACTATGTGGGGAAAATAAATAAATAATAAATAAATTTTATGAACAGGATCATTGTTTTCTGTGACTGAGTCACTACTGAAAAAGATAAAGCTCAGCCTAATGCCCCACCTCCAGTGACCTTTTTAAGATCAGGACACTGAAGTTCATTGTAAAATGAGATTTGATTTTAACAGCTGCTGGAAGAAAACATCAAAGAGGGAAGAGCATGAAGGGGTGATTTGGAGGGTATGTAATCATGAAGATGAACCTTTGTGTGAAGTGTTTGGCTACCTGTGGAGCACATTCATGCTTCTCTAAGCCCTAAGGTGAATTCTTCATGATGCAGAAGACATTTGTGATTTCAGAAATACCAGGGAAGCGATCATCTTAGCCAAGATTACATGTATAATCTTCAGCCTCTTCCAACACCTGCAGCTCTGCTAAAAATCTGCTTCTTAAGTAATTTTTTTTCATGAGGGGAAATGATGAGAGAGCCTAATCAGTGTTGTACATCCCTGAAAATTGACAGACAGATCTGGAAAAGGTCAAATAGAGAAATGACTTAAAGGTTTACTTCCATGGTCTTGGGCCTTTTTTCCTTCCATTTTCCTTTATTTCCAATCTTATTTCCTTACAAATAGGATTAGTTATGTTAAGAGAAAGTCTTAAGTCTCTTTTAGGGATGGCAATAAGAGAGTACGCTAATGTTTTGCCTTTATGTTTCTTCACCATATCAGGTTATATTACAAACCTCAAATAAAGGAATAAGATAAGCATTTGTAAAATTCCTTGCAAATCATCTTTTAGCTCAGACCATAGTGCCCCAGAATTATTGCCGTGAATATGCTGCATGCACCATGCTGGAAAGCTTTATCATGAGAACTTCATCAAAAGGTACTTTTCTATGAGGTCCATTCTTGCAACGGGCTTGGAGCTGAATTTCCTCAGGGTACAAACAATTTAGCATCCATTACTCATGAGGAATTAATCTTATTTAAGCTATCAGTTCTCTAGAATCTATTTCAAGAAGTGAGAGCAAACCTGCAGTTCATACACAAGGGAAATAGCACAATAACATGCATTCTAGCCTCAGAAAGGTAGGACCTGCAAGGTAGGCAGCAAAATTTGGAGATAGGTTGAATTTCAGATGATCTGCCACCACCTTTAGTGTTTTTAGGATATATTTTGCTGGCTATTTTCTGTTGCCTCATTCAGAGCCAGATGTAACCCATTTGATTTTAAGCAGTTAACAATTTAAGCAGCAAAGATACTCTAGATTTCTCACAGAGTTAGTGACGAAAGTTGTCTGTCTTCATAGGGAAGCTTCACCTTGTTAAACTGCAAAGTAAATTATCTTATAAACCTCTACTTGTCTCTTTCCTGGTCACACAGGAAGACTATGGTGGCTGATTTCTAAATTAATATCTCAGTTACCTTCCTAGTTAGATCTCTTAATGCGTAAGTGATTGTGAATTCCAGTCCTACAGCATCTAAATCTTTTGTTGTACTGTGCAGGTTTGTGAATTTGACTCCTGAAACTTGGCAGCTGAAATTAGACCTAATGACACCGAACAATACATTTCCAGGACCCACTGTGGGATCGCATAAGATGCTCGTTGGATTCATCTTGCTCATAACCCAGGTTTTTATGTTAGTCACTTTAGCACCTCTATGGTTTTTGTTTGTTTGTTTTTAGTTTCCTTTCCTTGAGGAAATAAGACTGATGTGATTATATGGGCTGGCTGGCTCTCCCACCCTTGAATAACTTTCTCCCTGAATAATTCTGTTGACCATTTTCAACCACATAAAAAATCCTAAAACTGCTTAAGTTCTAACATACTCATGAAAATGAGTATGAGTATGTATGATAGAGAAGACCAAACCTGATGCCTCCGCTGAAGAAAAAAGAGGCAGAAGTTGGTCGTTATTCATTTCATTTTGCAATGGCCAACTGGCCAATCAACGCATGTGTTCCCGCAGCTTGTGCTATCTTTTGCTCAAGGGGGATAAAATAAAGGATAGAGAGGAATCTAATAGACTCGCTGTCAAGAACTGAATGTCCAAAAGGAGACAGAGGAGTCCTAAAACTTTATTCGAATAAAGGGAGAGTCCACCGGGCATATCCCTGTGGGGTCTCTCCAAATGCTGGGGGACGCAGCCCCGCTTTTATCCTAATTTCCCGACCGAGGGACGCCCTCTCCTTTTCCCCATTGGCCAAGGTACTCAGAAGTTACAGCCTTCCCGGCCCGCCTACACCGAACTCCGGCCTCCCGCCATCTGTTCTCACCTGAGCTCACCAACTCCTTTGTCCCCCTTGCTGAAGAATGTGGGGCAATTGCCCTATTTCCCTCCTTTGTAAAGGCCCCATCTCCTTGCAGATGGCTCCTTTTGTCCTTCTGGGCTCATGGCTCCACTCAGTCTCCCCTCCCTTTGTCCTGCTCTTCAGCCAAACTGTGGAGAAACCCCCTTATTGATGAATACAGAAACTTGAGCATTCCGCCAAACTGTGGAAAAACCCCCTTATTGATGAATACAGAAACTTGAGCATTCCGCTCAAGAGGAATCTAATAGATTGTACTTGGCAAAGGGAGGAACAAAATATTTTTTTTTGATATATTTCAGAAAGATAATTTTATGTTGGATTAGCTGTTATATGTCCTTCTACAGTCATCATTGGGCCAGGATAAACATTGTACTGCATGCCCTGGTTAATTTGACATAAATACCATACCTTAATGAGATCATGTTTTGTACAGAGGAAGATCCAGTTGTGCACAGATCTAATATTAACGAGCACAGAACCAAGCTTTAAGATATAGTTTTCCTGCCTGTGTAACTCATAAATGGAAGCCAACTGCAAGTTACTGTTTATATGTTTCCTCTGATGCTAGCCAGTTTCCCATATACAGTTAAAGTACATAAGCATTTTAGCACTATATCCATATGCATCTCAGTTCCCATTATACCATCCCAAATATTGCAGTGAGCCTGCTTTACTCCCAAAAGATTATACATAATGGGCAATGTCTGGATGGAACGGTGCTGCAGGGATTGTGAGCAAATGAGCTGTCTCAAACTTACAATGTGGGACTGCTCTACCGTTAACAGAATCTTCTGACATTATTCCAGGCAGTGAGATTATTAAGTGTCATAGGACTAAATAGGGGAGGTCATTCAATGGAAATATCAGCAAACTCAGTCATATAAAAAACATAGTACTAAATGCTCTATGTGACATTAGCAAATCTCTGTCATAAATCTATAGAAGAACTGCTTCCAACTGGCATGTAAAATTGTGTATTTTTTTAAATGTAGCATGATAAAACAATGTCTCCTCTGTACATAACAGTCTGCCATGGAAAAGGCCTTAGCCCATGTCTTGCTGCAGGAAAGAGGGAAAAAACATCTTAATAATGTAAATAAAAAGGAATCTGGATAATTTAAAGGAAATATGGATACTAGGTAGTTGGTAAGACACATATTTTAAGAATATTCATATAAAAAAGTTGAGACATCAGGAAGGGTAGCTCATCTTTCTTTCTAGATTATATGGCCTGGAATTATGTGTACATATAAATATTTAAAGGAAATAATTTTATGGAAGGCAGAAGAAGCCATAATCCCAAGATATCACACCTAATATCTAACCTCTTCTTCCTGGGCTTCAAAGAGACAACTTCAGCCCTTAGTGAAGCCTGATCTCCATTTATGAAATAGGCTTTGTGCTTGAGGGAATGGGAACAAGAAATTCTCTGAGATTAATTTAACCAAGTGGGGTCATATTGGATTACAAAGGTAACTGGACCAAGCAGTGCTTCTGTCTCAAAAAGAGTGCAGCCCTTCCCCAGATCCACAGAGTGAAGAATTAAGAAAAGCAGAAGAGAACAATACCTGAATAGGAGCTTATGGGCAAAACACTGAATTATAAAACCAAAGATACTGAGACTGCTCTCTCTATCAAAACTGCTTAAATCTGTTGCTTCACACTTGGCTGCCTGTGTTTACCAACATCCATTTCTTATATATTTGTATAATTTCTAGCACAATGGAGCCTTCACATGCTGCTGCAATCAAATAATAGTAATAGTGGCATGGGGTGGTGTAAAAGCAGGAGTAGGTGCACTTTGATGGTATATTCTATAATGAGATAATATTTCATGAAATGAACTCATGAAGCATTTGGAAGGATTGAAAATGAGTCTTTTTTGACTGTTTTTTATCTGAAACTTGCTGTTGTTCGATATTAGTGAGGCAAATACTTTTCAAATAATATATTGAACTATCAGGAACAAAATGGTTAATTCCTTTGCACTATCCCCACCTGTAAACAACTGCTGGTGTGAAACGTGTCACAGAATTGAAAGTATTACATCTTCTGACACAGTTAGAAGGATCTGCCATTAAAAGGATGTAACAGAGCCTGTTCTTATTTGCCACTATTGCTTTGGAAACGCAGATGAAAGAAAGGATGCCTTTGTGGGTAAGGAAAAGGATTATGCCTACAACGCAGGAAGTTTGGTTCCCAGCCTAGTTCACGGATGCCCGCCTGACCTCGAGCACATTTAAGCTCATCTTCTCAGTGGAGGTGCCTAAATTCTCCTCTGGAAGGCACTGCCCCAGGATGCGCCCAGGGCAAGAGGTACATTCCAGGTCCAGAGAGGGCTTAGACTCATGCAGAGAGGCTATCCTTTAAACATCGTGGTCGAGATGAACTGGAGGCTTTCAAAACTCGTCTAACCTCTGACTACAGAAACTGAAAGCATACAGCAAAGATAGATCTCTGCGTAGCTGCTTTTTTTTTTTTTTTCCTCTGCACTTTCCTAGGCTTTCATTACTGCCTCTGCCAGAGATAAGATACTTTAAAGGTTGTTCTTCTGCTGAGGAGCAGTTGCTTTTCCATACAGTTATGTTTTGATATAGATGATTCAGCGCAGGTCTCAGATTCAGATCTCTGCAGGTCTGTTGCTCTTGTCCACTCTTTGTCCATTGTGACTAATTCAGCTCCAAGTTTGAATCCCAATCCCACTGGTTTGTGGGAGTTTCTCAATTAACTTCAGTGAGCAATGATTTTCTCTTACATTCTTTGAGCACAGGACTGTCTCTTACTATATGTGTGCAGTGTCTCGCTCACTGGGGTGCTGAAGTCGGTTGGGACTGCCAGATGCTACTGTAATGTGAATAAATGTTAGTGTACACAGGAAAAAAGGGAGATCGGATATGTTTTCTTTTAACCATTATATAAAAATCCTCTCAAACTTGAAGGACTTCAAGATATTACATTAAAAACAGCCTTTTTGTTATTTTTTGTAGGATCTCCAGCATTTTTCATGTGCAGACTGAGGGCTAACAGCTCTTCATGGTATTTACAGGAAAAATGCATAGTGCTAAATAATCGCCACATGCCGTGGGAGGAACTTCTGTTTTTAATAAAACCAATCTGGTCTGGATCAATGATAAGGGGGCATAATTTCTTCAAATGGAAAGCCAGCTCTTTGAAAGGAATCTTGCAGTCTACATTAATCTCAGATCAGGGTCTGCAGGGTAAGCAGAAATCAGAGGCCTGGATGGTTTTATGAATAAAGAGTATTGTCCCTGTCTGGGGGTAAATTTTGGCAAAGATATTTTACTTAGAAAAAGAAGGAAGGTTTTGGTAAGCGGGACACAGGGCCTGTGGGGGGCTAATTGCTACTCTCCCCTCATTTAGATGTATAGGAATCTAAAAGTATTTAGATTTATTTGAGACTCTGCTTGCTGTCTGATTAGGAGATGATTAAGGGGATCCTAGCTCTCACATTAGGATTCTCCTTATTCAGGGAACAAATCTTCCTGGTCACAAGGCAGAGAGCAATAATTTCCCACTGCGACCACTTTAGCACTGCTAAACCCATATAACCTGCATGACCATACATGGGTGGGGGGCTCCCTGAAGTTGAGATAAGCCCCACTGATACCAGTGGGGTTTCGTTTGCTCGCGGTGGTGCTCCTGCAGGAACAAGTAGCAAGACTGAGGCCACGTCCCCTCTGCTATGTTTCTCTCTTGCCAGTGGATCGTCTTGCTAGTCTCTCCTTTGCTGTTGCTGCAGAAACAGCCTCAGTATTCTCCACCCTGCGTTTCCCTCCACGATATAATCAATCTAATCTTACTGTCCATTGTTTCTGTAATTAATGCATTGGTGCATGACAAATCACTAAACAGAAGAAAAACAGAGGCTTGTCTTTGGAGTGTATGGATCCCAAACATAAAAGACAGGGAGCAGAAGAAAAAGCCAGCAGGTGTCCGAACAAACCAATTGTTGTCACTGGCCTGAAGGACGACATTCAGATGCTAGCCACTGCCATCAGCTCTTCTTAAGCAGCTGTCCAGTTGGACAGCTACATTCACTGTAAACAAAGTGGCTTGCAACTAGAAATGCTTTTACTTGCAGCTCACTTTTCCAAATATTACAGGTGAACCAAATCATGTGGATTATCCTTAGCCTTATGAGAAACAATATGAGTTTGTCCCACTGATCTTAAGGCACTCTGTAAACTCTAAGCATCCTTCTTTTATTGTTAGAGGAGAACAGAGAAGTGATTTACTCAAGGTCATAGTGCAAATCAGCAATAGACTGAACAACAGACCTTACATTTCCTGATTTCTGTTCTATGGTCATACTACTGGATCTCGGTTGCACCTCTGGGAGGAAGGAAGAAAGGACAAGAACCTAACAGTTTTTATAAAATACATAGGAAATTAGGGGAAAAAAAAAACCTTTAATTTTATGACAGCTTTTCCCCAGTTCCTACAGCTGTAAGCACATGTATTGCAAGTGCTACCTTGGTTGTGTGTTACTACATGTTTCAAGGAGTAGGTTGTCTAAAAGGATATCAGATTTTTCAGTTTCTACTATGGATATGACCACCAGGAAGATGAAAATTTCCACGCTGTTGGACAAACAGTCAAACAAGACACATAGCCAACCATAATAATTACTTTTTGGCAAAGCGCTTAGTGGAAAATTTCCCATTGTCATTGTACAAACAATGCACGTCCTCCGATAAAACAGTGTCAGAGTGTTTTTCATAAACATATGCAGCATTTCCTCTTCAGAAAGGTCAAGTAAAATAACATCTATCAAGAAGAGCATTTAGAAGCAACCCACCTGTTACTACCAGCCACACCAACTCACAGAATTATGCTACTGTATCTTGGGGGAAGACAACCGTTTCTCTGTCTGCAGTGGATCTTTACAGTGTAAGAGAAGAACACAGTGGTTGAAGTTCACAATCCATTACTTTAAAGTAGCTTTGTGAGGTCCATTAAAGTCAGTAAGATAAATCATTGGGGTTTGGATTAACCCCCTCAATGGGAGTATTGAAAAGATACATGCTAATGTATCAATGAAATAAGTCTTCTGAGGCTTCCTACAAGATCCTTCCATTAGGGGACTTTATTTTTGAAACAGGAATTATTATAATAAATAGATATCTTTCTAAAATGTATGGTCAGCTCAGACAAAAGTAGTTGTTTTGAAGCAGAGATGTCTGAATAATTTTTTCCATTCAGCGTCGGGTAGGACAAAAAAGACACTATCCTCATAATGATCCCTTGCACTTTCTTTATTAACCACAGCTATACAATGCCTTTCAACCTGTGATCTGTGGATCCCTAAGGATCCATAAATAAGATCAACAGGTACGAGGAAGATGATGTTAAAAAGCAAATTCACATTCACTATACAGCATACCACAGCTGTGAAATTTCTAAAGAAGAAAGTGGCACACCACTAGGGGAAAATGCTTAAGGATCTGCCAGTGAGGAGATATTAGCTATTGAGGACCTCCAAATAAGAACTCATAAGCAAATAAAACTTTGGTCTTTTATTCAGTTCTTATATAGACTTAAAAAAAAAAAAGAAAGAAAAACCAACAACAAAAACATCTTCTGTGAAAAAGAATCCTTGGAATTCATTCAAATTTTCAATCTCTCCCTACTACTCTGAAATACCTCTCTGACATGAGAGCCATAAGTATATATACAAGTACGTATATTTATATATATGTGTGTGCATGTGTATATGTCTTTTGAAGAAGGAATCCTTTAGAAATCTGCAGTCAAAAGATATTGAATAGTTGAGAGGGGAACTATGTGAGGGTAGGTGAAGAACAAACAGTACTGAAAGGTTTCTGAGTGACTATAATGAATATGACAAATAGAAAGGACCACTGAAATCTGAAGTCTTACAGAAGAGAAGTTTAATATGCAGGTCATCAGGGAGAGGAGGAAGAATTGGACAACTTGAAGGGCAAATCATGCTAGAATTCTGTGCAAGCCACTGAGCACAAATGACAAATACACCCAGAGACAACACTCATGTGCACAAATACACTGTATAATCCCAGACACTGTAAGAAACATGTAAACATTCGGGCTTGCATTTGCATACATTCTGAAAAATGCTAGAGGACGTTTTTGCAAGCTATTATTTAATTTATTCACAAGGTCGATTTGGAAACAGTGTTCAAATGTTTTGGAAATACGTCAAGAACATCGTTTTATTTCATGGTATTGTGGTAGCATCTCATTATATTAGTCTAATATGAATGCAGCACAATGAAAAAGCTATTGTGATGGTATTGTACTAGGCTAAATAGATAGAATGTTATTACAGCACTGTAAAAGGAAAGATTTATAGGTTAGCATTTGCATTTATGAGTAAGAACAGCACATGCAGCTACACACTTGGCTATTTGGACTCCCAAGGAAACTAAACCTTTTGTTATATTCAGAGTAATCAGGCATTTGAGTAGTGAACGACCCTGCTATTGCTGGAAAAAGCATCAGCAAGGGAGAATAGATGTGTTGACTCTGCTCCTGGACCAGTTTCTTCTGCCACACTCCCCAGAGATTTTATTTCCTTTCAACAAGAGCATCAGGATCCCAAGCAGAATAGGATCCAATTGCACATCAAAGCAGCCTTTTTTTCAGGATGGACAAGAGGCGCAATTTTAATTTCTACAGAAATGCAGCCAGCAGGGAAACAAAACTACCTTGTATGAGCTGAGGAATGTCTTTGCCTTCTCCAGGATATTTTCCACTGTGATTAGAGGCAGAGGTGATGGAGGAGAGCTGAGGGGATTTCTATGTTTTCTTTCCAGAAACATTTTGCCAATTATGAGAGAATTTTCACTAGGGCACCCCTTCAATCCCTTCTCTCCCTTGCTGAGTTTGGATTGATGAGATCTATGAGGTTTCTATTTAAAGTAGAAAATCCCTGTTTGCTTTCAACTTAGGTGAATAAATATGATCTGGAGAGGAAAAAAATTCTAAGAGCCAGATCCTCGGTGTTGTAATCATTTCAGTTGTGCTAAATGGAATGAAATTACCCTGATTTATATCATCCAAGGCTCTGGCCCATGAACATACATTATATTTGTTAAATATGTCTCTATGCTATGAACATTGCTAGTGTATCTTGAAAGATTTGACATTGCTGTGACAATTGCATCCAGCAGGAAATCTAGTATAATAATGAGCAGTCTTAAAAAGAGGAAACAGTGCTCAGGTTTGGAATACGGGCCTTTCCAAAAGCCCGTGGAAATCAGTCAGAACCATACTACGGTTTCTGGTAGGTTTTGGTTCATTCATAAAAGATACATTCGAAGTGTCTGAAGGGATCAGATGCTTCATTCTCAGTGAATGTCACTGAAATGCAAGATGTTAATTCCCTAACAAAAATCCCAAACACAATCACAGATGTGGGAAACATTCACATGTCAGTGACTTCTGGAAAGGGATTTTAACTGTGGAATTTGTAATCTGGACCAATTCTGGGTGCTTTCAGGAATCACATGCTCATGTTCACCTTGGCAACATGCAACCAACATGCAAAGCGCTGAATGCATTTTGTTGGATGTGAATGTCTTCATCAAAGCTGAAATCACTCCCCATCCTGTCAAAGGTGGTCAGCACAGCGGGAGAAAGGACATTTCCCCACCCACATGACAGTGGCTGGCCATTCACTCTCCTTCACAACAGCGATGATTTCATCAATATATTGGCCAGAGTTATTAAATTATACGCTAATATTAATCAATATTTTTAAAGATTTACAATTAGTTTCTTTCTCCTCCTTCTTCCAGTGCTGGAAACAACTTGCTCCACAGTTTATAAAAATCCAGCACACTTTTTCCATTAATGCTAGCTCTGCTCCACACCAACCCTGACCACCTGGCAAGAGAGTGCCAGAAGTCACGTTGCTCTTCTTCCTCAGAAGCCCCTTCATGATGCAGAAAGCACTAACACTGCCGAGGTATACTGAATGTCTTAGTCCCTTTTGCAAAGGCCAAGTCCATGCTTATTTACATAACAATTTATTTGCAATAGAAAGCTAATAAAAGGAATAAATTGAAATGCTTTCAGGAATTTCAAAGAAGGAGTTCCAGCCAAGTTGGAGGCATACTGCAATCTGCTGTACAGTATTATCATAAACTTCTGTGCAGAAGTGAAGTCTTAGAGAATAGTCTTGAACCCATTGGTATTAATGTCAAGATGCATTCAGTCACACTGTCAGGGTGTCATCTCAGCTATTTTAAAAATGTCTATTAATCTTGTTCAGAAATAAAATCTGCTGAGGAATCCATGATACAGAAATCAAATACCTACATGAAAAAGAAGGAAAATTAAAAGATCTTGCTCAAGAATCCTTTTTTTTTTCCAGGAAGGTAGAAGAGCCAATCTTTAGGATGCTTACTAGAAACTTTATCTAATATTGATTTTATGTAGAGAGCATTCAGATGTTAGAAAAAGTTTTAGCACTGTATGATCAAGAAATTGATGAAAAGTGGACAGGCAGACAGACATGTATTGATTAAAAGCAGCAACAAAAAGAGCTTTATATATCAGAGAAAGGGCTTTCCCCTTCTCCTAAAATATATGAATACAAATATAAGTCTTTGTGGGATTTTGAGGGATACCTATGCCTTTTTTCTCTTTTTTTTTCTTTTTAGTGCTTTCATAATATCAAAAAGAAAATCAATTATTACCAAGAAAAAGAGTTTCTGTTAGAGTTAGAAAGTAACGTTGCTTAGAAATATCAATATATTTTGATCAATATCTTAATTAGCTATGTGACCAATTTAATCATACTGAAAACATTCAGAAGAAATGTTTTTTTATTATCATAACTTACCTTTCCCCATCTGTACCTTTGAATCAGACAAAAGTAACTTCTGATTTTGCTACACACATCTTATTCATGTTATATCCTATTCTTGACCACCGAATTACAGATTGCTCCAAAGCTAATGAGGGACTGAAGTTTAAACCAATCAATTATTAGAGCTTTTTTTGGCTAAGATGGAGAGCATGACAATTATTCTTTCTGGAAATGAAATGCAAACTTTTATTTAATTTCAGAATGATTTATAAGAAAAATGAAGGTACCCGGATCTTTGGCCCCTAAAATAGTGCATCTTTAGAATTTACATCCATTGGCTTGAAAACCCATCCTCTGAAGGCAGCATGTACCAAAAAGCAATTGCATAAAAACCTTTTCACTTGAAAACTCTTCTACTACCTGAAGTTTTTGTATGCTCCATCACAAATCAGAAGTGAGGTAAAAGCAGTCTTTACTTCATTAAAATTTTATATTTGACTCCCATGTATTTGATGTCGACAGAACCCTGAACTACAGAAGAACCCTGAGCTACAGAAGCTGTCCTGCACAAAGCTCAGACACTTTCATTCAAAATATATTTGGAAAAGTTTATGAGTTTTAGGTGGTTTAAATGACTCACAATGGTGTCACAAAAAAAAAAAAAAAAATCTGCCGGGTGTTTATTCCCAGAATAGTATTTCATGCTTTGGATTGCAAGTAAGGAAAGGTGTCCACTATCTTCTTAAAAGCAAGCCACCTCCAGTTAAGAAAAAGGTAAAAGATTAGCAACTGCATTGCCTGGTGTTTCATACTGTCCTGCCTTCTGCAGCTCTCTCAACATCTCAAATTTTTGGATCCCATTCTGGATGAATCAGGATTTCCCACTGAGTATATCAGATCATTTAAATGGCTTACAATCTAAATCAGATAATTTAAATCTTATGAATCATCTGCTAGTCAGATGATAGTCAGATTGCTATTCTTTTCCAAAAACTGAGGTGCTATAACTCACCTCTCATAAATGAAGTATTTATACACAGTCTAACTTTTTAAATATGGAAGTTCATCCATTGATAGACTCAGTGGACTCATGCATACACTTAATGCTGGGCACTTAGTTAAAGGCTTTACTGAATCAGTAGCTTTATGTAAAAGCAGAAAATAATAATCCACCTTTCTGTTTCATCTCCCAGTTTAACTCAGCTAGAAGCTTATCCCAATTGCCATGACATTTTTGTTTAATACTTCTCACTGGGTCATATCTTCAAGGAACAATCATGCCACACATTTGCAAATAGAAATATTTGTTATGGCCAATGTTCATCCCAAAGGGGATCTCTCCATATGAGTGTACTGTTGGATTTCTGTGTTTTACAGGAACATAAAATAGAAAATGGTTTATTGTTCAATACTGTGCCTGTAACAGACTTTTAACTGGAAAATTGGAGACCATAAAACATCAAATGATCATATCTTTCAGTCCTGCTATCATGCTTGAAAGGAAATGATTTGGTTCATTAAGTATTCTGCAGGTTAAAAACAAATTATCTCCATTTGTATTTATTTGCAGATCTAAAGAGCTATCGAGCTCACAAACCTCTTCTGGCCTATTAAAACCATCCAATACCAATTTTAAGAGTGCTCAGGAGGCTGCTTGCAAGCAAGTAGCACCCAAAACCAGGCACAGATTTTCAAACAGTTCAACTTCTAACACACTGATTTTATTTGGAGGCATAAACAGGATCCAAGTCCTTCTGAGAACCTGGGCTTCATTAGGAACTCTGAGTATTATTAAAAATCTGGGCCTCGTTGAAGGCATTGAGTATTTGAAAACTCACTGCAACATTTTCTTGAAATTTCTATTGGAAAGCTGTTTGTATGCCAGAAAAAGGTCAGATCACATGCCACATACACGATACAGTCATAAAGACAGAGAAATCAAAATAAAAAAAAGTTTGCAGTAAGGGGTTAAAAAAGAGCAGAATGTTTTAAGTGCAATTGTAAAAATAACTATACTCCAAAAAGAAACAGAAGATGGGGTTGTTTCAAGTGACTAAAGTAGCTGGTTTAATCGTGGATTTGAAATAAAGTGGTAGAATTTGGAGAAACAAGGCACACTTCCAGGGGGCTGCAAATTTAAAATTACCAATACAAACGTTTTTATAAATTTTAAACAAAGGCAGTTAAAATGACAAGCTTTCTGGTCTGGGAAAAGTGATTTGAACAGGAAAATTTAGTTCAATATTGATCTTTTGGTATATTCTCCCCCTCCAGGCCATACCGTTGTTATTCCATTTTGAATAAGAGAATAGAGCAAAAAAAAATGATAATATTATATAGGTGTTATATATTTGTACCCTTCCATAGGGAAAAAGAAAAATCTATGTGGTAAACTAGATACTGCCCTTATGAAATAATCCCAGAAAAAGCATCTTTAAATAGATAGTCCTCTCTAAGGACCACAAGGTCAGAGAGGAAGATAAGGAATTGACTGTCCACAAGGATACAAGCAAACAACCCTTATGGGATGGCATCACTGGGATTTAACAGGAAGAATCTGACAGTATCAGGTAATTTATATATAAAAATAGAACTAAATCAGTGTACAACATAAGTCAAACATCTTTTAAAAGATCAAGAATAGGGAATCTTCACAGTTATTTCTCAGGTTGCCTGAAACGTGCTGCTGGTACTGTAATCTACGAAACATCTGGGGTGATCTGAGCCTGCTATTCCACCCAGATGTGCTACATAACTTGTCCCTCCTCAGGTACGGTGACTTGGAAAGCACCTGCAAAATGAGCCTGTAATCTTGCACCTTGAATAGGCATTGTAGGAAAGGCTCCGATTCCTCTTCTTTCGCATAATTTTTGATTGTTTGTTTTTTTTTTTCTCTGCCTTATGTGAATGCTAAAAGGATGCGGGCTCTTGAGAGAGCTTTTATTGGAGACCAGCAGTGCCACATTCTCTTCCTCCTGGTGGCAACTGTGTGATGGGTGAGAGACACAGAGGCAGTCCTGGCCTTGCCGAGCTACACGAAGAACGTGCATGTGGCATGTGAGAAGAGCTATATCTGGAATATCTTTCGATTCACCCCCTAAGAGCAGATAATATCCATTTGCAGCATGCTAATGCAAGATAACGGGGAGGTAAGAGCATGAAGCAAAGTGATCTCTGCTTCCTCTTATCCAATTGGGCCCAGCCAAAAATTAGTCTTACGCCCAGCAACGCCCTTAAAGGGGTGTGCTGCTTTTAATGTACGATGAGAAGAACAGGGGGAGGGTAAGAGATGAAAAAGAAGAGCTGTGAAAACTGTGGGGCCTGAAAGCTATAGTGTGCTCAATTAATTAGAATCTCCACTTGTTAAAAAAAAAAAAAAAAAAAAAAGGTCTCTGTGCACATATTTAAAAACTAGCAATAAAATATCACTACTGTACCACTACGGAGTCTCTTTGAGATACTCAATGAAATACTTGAATTACAAAGTAACAATTTCTATTGTGAGGAGTTGCTGCTATTCTCTTTTTATTGATGTCATAAAGTAGGTATTTATGAGATGAGGTTATTAAGATCAATAGTATAAATGGAACACCTAATTCTCTCTTTTTCAGGCCAGCACAATGCATTCCTCCAGTGGAATCTGTGAGAATAAAAGGTGACTGGATACTGTCAGTTAACCCTAATCCAAATGCAAAGAGCTCACCCTATTAACAATGAGTCATTTTTTACATGTTTCTTAGATCTAAAACTATCTTGTCCCTAAGTAGCCTTTATGAAATTTACAGATTTGAATTCATTGCAGAACTGGATTTGCCACATTTACAACTACAATTGAAATTCTATTTTTCGTTTTTTAAAATAAGGAAGAGGAGAAGACACATTTTATTTTAAAATCTATTTAGTGGAGCGTTTTTAATAAATATGATATCTTTGTGAAAGAAAATAATAAAAAAAACTTTTTGCAATGAGAAAAAAAACCCTCAGAGCATAGAGCTGATGATACTTTAAATAAGTTTTTGTCACACTATACTCAAGGCCACTTTGCAGTTACCCCACCATGTTTGAATCAGGAAAGTAGCACGGAAAATATCTCCTTACACCAAATTTGTGCAGTAATTTTGAAAGCCATGTACCATGCGATGTCATCATGTCTCCAAGTCTTTGTTCCAGAAAACCTGTTACATGCTTAAACATGGGCATTGCATTGACATAATTAAGATGTTTGTGCTACAGAAATACAAGGCGAACCAAAAAGGCAGCACCATTTTACAGCCTGCTAAATGCTGGCTGAAGGCATGCAGAGAGAAGCTGCCAGGAAAAGACAAGGAGTGTCCAGACCTTTGACTCCATCTAAAAAAAAAGAAGCAAATAAATAGAGGAGTAATTTTCTGATGGTGTGTTGCTATGTTAAGCTACCTTGTCATAGTTCTGCAACCATGGACAAGAAGGTTCTATACCTGAAATGCTCCTGTAGTCATGCTGCAGGGCACTAGCTTTAGTGTGAACTATTCTACATAATACTAGTTAACCTGTGCTCATACTTATTCTTTACCACTATTTAAAAAAGGTACATTTTATTAAAAAAAAAAATCTTCAAGTGCAGGTTGGAAATTTAGGGTTCTCAAATTAAAAAAAAAAAAATCTTTTTTGAAGAAAATGGGGAAAATGGGCATTAATTTCCATTTAGCCAAAAGCAATTTTCTATAGAGAAAAGATTAAGTGATTACTTGTAATCAGATATATTCTTAACTTTGCAGATAAATTGCCACAAGCACCATGCACTAATATGCTTTGTTTTGTTTAGTAATTCTAGAGAAGTCCACAAGTGAAATCATTGCCACGACTGGGAATCCTTGGTTTAGTTGACAAGGATTTAGCTACAATGTCCTAAGGATGTAGAATTAAATGAGGACTCTGTCCTGTTCTTCTGGTCTGATCCCAGAAGATGTTTGGGCTAGATTATCTTCTACAAAGTATTTTGCCACAGAGTCCCTAGAGAAGACTGCCTCCTTAAAAGGACAGCATATTAATCTAATAAAAATCCAATCTATGGAGATCCATTACTGTGCAACTGGGAAAACCAAAACAAACGAGATACTAATATAAAAAAACCTTAGTGAATTCCTTGGTGCATTATATGTACTGCAGGATTTACAAATGACCACATGGATTGTGTAATATCATCTACTGTGGAGAGGCTTTTTTATAGGTCCCTGTGGGCTGAAATGTTTAGACACAACGGAGCAGAGCAGAGGGGCCAGTTGTAGATTTAACTGGGAATTCTTCTGTTTATGGGCTTGTATCTCAGCCATAGCATTGCTTTAAAAATTGCTTTTGAATTTAATAGGAGGAGAGCTTGACCTCAAAACAGTAACAACATATGTATCCCTTTAACTAAACTGTGCATGAGAGTGCAAATTGAAATGTAGAGAGATATTAGCTATGTGAGTTAAGATGCCATTAGCTAAACTGCCTAGGAAGGGTAACTTTGTCAATTGTCATTAACACATTTTTTATCCTGGTACTTTAGAGATCAGAAGTGTTAACCTGGAAATGGCATTCTGATTTAAATGTCTTTAA
Source organism: Tinamus guttatus (assembly GCF_000705375.1). The sequence continues at coordinate 418,166 of NW_010586260.1, read as the reverse complement.
TGCTTGGAAGGTTTGGTCATTTCTTTACAATATCACATTGCTCTTCGAGGAGAGCCCTTCCTCAGCTCAGTGTCTGTAAATTGCCTCTATGTGGATCTCACTTAAGAAAGGGGAAAAGGATCCTTTCAATTGTTTCATGAGTTGCTCAGATCTGTCATAAAACTGTCACCTTGGATTATTGCTTAAATGTTGGCTGCAGGCTGAAAACAGCATGTCCACGCAGCACTCGCCCGGTTCAGGTGGGGTTTATAAAAGGGAAATTGTTGCTCTGCAGGGAGATACCTGTTAACCTCATTCATTTGTAAAACTGGCTACGTATTTTGGCACTTGCTTGTGCAGTCTGACACTGACAAAGCTTATGACAAGATGAAGCAGATAGACTTTATTTATGTAAGGTTTGCAGAAAGTGAACGTTCAGAGCAAACTTTATTAACTAGACCCGAGCTTGCTTTGTGTCAGCCAGCAGCTTTTTCTGCAGGGAGACCTCAGAGCTTCTGCTGTCTGCGCTTAGCGGGCTGGGATGCAGGTGACACCACAGCCAGTGAGCAGAGGAGCACTCCAGCTCCACGCTCATTCCTTCACCTTGTCATTCAGATGCCCTTCATTAAGCTGCAGCGTTGGGTGGGACAGAGGCTGGGAAAGGAGGAGCCTTTCCTGGGGGATGTTTAGCTACTTCAACTCCTATCAGCACCAATTCCCAGAGCAATGCAGGAACCAGCACCTGACTGAACTAGATTCTGTACGACTGTGTTCATTTTGTTATATAGCCATGGAATAATCACTAAATAATAAAAAAAATCAACTTAAGAATATTGTAAATATGTCTACATCCATATATAACAGATATTTTTATTAGCCTGTATTAAAATTACATTTAGTTGTATTTAATCTAGCTAGATATTTTACTACATTTTTACTACATTTAGTACTGCAATCTCTCACCATCTCAGAAAATTTAGTAAGGAAAAAAGCACTAAAGACAAGAATTAGTGCACAACTCTACTAAGCTAATTCAGCTGGAGAAGCACCATTATCGTTTGGGAGTGTTCTGTTCTTGCAGTGGAAAATCACCATTTTCCACTGAAGTCTGAGTTTTTGCACAGATTCCTCATCTTTAAGGAGCCTAGCGGACATTTGGGAGAAAAGAATGAACCTTTCATCACCAGAAAGTCGTATTTGAGCTGAGCAGCTGCCAGGCTAAGGTGTAAGAAAAAGACTATAAGCAGAAGCAGAAGACTGGAAATAAAATATCTGGCAATGGATCGACTGTAGGGACCTGGGGCTTGAACAGAAGCACACTCTGCCTCTGGGAATATATTTGAGGAAACTCCATCTGAACTTTTGGAGGACTCAGAGTTTTGGCAACTTCCAACATCAGACAGCACAATAAGAAATTCAGTACTCATGCACAAATGCCGTAGGGTATGCCTGGCTCCACTTTGCAGTGCTTGGGTCATTAATCCAGTGTCTAGGATTCACAGAGAGGTTAGGGATGTGCTGTGAATCTAATGCTCCATCCCCATTGCTAACTGGTGCTAACATGGAGGGTTGCAAGAGGATAAAGAAATCCTTTCTCTTGCAGAAAAGGAATAGTGACAAGGATTTCTGTCATTTCATTGAGGAAGCCTGTTCTGCCTGATGATTTAAAATGGTTTGAGGTCTACTCTTGCAGGCAGAAGATTTCTCCCAGCTTTTGTGCAGGCACCAAAATAACCACCACAACACATAACTGTCTTATGGAAATTTTGTTCTTCTACAACAGTTCTGACCATGATCATGTGGCTTTTTTCCAGCAGGCTCTTGGTATATTGCTGCCTCACACTATTCCTTTCTTTAGACTCCCCCATTCTCAGGCAAAAAAAAAGAAAATACAACACAGTTCCAGGATGTTCTAGTGTCCAGGAATTTCAGTTGGGCAGATTTTGAAAAAGACACATCCTCAGCTTAGCTTAACCTCTGAGCCTCACTCTCTACCTTCCAGACTGCCCATATTTTCTGCTCTACTTTCCTACCCTACTGTGACACAGCAAGACACTCGGATTTTTCCGCTGATTACATACAAGCTTTGTAACATAACTGCTGTATTGCAGGCTGGGATTTCATATATTGTAATCAAGTACGATCAATTCACTGCAGGTGCTATGGCAGGCAGAGGACGATGCAGTCCCTATTTTCTAAGAGCTCCCAACTTAACTCTTAAATGTTGCTACCAATAGAGGTGATTGGCAGTGCCTTCTGCACTTCAAGGAGATAATTGTGGTGCTGTGGTATAGACAAGTGAGGCTTATTCTATAGTTTCGCTATTTCTGAGAAAAAAAATCTGATAAGAACAGGATGGGGTAAATGACTAGGGTTACAGTGATGCAATTACATTGTCACTTGAGCCAGGTGCAGGTGTGACTAAGACAATCTGAGTGGTTTTTTTTTTTGTGCTGTATATGTACTCAGTCAAAAAAATCCAACAGACACTAGGCTGTAACTCTTCCTCATTCAACTTACTGTAACCAGTAAAGAGTAGGTGAATTTTCAGTGAGGAATTAATGTTATGAAGGGGTTTAATATTATATAGCTCATGGCACACCAAAGATCATTAGCTCTTAGCTCATGATAATCCGGATAGAATTTAACCTACAAAACTTAAAAGGTGAGTCTGCATTGCATATTAAAAAAAAAAAAAAGGGGGGAAGAAAGAAAAAAACCCTCCATTTTATACTGTCAATTAGGGTCCAATGCAGCTGCTCTTAAAGTTAACAGGGCTCTTTCTGTTGACTTCAGTGGGCTTTGGATCAGGTCCTGACAGTCAAGACTCTGAACTGTGTGATATGTAAAAGTGTCTTTTTTAAGTGTTCCTTGCAATCAGAACAAACCCTTTCCTAAATGGCATCATTCAATATACAGATCGTAGCAAGTAATTGTAATTGTAAATTACAGTAGCAAGCATAGAATCAACTATTTAAGTACTCACCTGGCAAAAGTGCAAATGCTAACTTTTTTCCCCCATCCATTTCCAGTGTATATTTCATTTTTCATGGCTCCTTAACTAAGATATTGAAGTGGGCAATTTGGACTGAAACTTGGCATAGAAGTTTTCAGCCTCCAAGCAAATATTTGTCATTTAAAAATCATGAGGCTGTTGAGTAAAACTTGGCAAACTCTTCTAGAACTGCATAAATGGCAAGTATATTTACTAAGCATTAATGCATAGGGTAGACATACTTTCTGGGAAAGCATACTCTCACGCATGTGTGAGTACAAACGCGCAAAAGGCACAAGTGCAATGTCCTTGCACATCGGTATTCCTCATAATGCTGTGCTTAAGGCAGTGTGCCCCACAGATCTGAACAGGAACATCAGTTTGGATGTGCCTTCCACAACAAATAATGCTTGGTATTCCTGTGTACTGGCATAATAAACTCTAATCCCTGCAAAAGAGGTAAGAGGTCTTAATGAATAATATGCACATAGGCACACATTTTGAAAGTACACACATCAAAAATACAAAAATCAAAGCACGAAAGGTGTATATATAATTTTACACATAAGCTTATCAAATATTATTCTTTTTACAAATAACAAGGGAGAGTAGAGGTATTTCAAGAGACTTCACGATACTTAATGCCTACGTAACTACAATTGCCAAGTTATAGCTTCATCCTGACAATTGTGGAAGCACAGAGAAGCCTTCACTGTCATTAAATGTAACAAATATTAAGGCTGACCAGCATCTGGTGGGACTTCTTAGGTCTTGTAGGACTGCTCCATCTGAATACACACACATGGTGCTTCATGGTCAGCAATCAAGGGTTGCTGCAAGGGATCTGGAGAACCTGCAGCCAGGAAATCACTGCCCAAAGTCCAGGAAGGAATCAGACAGAGGAATAACAAGGCAAGGCGCCGCTTGTATCATGTCAAACACAAAGGACTTTGTTGCCAGAGAGAATGACCTAAGAAGTCCTGGGTCTGCTCGCTGCCAGCGCAAAAGTGTTTTATCAGTTTTCTTCCTCATTGACTGTAAGTGACTCAATATATAGACTCAGATGGCAGACATTACACTACAATGAAAAAAAAAAAAAAAAAACAAGCAGTTAAATTCAGGGCAGATTGGAAGCTTTAATTTAAAAATGTCCATGCTTGTCAATTCAATTAGATGAGAATTTACTGGCAAGATGAGCTAAGTGAGTCTTGCCAAAATATAGGAAGAAGACAGACTCATCAGATAACCGTCTGAAGCAGGTACAGCCAGGCTAGACATTTCCCTCCACTTTATAAGTTTCCTCCCTTGCATCCACAGGTCACTATTGTCCCACCCCTGAATTAGGAGCAGGTCCTGCAGTCATAGCTGGTTTGGCCATCCAGCTCCTCCTTCCTGCAGTGTCCCAGTCCTTCCTCCTTTACCCGGAGGTGGCAGAGGATCGCGGGGAGATGTTCATACCTACCCGACTGCAGCTGCCTGCTGGGCTCACGTACAGCCAATCTGACTGTATTTGCCAACAGCCTAATCTACCAGATATCCCACAGGAATGGGAGGACAAAACAGTGCTACCAGGGGTCTCTCCTAAATCCCTACAGCTTTTTTTTTTTTCTTTTTGAAACTCCATACATGTTTTTAAAATTGAGCTGTGATTATACGGTATGCACCTAATTAAAATGTACTATAATTGTTGAAGTATTTTACTGACGTCCTTTTTTTTTTTTTTTTCAAACGACAGGTTAACCAGATGACAAAACTTGTCTTGTGGTTTCTCTGCCTTTGCCAGGGAGCTCAGAGCTAAGTACAGAGGGTGGGGTCAGTCCTGGACATCAAACCCCCGTGAATGGCAGCATTCTTCACTAAGCTCTCATGCTCAAGGCTTAAGTCAGGCTTTTTGCCAAACACTCAAGTCCAAGAAAAATAGCCTATGTGGGTGTTTTGTGCACAGAGATGACTGAGGTTCATTTTAGCTAGATGGATAAACCTTTTGAAATCTGGCTTGTTAGAACTGACTATATTACAGATCAGAGTTAGCTGTTTATTGAAAAAGCACGTTGAGAGGAATGTAAATTGCCTGTGAATCAGAATGGCCTGGGAGTGAAGTACCAGCAGCATTTGGGGAAGGCATTGTCACCTATTTGTGCACATAATACAACCATTTATATATGGATTGTTCTTTACCTTTTTTTTTTTCTTAATGACCTTGCTTCAGTTATGTCCGTTCAAGTTTTTCCTCATTCTTCATAAAAATGATGCACAGACATATGAAAACTGTGAGGAAAAACTTAAGACCTCTAAATCTCCTTTTCTGTGTGGATATAATTTTAATAGAGATCGATGCTGTAAGGGGTATTTCCTGTTGGTGACAGCAGATGAAATTTCCTTACATATGAAGCACTTCTGTGATGTTACACCTAACTTAGACCCCAGTGCTCTGTGCAGCCCAGTATTGCTCTTATGCACTATGGCATGTTTCTTTGCGTTAGGATTTGAAACTCCGGTTTATGAAACATCACACTGCCCCCAGTTCCTCACAGAATGCCATCGAAACATGGAGCATTCCTCACACATCTGGCACCTGCCAGTTTTTCTGCCCTTTATATCTCTTCTAATTTGTCATCACTTTTTTTTTCATTCATGAAGGAAATATATATATATATATATATAGGCTTTCATATCTGTACAAAACTCTTCAAATGAATATTAAAATCTGAGAAGGTACAAGCTAGGATGTCACCTGAAAATTCAGGGGAAGAAGAAGAAGAAAACACAGCCTGTCTTCATCAAAGGCACTTCCCTAAAGCACTGGGATAAAACTAAAATTCTTATAAATCCCGAAGAGAATCAATGTTTTTCCTTCTTTTCTCTTACCTGTGAAAATAAGCCTGTTTTTGTTCTGATAGCAACAAAAACAAGAGGTGCCACAGTCTGCCCTGGTCTATAGCCAGAGGGAAGTGCAGAGAAGGGCACTGGCATGACATGGCATTGCATGGAGGCTGCCAGCATCAGCTCACCCTGGCTTCCTTACTGAGATGGCCGGTAGCACCACGTGTCACCACGTGTCATTTAACCCACGGCAGTGTCACGGAGGACACACAGGTGAGGTGAGTCAGGGCCACAGGCAGCTTGATCAGGTCAGGCCTCAACTCAACCCAACTAATGCAGCCTGTTCTTCTGCATTTAATTTGATCGGACTGACCCCAGACTCGGCAAAGAGGCTCTTCTGCTGCTGCCATGAGGGAGCAGTGCCCTGTGCCCATCGTGCAGAGTAGACTAGAGCCAAAGCGACAGCACTCCGTGTGATGGGAAGCTGCATCCTCTGGGACTTGGGCTAAAAAGCACCATGTAACTTCAGATTAGGGACCAAGGAAATCATAAGACTGTAAAAAGTTCCGTTTGCTGGTGACCCAGACCACACTAAACCCTACAGTGAAGTAAATAAACCTGGCAAAATCAGGCCTTTGTTGATTAACATGGTGTCGACAGCACCTTAATGGGTAGTATTAGGACAATGGCAATTATCATATTATGTTTCACCTCTATGGGATTTGGAGAATTATACATTCTGCACACATTCTAACTGCAGAAAAACTGTGGAAATGTCTCAACAAAATGAAAAAAAAATATTCACTAGTAAAATTGCCACATTTTCTAAAGGTAAATGCAGCTGTAACACATCCTGTTGATCAAAGTATATTAAAAATGAAATAATGAAATAAATGAAATAATGAAAATAAAATAAACTATTGAATAGCAGCTTATTCTACAAACAGCATTCATTCTATGCTCAGAATAAAACTGGGACCCCGCAGAAAAAGTATCAGGCAATCATATAATTAATATTAGTGTAAGCCATAGGCATATGCATAAGTAAATTAAATTAAAGCTAAACAGTCAGCCTCAGTTCAGGTATTACCTCAGCCTAATTAATTTACTGCACAATTCTTAAATATTGTTTGATATTACATATTTGTTGAGGCTATGGCTGGGCAGCACTGACCAACTTTTAAAAGGAAAATACTCAGCATAACACAGATATACCAGAGCTTCAAAGGAGTGATCCCAGTATTGTTAGAGCTACTGTTAGGTTTTGCATTCAATTATAAAGTAGATATTTCCAAATACTCAACAGCAACCATATTAAGATACTTATTGCATGCTGCAAAACAGACATGATTTGACCTGCATTTTCCCTGCCCACCCATGAACATCAGTTTATGCCACCCTGTGTGCTGTTCCAGTCCGCCCACCATCAAGGTGGCTCTCAGCCCTGTAAGTACCAGTTGCTGGTAGGCCTGTTTCACAACTTTTCCTTCAAAAACTACTTTCTGTTATACTCTTTGCATCTGTTTCTTCCACCTTAGATGCTGCTTAACCCTCGTAAGGAAAGCTGTTTTATTGAGAATACAAGTTCTGATCCAGCATCCGCTGAAGTCAACTTTTGCACAGTCCAGTGAGGTAAGATAGGCACAGTAAAAGTAGAAAAAAAAAAAAAGGAGGAGACAGATGGATAGACAGATGCATCAGATGGATAGACTTGTCTAGTTGTCCAGCGCCTCTCAGAGAGAAAGAGAGGAAGGAGCACAGGAGGACTCTGGCTATGGGTGCTGCACCTCCACGGGTGGATGCCCCGTTGGTTTGCATCGCAGTGAAGCAGGGGGTTGTTACAGCCCCTGCAGTTTTTCTCCTTTATACCATCAGTAAGTGCTTTATTCCCTTGTTGTTCTCAGAGAGCAATCTTAGGTGATTCACACCTCACTGTCAAGGTATCTCCTGTAAAACTTCCCATTGGCATTATTGGACATTGGATCAGGCTCTACTCAAATGAGAGGTGCCTGAGCTAAGTGAATTTTTTTGAACAAATGTTGAGCCAGTCATGGATGTTACCTGGAAGCCTTTTCCCAAATAGCAAATTGCTTAGTGGCTGAACACCAGCTCTCATAGCACTTATAGATACGCTTTGGGAAATGATCCTTTATTTCCTGGATTTGACACCTGATTGAATCAGCTTTTCTCACAGCCTCTCTTTCTTTCTCTTTGCAAGGCTGTTATTGCTACCTCATTTCAAGGCTCAACATCTGAACCAGTACAAGATGTGGGGTATGAGCAGGCCAACCACAAGCAGCTGAGATACAGCTCTCAGCTGAGACTTGACAACTGCATATGTACACGCTTCTAGACTGTCACAAATATGAAAAAAAATATTGTCTAAAACCAGACTCACAGTGAATTTAAGCCACTTCCTGGGTAACTTGAGCTAGTCTGTTTTTAACATGCAACAGACCTGCTTGGACGTGTCTCAGGAGAAGGGTAGGAACTTCAAAAGATTCACTATGTTAATCAATGAAAATCCTCAGTCAGGCCCTTAGACTATAAGGTATTTGAGGTAGGACCATTTCTTTTTGTTTTTGTTTGGTTTTTAACAATGAGTCTTTTTTTAATGAGTAGTTCATTACTAAAGTTACAAGAAACCAAATTAATAAACCATAAATAAGACATAATGAATATCAGTATTATGGTGTTATAGCTATTATTATTACAAGACATTTTCACTGTGAAGTTTATTTCATTAAGGACTGAAAAACATTTGGAGGTCCCTGTAAAAAGAAATTAAGAAATGCAAAAGCAGAAGTTTGATATTGTGTTATTTATCAGCTGTCTGGTTAGCATTTCTGCTCAGTCTGCAAGTTTCACATGTAAATCAAATACAATGAGCCTATGACATCTCATAAGATTTACACAGATAGGATCTGACCATCCCTCTCAGAAGTCACTGCAGATGCTCTGGGTCTCTAATGACTGCAAATGGGAGAAACAACACAAATAGCATTTTCTTTTGTAATACTTTCAATTACGTTAATAAAATGTTTCTGCATAAAAACGTATACCTCATAAAAAAGCAAACCCTGTGCATATCAGAGCTGGTGTGGATAAGGATAATAGACACAAGAATTGCATTACCATGCTAATACAATAGGGAAGTCTCCTGTCTCTCTTTTGAATAACCTCTCATGCAAATTTCAGATGTTGACCATGACACCAGACCTTCTTAGGGCATCGAGTTGTGTTTCCCTATGCTTACAATATATTTGATTTCAATATGAAAATGCAGACTCATCAAAAGCCCACCTCTCTGCCAGCATTCAATTATTTAAATACTATACAATGTATGTTTTTTCCCCTCTGAATCTTGCATTGAGTAGTTCAGGCAGACTAACAAATAAAATAATATGAAAAGGACAAAAATCCAAGTGGAGAAAAAAAATAATCGAGAGGGTCCTTTTTAGCTATTAGTTTCCACCTTTTCTAACCTTTGGCCTATTGTTTAAAAAGCTGATTCTAAACTGTATTTAAGCATACAGCAAACAGCTTCTCCCCACGATAATGATTCTGTAATCTTCTTGAAGTCACAGGCAGACTTATTTGTAAATGGGGTCATTATTTGCCCACATGCTCAATTGTTTGACCACATGCTCAATTTCCAAACTATGCAGAGGTTCATTGTTGCTTTTCTTTTTGAAGTACATTTAGTTTCTCATGTACATAGTTAAAGATGGAATAGTTATACATTTACACATTTATACAAAGATGTATATTTATACATATACATGTACAAATTTCATAAAATGTTACAAATCTAAAATTCAAGAATAATGTATGCATAAGAATCCTTTTAACATGCACATACTTTTAAAAAGGTATTTTTATTTTGTGTGCCATGTTCTGATCTCAGTTTCTAGAGATCTTAGTGCCAGGGAAGTGATAAAAATACATAAAGCTTGGTGGTTTTGATCATTTCCTCTTTTTACAGGCAAAAATTTATTTCATCTTGTACAAAGAGGCTTGAACTAATCATATAAAATGATTTCCTATTCCTTAGAGAGTAAGCAAAATTAGAATTCTTCTGTATGGTGTACTCTATAGAATCTTACAAAAATAATCTTATCAAAAGAAGTTTTGTTGTTTCAAATGTGATGTACAGAAACTAACAACCAACTGTTTTTTTAGGAAGGCACATGGGTCTCTCCCTCCCTGGTATCCCAGTCTCACAAGGGGTCTGGGGGCAGAAATGAGCCCTCCCAGCTACCTCATAGCAGCCCTGTGGACTATCCAAAATGAAGTTCCCTTCCCGAGGCCCTCGTGCTAGAAGCCGCCCCTACAGATTCATCTCAGAGCTGATTGAATAAAAGGGAAAATCTCTCCTGACTTCACACAGCTGAGTTTGGATTCCAGGCCCCTGAACGCATTTTGTTTTAGAAGAGCTTAGAGCCTAAGAAATACATATATCTCCTTGTTGCAGGCCTAAATGTAATTTGATTCTAATAGTCATGAATAGGACATAAGAAATGTGGAAATATCTGCACATGTTCCCTGCTCGAGCAGTGGGTGCCATTAGAAGGCATAATAGCGTTCCGGACTATTGATTTTACCACAGTATTTCCTTGCTTAGAGTGTTTTTCACTATGAGATATTTGTACCATGCCATAGTAAATGTTGTTTTTTAAGAGAGCTTACTGTACTTTTACTTGAAAAGCTATGTGAGCAATGCAAGTCCTCTTATAAGGCCGAGTTACTCAGTTCGTCTGTCTTATTTAAAAAAAAGTAAGTAGGAACAGCTACATAGAACGTGCTGCTGAAATTAAGTTAAAGTTGGATATCAAAAATATTCAATAGTGACTTCTATGAAGTTCTTTAGATTCTAATAATGTTAAATAAGGATTAAATGCATAGGTAGAGTTTAGATTTCGACTGTATTTGCCTGGGACAGAAAAGGACACTCAAACCTGACCTCCTTTATCTTCCAAAACAAATACTTAAGTTGCACTCTTTTTATACAACTTACTTTCAGTTATTCCTTCCCTCATCACCACCTCCAAAAAAAGAAAAAAAAAATCATTTATTCCACTTCAGGATAGATGGAGGAAAGAGGAGAGGGAAAAAAAGGGGGCAGGAGACAAGGGAGACTTTCAAGGCAAAGTAAAATTGAGTATCCTCCTAGACCATCTCAGGTCCAAGTTTCATATAAATTAAATCTTTTTTTTTTTTTTTTGGCCTTGAATGCCATTGTTGAAAACAAACTGATCTTTTTCAATATCACTTGACACAAATCCTTTTTTTTGTGGATCTGTATTTTTTCCTTGATTTCCTAATTTGATTTCCTTTATTTCCTAATTCCTAAGGTAGCTTAGTCTTCTTAACAATAAATTGTTTAACACATGACAATAACATGTTGGAAAGTACTCAAATAACATACTGGTGAAACTTTGCTAAGGCTTATGTATTATTGGGTGGCAAACTATATTTAGAAAGTTGTTTTTAGTGATTTGCTGCTGGAAGGATGCATTAATGGTTTCATGGTGTCTCTTCTGCTTTTGGTACTAATCAGTACTTCATTAATAACATAGTTGATGGAAAAAAGTGTATCTGTAATAAATCTACAGATGACATCCAGCTAGGAGATATTTCATGCACTTTGGATTAGATTTTAAAAAGAATTAGACAAAATGCTGGCCTTAAAAAGCAGGATATAACTTAGGAAGAACAATGGCAAAGTTCCATACTCTGTAAAAATATTAACCCTGAGTGAGTAATGTCCTCTCATCTACCCTGAGACACAAAGATGGAAGATTTTTTGGGGTGATCTCTTTCAAACTATTTTGCATAGCTTTATGTTAAAATTCCTTTTCAGTTATGCTAGTAAGAGCAGATTGAATGTGAACATTCTCCTATCTTCACGGGTATGCACAGAGATCTCTCAATAGGATCATTTTCTTGAATGTCCCTGACAAATAAGCAGCTCTGTCTTTTCTGAAAAGCAAAATCCTCACTGGATTCACTGGAACACAAAGGGCCAGCCTATTGAGAGGCCAGTATAACTGGCAAAGGAGAAGCCAGACAGTTGGAGAAAATTAGCTTCAGAGAGTTGTCTCTGAGAGATTTATCATCCTAAATTACCATTAGATCTACATGGGAAATAAATCTGCACAGATATCCACTTGGAACAGGAAAAAAAGTTACCCTTCCCAGGATGTGTTTTAGCAGATTTTTTTACAGACTTCAGTAGGGCATTTGCATGTAATGGGTCATTGATAGTAGTAGACTTGGGAAGAGGATATATTGGCAGAAAGGCCAAAACCATAAGTGCCACTTTGATGTTTTTCAAGAACTATACTTCAAGTGCTCTTTCTCTATCATGTTTTTTCTTAATTCTGTACTTCCTAGGAGGACTACAGTTTCTGGAGGGTCTCCTTTCTTCTGTATCTTGTCTTAAAGCACCATAGTAATTGTGTAGTAACAAGACATCATGAAAGATGTACTCCAGTGGAGGAACTGCCTCCAAAAGGAAAACGGAACTATGAGATACGTGAAACATCAATCCCCTGAGACATCACATCTGTATTTCAAATCAAAATATTTTCAGTAGTCAGATGTTGAAGGAGTTTTTTTTTGAAATTATTGAAATTATCTACAGAAAGCTAACACTTTTTAAATAGGTTTCACAAAAATCTAATATTCTCCTTGGTTGCAAACATTTGTTCAAAGTAAATGAATTTAGCGTGATTCCAGAGAATGATACTTTTGATTCTACTGCAATTCTGTGTATTTTATTCGTGCACATTGGACTAAATGATGTCAAGAGACACTGATCCTTCACAGCACACAAAAAAACCTAGTTGTGCTGTAATCTCTACAAACAATGAATTCTAAATTTATTTATAATTTTTAATTGGTTTCCAGATTAGTCAGATTTCAAAAAGTACTGTGAATCTATCTGGAAACTTATTTTCTTATTTTCTGCTGTGCTTATTGTATAGAGCTAGGAGAAAGACCATGTCATAGTGGAAGTCACTGAGGAGCTACCATCTCCTCATCTTTTATGTGTGCCACAAAGTTAATGACTCTTTGAATTACATGGTACACACCATGTTCCTCAGTTTTCTTGCAACTGGAGAATTATTGTTTGAATATATAAGGAGAGTGGTTTCCACTTCCCTGACTTCCCAAACCTAAACAGAAGTTCCCTGCTGACAAATGCAGCTGATTTTGAAGAAAGATGTAGACCACTTGAAGAAATTCAGGGACATGGCAATAAGAACCATCTGAGAACCAGAAAGGGATATTTTAAAGCAGAGTGGAAATCCTGATCATGAGCAAAACCATGTCTAATGAGACTAAAAAGAGGGGCATCCTGATATACGAGTTTTCTATTGCTAATGGATTTGAATTTGGTGAAAGAACAAAAGAAAAATACTCTGCAGGGCTCAAAGACTATGTCCTCACAAAGCACATTTAGAGGAAACAGCTGGCTCTGCTGGCAAGAGTTAAAAAATCCTACTTCGAATATGCATCCATACGAAGAAGAAATAGGGTAGTATAAAGGATAGGAAGAACAGTAAAGAAAATAATAATAATGATAATAATAATGGAAGAAGAAAATGAAAGGAGGAAGGGGAAGAACTTCAGAATGATTCTCTGACTGCAGCCGCTAGTACATAGATCTATATTTGATCTTATGCCAACGTCTGAAGCTAGTCAAGAGATCTCTCTTATCATCCAACTACTGTAATGAGGTCTATTATGCATTTATTTAGAAGCTCCAGCAAATGTGCATTCCAGGTACTTGCCATCAACATGATTTAAACTATTGTGGAATATCTGGATGTAAAAATCTCCTCCCTGTTCCCTTCCAGTTGCAGTTCAATATGCTCCAGTTCAAGATATCTTTAAGACAATCTTCATCAGGAACCTCACCAAGTTTGATCACACTTTCTTTGCAACATAGTGGTTGGTGGACATGTCCTGACGTGGTAACTCCTGATCTCAGTTCATGAGAATGATTTCTAAGGGACCTTCTTCAGGTCATTCTTCTCAACGCCAGTTTTCAATTTTCAGGTCCTGATTCCTCTATAGTTCACACTGGATCATATATGCATATATATTCTTTTTAGTTTTCTTCTTGTCTTTTAAACTTATCTTCTGTTTCAGGACAAAAGAACTGCTAAAATGTCCATGAATTCCTTAATGCTGCCACTTCAAAAGAGTTCAGCTGACAGAAATGTCAAAAGTTCCCAAATGAGTTTGAAAGTCAAAGTTTGGTGGAGAAAATGTAAACAAAACAGCAAAAAAAAATGGTTATTCTAATTAGGGTGAAATCTGTAATATTTGATCAGTGTTTCACAGATGCAACAAATTTTCAAAATCTCATAAATTTTTTGAGAGAGCAAAATTGCCTACTATGTAGTTTATGTAATTAACTGCTATTGTCACAGTTTCTCTATTGACAATCCAATTAGTAATTAAATATTGTTCATGTCTCTAGCAGAGGGAAGGTATCCACTAGCTGCCACACAACAAGAACATAGCCTGTTAACAGGCAACTCATTTGCTGTCCTATACTAACATCCAACAGTAGGGCTATTTTTCAGACAGGAAAATCAAAATCAGCTTACATTAATATTAGAATTAAAAGTCATGTATAAACCACTAAAGTGAAATGGATATCAGAGTCAGTGGGTTCCAAAAAGAAGAAAGGAAAAAGTAGCTATAAACTCCACAGAAAGTGGAAATATAGGTATTGTTATACAGGCCTCTAATCTCTTGTGCAGTGCTATATGTGGAGAGGAAAAAATGCCTTCCTGACCTCTCCAGGTGATCAATTTACACTCTGAAGCCTAAGAGCTGATCTGTATCTATTCCAAATTAACTGGAATAGAAAGAGGCATGAGGCTAAAACATAAAGAAATAACACTGCAAAAAGCAGAAAGTACCTTATTCATCACAACAAGTCAGGATGTCATTTGGTAGCAAAGGAAATAGCATCCTTTCATAAATATGCCTGTGCCGATTTTAATATCAAAAATACGTCAGAACTTGCAGTGAAAATAATCTCTGCAGGTCCTGGTCCAAAGCCCAGGGAGATCAACAGGCATCCCTCTCTCCAGCAGGTAATGCTGGACCAGGCCTTTTCTCTTAAAGTTTCGTCCATCAGGGCTGCCATGTCCCCTCTTTCCTGCCTGCTACTGCACACTCAGCTTCCTTTTGGAAGCCTATAGAAAAGAACAAACAACCCAAATGAACCTCACTAGAAACACCCTTTCAGAGGGGAAAAGATATGCAAAATCACATCAGCTTTACCCAGTGTTAAGATAAAATGTTATGTGACTTACAATCCAACATACCCTGTTGTGTGTGATCTTCATGAAGTATAAATGTATAGCATTTTTTTATTCTAGGTCTATAGATCTTCATTTATTTCCAAAGTGTTAAAAATACTGTTTGCTTATATAAATGATTATAATTGACAGTGCATTGTCAACCTATTGCAAAGCCGATTTAATTAAGAATGCCAAGGGGCATCATTTGGGGCCAGGTATCTAAGCTGCAAATTTTTTTTTGATCTCAACCTCTCCCTGTAGGACCGTCCACACTGGCACCAAAGGCTGGAGGGCAAGAGAACAAAGGGAATTTTATGTGTCTGAATTCAAATTCTTTCCCTTTGAAATGAAGCGTCCAGAATGGGCAATAAAACTGTGAAAATGGATTTCTGGCCGTATTTGATGTTAAGCCTTTAGTGTCAAGAGCCAGGTCTTTTTTTCTCTCTCTTTCTTGTAGGGTTTTTTTTTCCCTTTCCCTGAATGGTCTTGTGGGGAATTTGTCCTATAAATTATTTTGTACAGTTTGTATGCATACAGTATGGCCCTGTCTCATACTTAGAACTTAAAGTAGGCTATCTTGTGTGTGTGTGCTTTCATTAACTTGTGTTTTCAGCAAAATTGCAATGGAAAACACTGTGCTAAAGAGGTTCATTTCTTGCGGCTTTTTTTTCTAGCCTGTGTGTGAAATCTTAATGTTTATTAAGCACCTCTGCGGAGAATAACTTTCACTCTGGTCTTCCCTTTTCATACCAAGTAGGCATAATCCTTTGTGTCATCTCTTCCATTCCCATAGTAGGATATTGCAATGCAATAAGAAAAGCAGAGGATTAGGCCCACTTAGAATGATCATGCAGAGGGATCTATTATAATAATGATTACAACCATTTTATCTTTAATAGTTAGCCACTGACGGAAGGGCGATGTGGGGAGAAGAGACAGAGAAATGAAGGGAATCTTGGCATACTGAAATGGTTTGGTCCTAGGCTTTGATTGTATATGAAAATTGATCTTTAAATATTTATTTGTAACCAGAGCGGTTGGCAATACCTTATTAAAGCTGGCTAAATTAATTTAAATTGTTATACACCACTTAGGCAGTACTTTGCCGTCTGAAGAAAAAAAGTTTGTGTGCATGTGTGTGTCTGTGCATGCAGTTTGTTTGGAAAAAAAAATTGAACTAGTAGCACTTCTCTAGTCATTTCTCTGGAATCTGTGTTTTCATAATGCAAAATTTCAATGATTAGCAATGCTGTTTTTTACCCTAGCAATTCAAGGTATTATAAGACAAACTTAGTTCAATAAGTATAGGAGAGACCCCTTTTACCAGGAGCCAGACCCATGGTTTTTCAAACATAGACCAAAAAATGTTCAAAAATGTACAGCCTGCCCCTCTTTATTAAAGTAAAAAAAGCCCAAAACCAAAAAAACAAAATAAAAATCCTCCCTTTGGTGTGTTTCTGGATTTCACTGTCTCTAGTCCTACATTCCTCCTCTTTCAGCACCTCCTTTTTTTTCTGATATCCTTTTCTTGTAGTTTTCTTTCTCCAGGCCTCCCTCAGGCTTCCTGCCATCCCTCTAGACTTCTTTTCTTTTCCATTCACTCTGGTTCATTCTGATCTTTTTTCTTTTGTTTTACATACCACAGTTAGGTCACTTTTTCCTCCTTTCTCACATACATTTTTCCCTGCATTTTGCTCTTCATTTCTTCATTCCTATGTTTCTAAATCTCTCTTTTTTTTTTGTATTTTTAAGCGAGTTCTTCAATCTGTGATATATATGCAAATACTCTGCAAACAAAGAGGAGCCTTATTACAGTCAAAGGAAACATTCAAGATTTAGGCAGCATTCTAGAGAATGAGTATCTGGTGCCAAGAGGTTTGCACCAATGATTAATAAAACAGCATATATCTATTTAGAATAGAAAAGAGCCAACATTGCTGAGATAGGAACTTATTTTCTAGAATATTTGGGGGGAATTCTTCCTTACCAGCAAATTAATCATGGAACAGAGTTCTCATCATCCAAACTCTCAACATTTTTGGTGAGGTCCATACCATGACTTGATGAGGAACAGTTCACTGCAACACAAAAAGGTGAATGAGTGCCAATACGATTTTCAAACAAATCTGATTTTCTCTAAAATATTTAGCTCTCACATGAATGTTTCTTTAGGTACCTGTATAATTCCCAATAGCACTCTAAAAAATATGTTTTTTTTTTTCTTATAAGAAACTGCGTTCAGAAAACATGGGAAGCTGTTTGACAAGATGAAAGGCCAAGATTTGTTTGCACATTTAGCATTCTGGCCCTGTTTACATCACATGTTATTACCGAGATCAGAGTCCTTCTTTCGAGCTTAGGAACAAGAAGAGAACCCAACAGTCAGTGATAGACACACACACACACACTCCCCTATTATCAGTGTTGTGCCTAGAATAAGTAAGTCTGTCTATTAGATATTGATACATTTCACTCAAGCATCATGCAAGCCACCTCCCCTGATTTAGGTCTGGTTGATGATTTATAAGTGGAAATATGCACTTCTATTCAATCCACCCTCATCTCTGGATAATGAAAAATCATAGGATTGAATGAGGCCCATGCAGATCTCTTTCTTTGCCCATTACTCCAGTGCAATATATAAATGCTACTATTTCAATTAAGTAACTAGGTCCTACAGGCTTAAAGCTAAGCATCTGCTAATGCACTTTGTTGAATCATCATTTTTACAAACCATTCATATAGACGAATAAATAGACAGACGGGGGACCAAAAATGGAAGGAGCTCTAATTTTCCTCTGCGCGTATATATATATTTATATATGCATATTCATATACAGACTTGCTAAAATATATTTATGTTCATTCATATACACATCTTACACAAAGATCAACCAAGCAACTTCCTTTTAATTCAGCTGTGTGAGCAAAATGTTTTTACTCCATTTTCTTGTAGGTAGAATACAAAATTCCAGGTAATCTCAAAACTTTGAAAATTTGGATCCAGAAATTTGCATCTTACTTGCTGCTTCTAAGACACATATATCAACTGCTATGTACATCCAACTTGATTTAAGTAATTTTTAAATGGGAAAAAAAGAGAAATGTCACAAAACCTTTCACACCAAATATTCCAGCTTCGCAGACATCGTGTGAAATAGAAAACAGGAACATTTAAGATGTTACACATGGTTGCACCAAAACCACAGCCAACATTCATGGATTACATCTGTTAGCCAGGCAATGTTTTGTTCTGTCCAAGATGTGGTCAGGTTTTGAAAAAAGATTTACTGAAACGAGTTTCCCAGGGTCCACTGCAGCCTCAGAGTCTCAGGCTGTGATAATGTGACATTTTGGAAACTAAATAGGACAGGGTTAAGCCTGTAAGTGGAGAGGAGGATCCAAGGGAAAGCCAAGGGACTGCAAAGGCTTGGTAGATGTTCAGTGCGTGGTGGTTTGTATCCTCTGTTTGAGATAGTTTCTCTGAGGGCCCTGGCATTGCAATCATGGTCTGTGGCTTTTCTGTACTGACCGCAGCAGGTTAGGAAAAATTCTTTGTTGCTGATTTGAACTTCTAGTTCTGATAACTCCAGTCTTGTAGTTAAATTAGAGTGGGCAACTAGTGGGCCAATATAGAATTAGTCTATCTGGATACATCATTCACAACTTTCTGCCCTTACTGCAAGAATTTGCTGCTCAGCAGTTATCATACTACTACATAGAGCCACCTTCATTGCAGGGACTGGTATGGATTTCCTCTTGGTGCATCTCAGGAACCACTAATTTCTTATCTGTCACTAAAATATGTTGTCTTTGTGAGTAACATCAAACACTGTATACGCTTTCCCCTTACAACCTTCTCCCAGCTTGTGCAGACCCTGGCAATCTTGGTACCGAAGATGTTACCGACTTGCTTCTCACACAGACTAAACTCTCTGAGTCCAGAGTTTAGCTTCTGGGTCCAGTACTATCACGGCTTCACACATGCATGCACGTACACACGCATGTACACATACCCAACCACTTTCTTTAGATTCCTCTGGCCGGGCACAGCACACTGAGCAGGAGCTCGATAACAGAAAACTGTAACACAAAGTGCTCTGATTTCCGGTAGCAAAATCTCTTTATCAGTTTGTAGCTCTCCAGATGGGTCTAATCAGAAACCCAAATCTCCAGCGCGAAAACACTTTAGAGGTAAATGTCCTAAATGAGAAAAGCTTTCGCCCAGACCCCCGTCTTGCGTTCGCAAGACCGCCCATGCAGTGACCAGCTGATGGATCCATGCAAGAAGCAGCAGCCGGCTTGCACAGGCGAGCCCAGCCGAACACGAACCACACGCAGCGCTCCCACGTGCGCTTAGCTTGCACCAACACGCTGCAGCCCGCTTCAGGAACAAGTCGATGAAGTCAACCAGGATGTGGTCAACACTTCAGTAAGGTATACATAATATGCTTTTCCCCAGAGGCCTTTGCAGTAAACCCACAACGTTTTGGAGGTAGCTTCACTGCACAGCTTTCAACTTGCTGGATAAATTGTAATGGTTGTTCACTGCTAGTACTGCAACACTAGCTATTTCCTTCCTTGAGCTCCTTTCATTTATTTTCTTTCTCTCATAGATGGTTGAAAGTGGAAAATAATACCAGATGATTAGTTAGATACCTTTTGGGTATAAAACTTCAAAGAAGGGAGAGTAATGATGAAAACATAATAATCAAAGTTTTCACTTAGATTTATTATTATTACTACCATGAATATTTTTCAATTTTTAGAATGCATGTCACAAAGAAAATGCGTGTGAAGCTTTCAGTTTTTAGCACTCTATTTATTAAAAACAGTTTCATTCAATGTCCATAAACAGCAGATGCTATTTTAGTGAAATCCATAAGCAATAAAGCTACTCATATTCTAATTCAGATATCTTGATCATTATTATCAATTCTGTTTTGGTGATTATTTAGTTCCATTACAACAGTAAGTGCTAAGAGCTTTCTAAATTAAGATTCATGATAGTCATTCTAGCCATGTTAAGGAAAAACAGCATTAACCTGGTTATCTAAATAGCATCTTACACTAAACAAAAAAAAATTGATTACTTCCTTGGTAAGTCCAACAGGATTTTTCTCAACAGCCTGACAACCTGATTTTTAAATGAAACATATTTTATCTACGCACAGAAGTTATTGATCTGTTAACTTCAAAAACTGCGGATAAGACTATTACTTATTTAGTATTCAAAGGTATGCTAGGAGTTTTCACAATAATTATAAATAAGTTTCCCTTTTGATCTACAATCTAATAGCCAAATCCAAAACCCAGGAAAGCTCAAAACCCAACATGACTTTTCATGGAGACTTTATTCTGTTACAGACATTCAGCAAAATCCGGCAAGATGTACATGACTAAATATGCACACGGTAACTATCATTTTGATCCTGAGCTTTCCTGTTTGATACTGATTTTTATTTTCTTGTTACCCTCTCTGATTAAATTGTATCAAAAATGAGCACAAAACTGGGTAGATTCAGAAGTCCGCATTGTGATTACCTTATGGTAAGGCTATTCAGATGGTGGAGTGTCATGCATGATCAGACACACACCATACACACCTTATTAAAAACACCACGGAGCACTTTATAAGAGCTTTTTTTGCATTTAGACATAACTTTGCTACACTTTATATGTTTGTTTGAACGTTTCCAGGGCACAGACAATTTATAGGAAAACTTCAATTAGATGGTTCAGCTGCATTTGAAAACAAGGCTCAGGGAAAAAGGCATCATTAATCTTCACTGAAGCTCTTCCTTTTGAAAGTTAAGTTTCCAGAAAACCTCAAACCTCCTTTTGGATGAAGGGGAGAAAGAGACTTAAGTTAAGCTCAGGAATAGCATTTCTATAGATAGTTTAATCAAGACCCACACTAAGGATTAAAGACTAATCTTGTTAGAGAACTAATGAACTTTGGTAAAAATAGACAATATTTGGATTCAAATATTAGTTATATATATTTAATGCATTGCAGTGCACTGTCTTTTCAGCCAAAACTAAAAACTGCATATTTGTTTTATTCCCAGTGTACTCAGACTGGAATCAATCAAGCTAAATTTAGAGATTGTCTTCTGTGAGCAGCAAAACGTGCAATTGAGTTGCCTACAAATCTGTAGTTTGAGCTGGAGATCCAGTGTGGATTCTCAGATGTCAAACAAGGGCTGATCCAAATAGTAGTTGTTCCCTCAGCAGGGTTCGAGGGTATTATTAAATTCTCTCTGCTCAGCTGTCAATTTTCATACAATTTGCAAGATCGTGGTATCTTTGAGGGTTTTGTCTTCCTCTCATATTTGCTTGAATTTAGCCAACAGGTTCTAATGGTACCGTCACACAGCTCACATAAACACACAGTGTAATCGTTACTACCTCTCTTCCTTAGTAAATCAGGCTAAAAACATAGGAGGTGAGCCTCTGAGACTCTTCGAGACCTCCAACATTCAGTGTAGAATTGTCTCTTCCTGTGTACAACCCCCACTGTTTTGTCCAGGCCAGTTATAAATGACTTCATTGATTTGTGAGTAGAGTATCTAGTAATTAGTTGTTTTTTCTAATGGTCATGCCATTTGACATATTAAATGTTGTGCATTAGTTAAACAACAGCATAGAAATATCAATAGTCTGGTGCCACTGTGTATAGCTCCTTTCCATTAGAGTGCAGATATGTGCGAGACCTTGAATTGTGAGTAATAGGGGACTGTGTTTCTCTGTGATATATCTGGTGAAGTCCATGTACATATTTTGTACCACTACACCTTCAGAGATAGCCTAAAATTACTAGGATTTCATTTATCTTCCTGGGGCTTGGTAAAAGGATTATTTAGGGGTTTACTAAAAAAAAAAAAAAAGAATTTTAGAATTTTGCCCAGAGAATTTTGCCTTTAGCTGACCTCACCCACCACTTCTCTCATGAATAACAGGCTCACTGTCTATTTTCTCTACTGGAGAATCTCTGTATAGCTGACAAGATGGCATATTTGGGGTGTCCATTGATGTTTCTCTCTTTTTCTTCCAGTGTTGCTGTTTAGTCAGGAGAAAAACTGTATTAGGCAGGGGGACCTAGTAGCAATTTCCGCCACCACTGAGGTTACCTTGAAGATAGAAACAGGAAGATGGAGTCAGACTTTTCACAGCAGTGTGTGGTGGGAGGAACAAGAGCCAAAAAGATAAATCGAAGTACGAATGTGTGCTCCAGCTTTGGAGGTTCTCGAGGCCTAACATGACAAGCCCTGAGAAACTTCATGTCAGTTTTGTGGCTTGGCTTTGAGCAGATGGTTGGATTAAAGATCTGCTACGGTCTCTTGTGACCTGAATTATTCTACCATTTTGTAATTTTATGATTCCCTTTCAAATTCACTGTCTGTACATGGACAGACCTGCAAACACTGACTTGCCATAAGACGTTGAAATAAAGAATGAACATTAGCAATCATTAACAAAACTGGCAAGATCAGGCCTGTGAATCAATACTTCTGTAACGTATTTTTAAGTTTGAAAGACTCCTTTCAGATAATTGTAGTGAAATGGAATGTCATATGTAAAAATAGCATCTTATGTACTCACTTACTTTTGGTCTGTAGCTAACTTGCTAAACTATACTGGATAGACAGCGTCCCTAGGGTCCTAATACTGTTGCTGTGTTTTCATGGTTTCTTAGGCCATCACTCCTGTAGGTGTTAAATGCTTCTATAAATGCATACACTAGAGAGAGAAATGAGTACGACAAGTTTCAACTCCCCAGAATTTCTGGTAGGATTTGTTTAAGGAGTAGAAATGTGTTTTATACTGTCGGGCATTGGACGCATTGTAAGACCTCACCTGGCTTTGGGTGATTTTTAAAAAATATCACATTACTTGGAGAACTCTCCTTCAATAAGGTTTTTGTGTTATGGGGAAAAGTTATTTACAACCTTGGTGGGTTCCCCTTTGAAGTCATTTGTCTTGTTGAGAGGGGAAGTGGAGCTGGCCTTTGAAGAGTCTCATTTCATCTTGGATCTCTCCCTTTGAAGTACACTTTACCCCGTGGGCATTCCCTGTGGAAAATCTCTCATTGTTCATGGGTCTCCTAAGAAAATATTCCCCCGAGGCACACGTCCCTGAAGAATAATTTACCTTGGAGATACACGTAGTGATGTATTTTTCATCCTTGCCAACAGCAGGCAGAGTCTAGTCACACCAACTCCACAATTATTTTGCAGTGAAAATACAGGTGATTGTTAGCATAGTATGTAGAGGGTAGTTTCATAATGCATATAGTGTCCAAATCTTGATAAACTCAGTTTCCTTAATGCTCCTGAAAGAATACAAGATCTTTCAGTACTAATTTGCAGCCTTCAGACATCCTTAATTTTCCAGTGCCTTTCATGCTCAAGTGTTCTCATTCCTACTTCCTAACAGCAAACATTCTCTGAAAGCCTGAAGAAAATCCTGTCAGCCATTTCAGGCCTGATGATGTTCAAACACATCATGACTGTAATAGAAATAAAAGTTTTTCACCTTAAATAATTTTCACTGTGTTTGCTATAGAACTGTAACAAACTGAAAAGTAAATCTTCCCTTTTGGCTCAGTTCTCATTGAGGTCTAGCACGTCAGTGAGGTTGCAAACTACAAATTAGGAGCATAAACACAAACAAACAGCCACACCTATGGTCCATAAAAGCTTTTCAACCATTAAAGCAGCACTACTTCTGCTAAGTCCTACCATTGCCTGATTTCAAAGATATAAGAAAGGTTAATAGTTATGCATACAGGCTCAGCTCTAAGCATAACTAAAACAGGCAGTTAACTTGAACAGTAAATTTCCAGAATGGGAAAACAGCCATGGATGTGCTCTTATAGCCCTGGAGAGAGAGGCCAGCTGCCAACACTGGCCCAGGTACATGGACACCCAGCAGGTTGTCGGAGTCCTGCCAATCCTTGTCCCAGGCCTTCTGATCCCTCCACTACCACAAAGAGTATCAAATCTGGCCTTGCAGGACTGTCATTTCTGTCATTTTTCCATTGCAGGAATGACCCATTTCTGCTCCGGCCTCGCTTACTCTGAAGGGATGCAGTGCTGCAAGTCTAGAACCAACTCAGTACACTGTATTTATTTTTGAGTACTTATTTAATTTAGTCTATGCTGGCAACAATCCTACTGTTTTGCAAAGGGCCTGTGTCACTATGAAAATCTATGATAGATCCACAACTGCAGCAAAAGCATTGCATTAAATTCTAACATTTAATTCTGAATGCTGTATGAAGTACACAGTGGATAATACAATACGCACAGTTTGCAGTTTGTTTATGTGTGTGTATATATACATATATATATAAAAACTTTTATTTATAAAGCTTCCATTATCTCTGAAAATGGAGAATTCTGAAAAGAGGTAAGAGCTCAACCTACTTGAAGGCTTCCTTTTAAAATAATGTAATTGATTTGGGTAAAGATAGTATGATATTTCCTATTGCACTATATTTAAGTATTAATTGATTTTGCCTATGAAATTTCTATCTCTCTTCTGCAAGAAAACATTTGACCATCATACTTGTTTCATATTTTCATGGTAACCAACTGTGATGTCATGTAAGGACAGATTATGAGGTTAAAAAGTGCCCAACATGGAGTTAAAGAAAGAAGCAAGAAAGTCTCAGAAAAATTATATGTATTTTTCAAAGTATTCAAAAGAAGTGGAAAACATGCCTACAGTAAATGCAATAATTGTTTAACTTAATTTGTCAAAGAGGTTTTTGTGGTTGGGTTAGCCATGATAATAGTAATAGTAATGGTAATAATAATAGTAATAATAATAATAATAATATGTGGGAACATTTACAAAGACCATAGCCCTATTAGACAATAACCAGAGACCTTTATATCCAAAAATAGTTCAATAGCCTGCAAACCTGGGATTTTAGTTCAGTTTTGTTTAGAGAACTCTTCAGTTTGAACACATGCATATGTTGTGTTCACACACAGGACTTTTACTCTGGTCCTTCATCATATCAAATGTTTATTGGACGTTGTTTGCAGAAGTTGTATTCTTTATAGTTACAGCTATTTCTCTTGCAAGTTAAGAATTTTCATTCATTAGATAAAATACAATAACATTTTATAACAAGGGACCATTTTCCTCATGGCTGGCCTCATTTTTATAGGAATACCCTCCTCCGAAATTCACCTGCTGATAAAGGCAACCCGGGGCACGGTACACATAACAATCGGCATAGAACAAGGTTGTTATCGCAAAGTCTGGAGAAGGCATAGCAAATACTATACAAGGAGAAAATGAATGTTATTAAATGTCTAACATACTTAGCAGACTGAAGAAATTAGACCCTGAAGTATGACTGTCATCATAGGAGGGGAGAAAGGGAGAAGAATCACACTATGTTCAGCTATTCTTACTTTTCTCTCCTGGGCATCTACTACTGCCTCCTGTTAGAGAAAGAGTACTTGGCTAGATGGAGCACTGGTTTGCTCTTGTATTTAACCTGGCTGTAAAAAGTGCTGAAAAGCATGAAATCTAAGAAGCAGTACTATACTTGATCATACTTTCATAATGAAGTCCATCTTTGTTAAAGAGATCACAAAATTCCAATGAATTCAAATTTAAACTGTCTATAAGCATAACTTTGTTTACATCTTTCATTTATGATGATATTTCAGCTAAAGTTGTTATAAAATTGCCCTGCTTTTGTGCTATGTCATAAAATGGAAGCATATATTACATTAAGCAGTAACGAGCTGTATCTCATATAAAACACATAACCGCATAATTTCATAGATATATATCTATCTATAGATATATATCTATGAACAATGAAATTGCCCCAAAATTAAAACCCTCCTGGCAGTGTATTTGTAAACACAATCAGCCCATAATCCAATAAAGAGACTCTGTTTTGAATTAATGTGAATTGCTTCTCTATTCTGCCTTTACAAATAGAACTTTTCATCTGAACTTCCTCACTCTCTCTCTTCGTTTCACTAAAAATAATTGTAGTGATTTTCTTCCTCACTTGTAAACAGCAGAGGAAACATTTGAAAAGTAGAATAAAATCAAGTTAAAAAAATAAAAGAAGCAGATATAATTCTTTTTATACCTGCAAATAGAAAAAACAAATCTAATTTCTCAGAACTTCTAGCACGAAACACTTTGCATGTTAAAAAGAAACTATCACTTCAATCATTTTTTATGATTCTGATAATGAAAATGAAAGCTAGATTGTTAAATGGGAAGTGCAATAATTTTATATACACATAAAAAAGAAACCATTTCTTTAATTTTGATAATTTAAAACAAAATTTTCCAAATGACAATCTTTTATTTATAATTCATTAACCTTCCATGCAACAGTATTTAGTACAAAAGCAAATCTTAAGATATACGAAGACAGATGAAATACTTGGAGGTTAATCCTTGAACAAGACAGGAATTCAAAGAGATGCCTGGTTTGTAATATTTACTGAATCGAGTTAAACAAGGAAAGAAAAAAGATATATTAATAGTATAAGAATTACTATACAGAAAATGAAAGGTAAATTGAAGACTGATATATCTGAAATATTTAACTTCAAGATTGCCTTTCCACTTAGTAAGTGCTTTTCTTCAAGTTTCCAGAACTTCTGTGATGCTGGAAACAATGTGTAGACATGATAAGGAAATTTTACCTATTTGCGAGTATTTTTATTTTTATATCATGAAACTGAAGAAACATTTTGTAATAGATTCTTACTCTTATTAAACTTTGTCAGCCAGATATGATAACTATATAGAACACATGATATTGATTCCAGCTTCCTGACTGGTGCTAGCAGAAGCAATTTTCACTTATTTCCTCAACAGAATGTTATTATATCTATTCTTCCTTAGCTGGTGGGCTGAGAAATAAGAGTTGGCTTAAGCATGGATATGGTCTGTGCTCCCTCAGCTTCACATCAAGAATACTTGATCTTCTTTCTCATATCTTCCAAAGGCAACTACAGGCTTTTCGCAGCTCCCTTTACCCTAGAACATACCACCCTGACACTCCATATCTTCCAAAGGCAACTACAGGCTTCTTGCAGCTCCCTTTACCCTACCCTGACCCCTTACCTTTACCCTTTACCCTGACACTTTCTGGTCCTACAGAAGTCATTGACAAAATCCCATTGATTTGAGTTGGGCCTCAATAATCTTAAGGACAAGCTAATTAAAACCTGGGGGGATGATGATGGGACCCCTTCAGGTTGGGTGACAGGTATGGGGATTGGCGTTGCTGAGATAGCCTGATGGGTCCTCCTCATTCTTTTTTGATCACCCTGTGTCTAATGAAAACACACAGGGCCAAAGCCAGACATGGCCTAACTGCCGCCTGCCCTCTGTGCAGGCTGCTAAGGCTGATGGCCTCAGAGAGGAGTATGGCCCCAAGTTTGTGGCAAAGGAGGGACACACAGAAGCAAACATAGCACAGGGTGGATGTGAAAAGTCTGCAATATGTGAGTCTTAGTCAGGACAGTACTGCCTTTTTCAGCCTACCCCCTGGTTTTCCCCTCTCAGAGCACCAGGTGGGAGCAGGCCCATGCTCAGAGGCCACCCATATACCAAGAAGCGGTGACGCAAAACAGACTTTTAGGTTTGCAAGAAGCTTTCTTAGGCTCCTCTTGACCAGGCTAAAGCAGGACTCCTTCGAAGACTCACTCTTGCCATCCCTTTGGCTCAGAGGCTTCAGATCAGAGACGAGCTGTTTCTTTAAATCCTCCGGCTTAGATTGGTTGCAGGCCTGCAGGAGTCTGTGGCCAAAACTAAAGCCAGGGACAATTCCTGAACAAGGAAGCTCACAATGCCCTGTTTATTTATACAGCTCAAATGATTGAAATCATTATGTCCCAGACTAGCAGGACCTATTTATAAACAAAATCTTCAGATGAGCAATATAGCAGGACTCTCCACTGCTCCGTAACAAGCGCCAACCCCATCCCCCCATCTTCACTATAAAGCTCTGAGGCCCTTCTGACTTGCCACATGAAAGATGCATTCCTCGCCTGTTAAATTAAAATCTAATCACATTCTGCAGTAAACAAGGCACAAAGAACACTCTCAAAATTATGGGATGAAAACCAGCAACACCATGGGCCAAACTCTCCCCTCAGATCTATCCTGCAGCTATTTAACAAGTGCAATCAGTTATATGCTTGAGAGCTTGACAACGCCACCCCACCAGACTTTTGATGTGCTTGGTATTCCACCCTCTTCCATAAATTATGGATCTTTAGATCTGCATGTCCTCCATGTTTGTGATGGCTGTTATCCAACCGAGGGATGGCTTACGAAGAAGTGGATATTTCTCTCAAAGCACTTAAATTACTCCTATGTTTCTGTCTATACAAAGATCTGGATCTACTTAAATGGGCATCAGTTGCATTTGGAGCTTTGGAAGGAATAACTTTTTTTTTTTTTTTCATCCTCATACACTCATCCAATCTAAACAAAGTGTGAGATCTAGACAGCAGACTCACACTTCAGTGCCATCTGGACCTTTGCCTCTCAGGAGCACCTTTTGACACTTGAAATGATCTTACCAAGGCCTAACAATCTGCATGCAAGAGAATGGGAATGCAGCTGAAGTTCAGAGAGGGTGGTGAACCCAATGTGAAATCATAGACTAGTTTTTGAGTTTGTCACATATCCCCTGCAGTCAGTGTGGACAACAGAGATCTTACAGAACCTACAGATCATGTGTATTGAATAATCATTTGCCTATACACTTTTTATAATCTTACCAGTTTAATTTAACTATGGTAATCACAAGTCCTTGATATGATTAGAATTTAAGAATTAATAAGGTTTACAGTGTTTTGCATTTTTCTCCCCAGTGTAGACAAAAAGCATTAACTAATTTGTCTTCAGAAAAACACTTTTATTATCCCAGTTTTATGAGGTGAAAACTAAGAGGTTAAGTAACTTGCCTGAAGTCATTCAATAAGGTACACTGGGATTAAAATTTAGGAGTTCCTGGCTGCCAGCCCTACTTTTCGACCACTAGAGCACTTTGCCTCTTATTATAAGAATTTAATTTACTTGGCAGAGAATACCTCTTTCATGTGCTAAGCCATACACTGCCATTCGAATGAAGCTTAAAAAAGGTGAGAAGGCTTGCAGATCCCACTGTGAAGTAATGATAATCATGTAATGACCATGATGATTGCATTTAAAAATCTTGATCTAAGAGATCACTTATATTCTGTAAAAAGAAACCCTTTTTTAAAAAAAAAAAAAAATGAGTTTTCATAGGCAGGCATCTAATTTCTACAGGAGCATCTAAAGAAATAAACTGAAATCTAAGGAAACTGTAACAATCAGGTCACTGGTGTTTTGATATATCTTTCCAACTTTCCAACTTTGACATGATGTCTGTTTCCCAGCTCGATTTCACTGAAACGCAGTGAATGTGTTAACATTCACCAGACACCAGAAGACGAGCAGTCTTCATCTAATTTTCAGCTCTTGGCTAGCGTTCTTACCTTTGTTTTGTCCTGCCATATTCTTCTTTTGAGAGTTCTCTTTTTATTTAGTATAGACACCAAAAAAAAAAGCTAATGGCACAATATGGACAAGGCTGCATGCATGTCTCCATAGGGATATAAATTGAAAGTAGGTGAGTAACAACATAGCTAGAAATGCATTTTCATGTAGCCATTTTTACAGGCTAATGTAATATAATAATGGAAAGCTCTGCACGTACTATAAAACAGTGGTCACTCTCTGGAGATGAACTGTAGGAAATCTATGGGTGTGAAAGACAGCAAGAGAAAAAGTGAGTGTGGGGGGGAGATAGAGTGACCACATTTTGAACAACCACAGAGATTTCCTATATCTCCAAGTACAGCCATTTCATTTATCCTCCCACAAAAAATTCATAAATGGTCATATGAGCTTTGTGCTACTTTGCTCCAGCTGCCAGGTGGAACTGTTCAGGTGTATCATAAATTCACCACCAAAGGATACAAAATCTTTTATTTTCTTATGGAAGAATTGCCAAAATATACAGACATGAAATCAAAGAAAGGAATGTCAGAAGGACAGTAGCAACCATTATGTGAATGTCTTTAGATCTCAAGACAGAATCTGAACATAGGCTGGTTATTGCAACAGAAAATGAACACAGTGGTTATACACATATCCAAGGAAAAAAAGCTTACTAACATTAGTGAGGATAAAAAATAAAATAAAAATAAAATAAAATAAAATAAAATAAAATAAAATAAAATAAAATAAAATAAAATGATGGTACAAGGCACTTCTTTAAAAATACTGAAGAAAAAGAATGAACACTTGATAAAATGAATTAAATCTTATGCCAGAGGTTTTAAGTTTGGAGGCATGAGGAAAGCAATCATTATTGAAAATGTATTCTGACATGTAAAGATCATTGGCAAATTCTCCTAGCAAATAAAAAGAGCACAGGCAGCAAGATATTTTAATTATTTTTGTGTACAGCTGATACACACATATTTGTCAAAAGCACAGTAAAAATGATTTGTTTAAACTCCAGAATGGTTCATTGTCACCTCAGTTCATTTAACCTGTTAAGTTTCTTTAAACATGAGTTGTTTGATTTACTCTTTTTTGCTGTTGTTATTAGTGCTCAGCACTGTGATAATTACCTAGACAGCACAAAATTCACTGTCCTCTCCCCTGCACCTCTTCCTCTTCATGTTCACACATACAGAAATGAAATCGATGTCTGAACCACTTTGTTACTATCAGACAGGTTGGCTTCTTTTGCGAATGCTTGTTATTTTCAACAGATTGGTAGGCACAGTAGAAATATGTCCCCATTGCTCATTTGGCCCAGGCTTTATATCTGATAAGCCTCTTAACCCTCTGTGCAAGTCAGATTATTACTGGAAGCATTGCAAGATCTAGGAATGCTAAGAAGATTCCCCAGTGATCCTGGTAAGACTGTGCCAAAAATCTCTTCATCAACTAAGAAGGAGGATTGCTGAAAGCCAAGATTGAGTCAATATGTATTAAATACCTGAGGGGTGAATGTAGAGAGGATGGGGCCAAACTCTTCTCGGTGGTGGCCAATGACAGGACAAGGGGTAATGGGTACAAATTAAAGCATGGGAAGTTCCACCTCCATGTGAGGAAGAACTTTCCTGTGAGGGTGACAGATCCCTGGAACAGGCTGCCCTGAGAGGTTGTGGAGTCTCCTTCTCTGGAGATCTTCAAAACCCATCTCGATGCCACCCCTGTGCTACGTGCTCTACATGTCCCTGCTGGAGCAGGGGGGTTGGACTAGATGATCTCTAGAGGTCCCTTCCAACCTCAACCATTCTGGAATTCTGGGATTCTGTGAGTCTCTCCGTGCTGAAAATAATTATTCCAGCTATAACAAGTTGTATCGGATTTCTAGAAGGAACTGCAGAATATAAGGACTTAATAGAAAGATAACCTGCCCTTTGTCCTGACAAGGACCCCATGATTTCTACAAATAAGACATGCTCCTGCAAACCATGTGAAGTTATGAGCAATCGGAACTCTTCTGGAGACATCCTAATAGCATAGCATTTCCCATTAGCCAAGCTCCTTGACACTGCCAGTAAGATGCAAGATGGGGGAAGGGGACAGCAACCTTCAGGCTTTGAACACCTTTCTCTCTTTTTTAAAGCAAACAAATAAAAATAGAAATTTCTCCTTTCCTATAGTCTAACAGGAGCTCCTACTGATTCTTCGAACTCGAGTTGACTGAACAAGTGTTTTGTCTTATTTCTATTCCATCTCATTCAATATCTTTCTTTCTTACATGCTCTGAGAGATCAGTCAAAAAGGCAAATTCAAAATCAGTGGATCCACCACATAATTTCTCAAATTTCCAATAGCAGAAACACTTCCTCCTGCTGTGCATCTTCTCCTGGGAGCCAGCTTGGCCTGGTGAGAGGAGCCTATTCCTGTCAGCTTCTAAGGCAGGGAAGAGTCCAATCCTCTGCCAGCTTTTCCAATGTTTTTTAGACAAACTCCTTTGCCTCCAAAACTGTTCCTGTCACAGAACATCTCAGTGATAGTCCCAGCCATCCTCACATATAACATGATCTCTTATGAGATTCACACATCACACGAACAAAAAGACCTCATGTCTTCACCACAAGGACATGGAGTTTAGCTGATACAAGGGTAAATGAGATCTGTAGGCATCCTGAGCAAAACACAAGTTTCCTACAGGGACAATATGGATGAGCAGAGTCAGGATGGTTTTGCCACATTGTTTTGCTTTTCTACCTTATTGGATGCTAAGGGATTTAAACACACTCAACTTACCATTTTTGCCAGGAAATTTGAAGTCAAACTCTGTTTTCAGCTATACATGTAAATCACTGTAGAGTGATATGCATGCAAACAAGAGCAAAACTTAGACCACAGATTTTCCAGGGAAAAACAAGTGCTGCATTTCAGGCAATTAGAAGCACTAAAGTAAACATTTAGTCACCATTGACTCATGAGCCGAAAAACACAGTAGTCAATTACAGCTTTCGGCAGCAATAATTAATATGGTGTTGATGAAAACTGTGTTTTTCACTCAACATACAAAGCTATTCCAGGTAATTAAATGTAACCTCATCTATATGTAATTTGTCTTTAATCTGCACATGATACAGAATTTCAACCTCATATCCTGTATTCTGGAAGGGAAATAATAGAGAAACATTAGCTAAAGTATATACCCAGTAACCCTAATATGATTTGTTTGCATTTAAAAATATATCACATTTTATGATTAAATATTTGACTATAAAAAGGTTTGTAATTTAATAATTTGCACAATCTTTCATACATTACTCCTTATTTCTGATTTACAGAGATCAATTTTAACTGTACACACCATATCCACATTCATTTCTCTGTATGTTTTAGGCTCCTTTTCCAGAGGCATCAAATAAAAAGAAAGTAAATACTTATGGAAAAGAACATTGTTGTCACTTCTGCTGAAGGACTTCTGGTATTATGAAGCTTCTGAATACAGAATGACGTGTTATGTATAAAGTACTCTTTAGTATACTGTATTGACCTCATTTTTCAAACTGCAGATTATCTATTTTTCCCACTGAACCTAATGAAACTTGAAATGCACCCTTGAAAATTAATGTATATCACTGCTTTCTAAGTTACTGTTTACAAAACTGAGTAATTTAGACTCCACATTCAAGGCTGACTGGCCAACTACTTCCAGCAATAGTCATACAGCAGGAAACAGTGAGAGAGGAAGTGATCCTCTATTTGAGGAAGCTTCAATTTACATATATTTAGATTTGCTAGATTTAGATTAGATTTGCTAAACTTTAAGCTGTTTCTCCAAGAACTGGTCACCAGTTGAAGCATCAAAGTTTCATGTGACTGTTACCAAAGCTAACCTCAATCAAGAGACGATTTTGAACCTGAGGTGTCAGCACTACATGGCTAACACAACTGATATTTTCTAATCTGAGTTGCAGATTAGTTATCCCTGATAGGTTCTTAAAATAAGCCTTCAAAAGAGAAAGATTCTAATACAATTAGAAATGAGGAGGGTTGCTATTAACTTAATGCCAGGCATTTTCTGTTCTTCCCCAAACCACGGTAACGTTGCCATCTTCGTTATCCTAAGAGGATCTTGCTTCATAACACTATCACAGCTTTATTCTTTCTAAATAAAACTGACTACTATAGTATATTTAGTTGTATATTTAGTTGCCATACTTTAAAGTTCTTTAAATAAGTGGGACTTCTCTGATTACTAGTTTGGCTTATTTCAAAAGAATGCAGCTAGCTAATCCTCAAGTATTAGCATTATCAATTCTCACAAATTAAATAACATGAAAACATGATTAATACTCCCAGCCAATGACACTTGCCGCTAAGGACATAACAAGGTATTTTATATTGGTAACTATAGCTTTTGTTGGCCTAAGCAACTACCGTGAGGTATGATTTTTCAGAAGCATTCACAGTGTATTTGAGCAAAATTCAAGAAAAGACGTGTGGTCCATTCAGGTGGATTTTCAGTCCATGAAATGTACTTAATGTAAAATTGTAAGACTCTCTGATACCAACGAAATTCCCTGGCTTTGGCATCAAACAAACTCTTTCTCTAAGCATGTAAAAGAAAAGACTTTAACATTTATTTGGAAAGGGCACAAGCCAAAAAGAATGTCACAGTCATCCAATAAACTAAAAGCTCAGTACAGTGGCCTACATGGGTACAATAATTAAGCCTATTCATGTTATTTATTTGAAGGAAAAAAGAGGGCTTTTCCAGAAACCATCTGCACATTGTTAAAGAAGAGTGAATTACCTATAGCCTTCAAAGGAAAATAGTGGCTGTTAAAATAAATTTGGGGGTTGGAAGGAATTAGAATAAGGAAGGCAGGCCTGAGTTACAAGGCTTGCACATCCCTCTGGATTTTGGCTCCCTGGTTACACAAAACCCAGGTACTCATAGATGCAGGATTTCAGCACAGAGGCATTGACCCACCTGTCAGATCTGGAGCCAGGGTTGCCAATACCCAAATCTAATTCTTTGCTTTGAAGTTGTCTTCTGAAGCAGTTTAACAATAAGAGGGGAAATAAAACACATAATGTCCTCTGGCAAGAATGTAGAATTGCAGATGGCGGGATAGATCTACTGCTCAAAAACTATTAGGTAAGACCCTTAAATTATGAGCTTAAATAATAAAGTGCATGCTGGATTCTCTAGAGTCACCTTTGGTTTCGAGCTGTTGGTGCACGTGGGCACACTTTCAAGTGTTTTACCACAACCACAGGAGCTGAAAACTTCTGCTCTTTTTCAAATGAAAAATGAGATTCTCACATGGTCACTTCATTTCAGCAATGGAGGCTTTAAAGAAAGCTCTAGTCAGGGCAAGTTTCATGATAAAATGGTTAAAACTGGGAATACTATTGGTCTTTTCAGAATTCATGAACCTCAAAAGAAGCCAGGCAAAATCCACTCGGTTTCAGGTTTCATAGAACTTTGCAGCTCAGCTCCACTTTGTCCTAAAGTTCACTAAAGTTCAGCCTTTCAAGTCATTCTGATTCGATTTATGGTTTTCTTCCTAAACCATAAAAAACTTGGGGTATTACATGAATTTGACATGAGCCAGGTGGAAGTCAGTAGGTCTAACAGTGTCTTGATTTGAGATTTTGAGTCTGTTTTAACACAAAACAGAAAGCAAAATTCCATCTTCATCTGCAGCTGCAAAGAAAAAAAAAAAAGTTTCATATGATCCTCTGTGAGCCAAATCCACTGAGCCCTCTGGAGCTCTTGGGACTCACAGAAGCCCATGCTTGCTTAACTGTGTGTCAAGATTGGTCTAGGGGTCCTGGCATGAACTCCTCCAGGGAATGCTAGGAGCCCTGGAAGCACGGCAAAGGGAAAGGTGTGGACCCGCTTTGCCTCAGAGAGTGTTTTTACTGTACCTCCTCCAGGGATGCAGAGCATCACAGCCTGGCCTTACCACAGGATTTACTTGAGCCCAAGGCTCAGTTTTCTGAAACACACAATATCTAGTTCACCTTTGCACAGAGAATACTTGCAGCTTATGTTCCTTGGTGCTGAGATGTGCTGTCCTGCTTTGCATTGCAGCTAATTGGAGTCTTGACCCTGTGGGGCCTGTCCAGGACTTGGCTGAATGCAATGCACAAGGACAGGGTGGCCAGTCTCACTCTTCCTGGGCATTTCTGCATGGCATGACACAATGCATTTTGCTAGTCACCTGTTATGACCACAACTTGCCTTCTAACCACATTACACTAAAATTCCAGCCTTTCTGTGTTCAGAGTGTCTCCCCAAAAAGGTCAAATCAAGA
The DNA here is from genome assembly GCF_000705375.1 of Tinamus guttatus. Next base: position 382,185 of record NW_010586260.1, on the reverse strand, counting down.
AAATGATAATAAATAATCTACAGCATATTCCATTCCCTTTGGGTACAGTAAATTAGTTTTTCAGGCATTCTTCGGCATCCCCCTGCTGAATAATAAACTAATAACTGAACTATAGACCTGCAACTGCAGCTGGAGTGCAGAGGAACACGAGCTATCCCAGGTAACACAAGCAGTCTGGTCACAGAAGCTGAAACACCCTATAGACTAATTCGCCCTGTTGAAAGTCATATTAAACTAGGGCTCCACCAAGCCTTGTGACAGTACCAGATTGTTTTTAGTATCTGAACTGAGTCAGTTAAAGCCAAACTGGGTAGCTTTGTGCTATATAGGATATGTACATTTTAAAACACAGACCATTTCTGAGCTCTGCTACAAGCCTGATTTACCCTTTCTTGTTCTCTTCTAGTCTCTGTGATGACTTTCTAAGGTAAAGAACCTGCCCAAGTAACAAGGAAATCAGAGTGCAGTAGCATAGATTTTCCATTATAAATTTCAGTAATAAATCCTTGCTACTCAATTAACAAACTATTCAGGAAAAAGCAAGGTTTCACTGGTAAAGGGTAAATGAGGTTTTGCTTTACCGATGTATTAATTTGCATCTCTCAGCATAGCAGGTACAAAGGAAATAAATAGATTTATTTCCAAAATTCATATTTGAAATTAGCATTTTCCTCTGTTATTTCACCTCCAAGTAAAATGGTAAAATTTTACCTCATGGTGAAATTCTAACTCTAGTTAGGAATTTTTATCTGTTAGGACAGAATTTTGCTTTGTGAGACTAGACTAAAGTGAAAACTACTATTTTTTTTCACCAAAGTGCAAACTCAACTTATATAAAATGAAACGCGAAAGCATGTATTAAATTAGTACCACTATTTACTGAAGTTTAACAAGAAAGCGAAAGATATATATCTTTTGGTTTATCTATATTTCTCTTACACTGTTATTAAACTCCCCCCCAATATGATTTTAATAATCTTTAATTAACACACAATAAATATCCTATTAAATTGAACTGTTTAGTTTGAGAAAGCAATTACTCATTTGAGACATTTAATTTGAAGGGTTACCACAGATCCTTATCTCTGTAAGATAGATTGTAATACTTCGTGCTAGAAATTTTGTAGAGAGTTGATTTCAGGGTGAAAATCATGCTTGGACATTTCAAAAGCACTTACAACCCTAATTTACTCCATACAATATTAAGCCTCTCTACGAGTTATGTAATTTATGTGAATAGTTACCCTATGTTCTCTATGGAATTAATGGAGAGATCTCGTTTTCTTTGTTGACTATATAGCCAATTTGAGGTAACTGTGTTCCTCAGTTCTGTCCCTGGATAAATGCCTAAACTTAGGAGCAACAACTACGGACCTCAGATGACAAGCATACACCTTTCACAAAACGCTAATGTTTGCAGAAAATTCCAGCCTTCATTCAGATTTCAAGATGGGGAGGAAATTCATTCAATTTGTCTATTAAGGAAATATGCAGTCTTTGTAGTCCACAATTATTTAAAATCATATGTATGAAGCTCAGGAAATATCTGAAATTTCTATGGAATTACTCATCCATCTTTCCACTGAAAACTTTAAGGTCTATCTTGGAGTAGGATTAGAGAAAATCTCTTGTGGTTAAGCTCTGCTATTGAAATGATAAAATTGATAATAGGAATTTACCACTCTTATTGATACTTTCTCTGTTGAGCTATCTTCTATGGGGTGGTTTTTCAGACAACTCTGCATTATTTAGGTCTTGCTGTGCATCCATCATCCATTTCCCTTTTATTTATTTTTACATATTAGTGTAAAGGCAGAATGCATTCTGAGCCCCCTGTGGCCAGCAGTTTGGTCAGCAAATGTGTACATATGGTAGGTTAATGTATTTGTGAATCATTTGTTACGATTACAAACAAAAAATAGGTAACTGAGTGAAATACTGTTATTATGCGTAAAATCATTGTAACTTTACATGGCCTCCTCTTTTAGTTTAGCTCTCCCTTGAGCATTTATTCATTTGTTTGCCCTTGCCAAAAGAATTATTCACCTAAACACAGCCCCCTCATGATGTCAGTGGAAGTCTAAGCAACCTACGGCAGAGAATGTTCAAAGCTCATAGTAATATAAAGCAATGTTGTCTTATGGTTTGTTTTATTTTCTTGGATATCCTGTTCTGTGAGAAGACTAATCCTGTAACTAAGACTGACTTGTGATTTTTCACAGTATAACAAAGTATAACAAAAATGCCTCCATTTCACCTTTTAATGATTAAATCTCTCCAGTGCCCTGAGCCTTGGACATGCAGGCACATAAGTAATTTTATGCACATGAGCAATCCCACTGAACTCACTGGGTCTACATATAAAGCATTGCACATATTCGTATAAGTAAGATCAAGGACTACTTTTGTCGAGAACATCTGTAGCAAAGGAATGTTGTTGCAAATAAAGAGTGTCTAAGTTGGCAAACCTCACTGCTTTCCTTCATTGCTCAGTCACCCACAAAAGTCGCTTAGTGTCTTTCACAGAGCTTGGCTTAAAGCAATATTCCTTAAGTAATTTGCTTTAACATTATGATAGCATAGTTTACCGAAGCTTTCAGAAAATTAAGAAAAAAAGGAGGGAGGAGGGGAGTATAACCACTTTTTATAGACAGTTACAAGCCAATGGATTGTTTGAAAAACAGAGTTAAGAACATGCCAATTGATAATTCATTCTGCATTTCTTAGTGGTCAGGATAATGGCTTCCTATCTTCATGCAATTTTTTTCACCTGATAATGCTGAATTTTCGAACACCGGTGCAAGCACAGGAACAGTTTATGTAAGTAAATGAACCATGTCAGCAACTGTAATTCAGCCAGCATTGAAAACATGATCAAAATGTATTAAATTATTTCTGATAGTTTCTCTCTACAAGAAGGCAAATCTATTTGAACAACAACAAAAAAAAACTAGGATATGAAACTGAAATAATAAAAATGTCAGGTCTCTTTAAATAGTGTATTAGCGGTCAGATACTCCACATCTTAAGTGGTATTTCATCCTAAAGGAAGTAAGAAAAGTAATTTGTAGCTAAATGTACAGTGTTTCAAAAGGATTGTTCTACAGGTAGATTAAACAAAGAAGCCCAAGCCAAAGAATCCATCCATATAACCATTCTCAAATAGGCAATACATTTCATACAACATAAAAGATAAGCTGTGGTGTTATGTGACAGCTAAGAACTCTTGTATTGATTCCTAAAAATATTGACTTAATTTTATCAAAATGTATTTATTCATCACTGCTGCATCAATGATCTTCTGTATTTTATATGTAAATAATCTATTCTATTCCCTTGATCATGTTAATCTTACTAATGACAAATTACCATTCTCCACGTACAGTTCCTAGATTTACAAATTATCACTCCTGCTTTCAGGGGACTGAGAATCAGCCACGCTTGCTAATGCCTCCATGGATCGCCTGACACATAGCAGATTTTTATATTCCCTTTTAAAGCATTCAGCTCGCAAGAAATAATTTATAAATCTGGCTATCACTCGCACTTATCCTCTTACTGCTTGAGGGGGAAAAAGAACAAGATCAAATTGGGAGGATTATTAACAATTTAAGAACTTTATTTGCTTCAATTAACCCTTTGCAGGAAAGATTGCATGATAAAAAGTCTTGGTTTTAGGAAAGGAAGGTGAAGTGTCCTGTTTATTTAATTATGGTGGAGAAACTGGACAAACAGAAAATATTACCTACAAATCTTCATTTACTGATTTTAGAGAAAAAAAAGTGAATTTTAAATGTACACTTAAACATAAGAGCTTTCTCTCTTCCTAGCAAACAGAACATGACCTGATTTAAGGAACTAGAGCTGTGACAAATCAAGCAAGCTAAAAATTCAGACTTTGGGGCTGCTCTCTGTTGCTCTCCACCTGTGCATAGGGGCAACCACATGCAACCATTCTCACTGGGAAGCATTTTATCTCCACTTGGCTTTTGCCTTGTAATGGTATAAATGGCCGTGGGACAGCAGAGAATGAGATCCTCAAAACTTGGTCCTTCGTTTAAGGTTCACCTACTCTGCTGTAGCCCCGTACGGCAACCTTCTTCCCATGCAGAAACAAATGCCTTCAAGACAGCTTGCTACCTTTTACTGCAAGGAGCTCCTTAGCTTTCTCTGTGCAAAGGAATGAGAACTGGCTGTAATTACTGAGCTAGTGCTGGAGAAAAAAAAAGGGAATTATCTGTCTCATCACTGTAAAAATATTTTGAGAGTCTCTCTCAGGGTGAAGGCCTGCAGTAAGAGGAGTTGTGACATAATATGAGATTCAGGTGCCTAGCACTGGACGAGATGAATCAAAAAAAAAAAAAAAAAAAAAGGACAGAGAATTCCTCTGAGATCACTGAGTGGCTAAACTCAGGAGATACCATCACTCCAGAAGGTGCTTACTTACACCAGAAGGTCTCAGATGGTGAGTCTATGTTAGGGATATCACATACCCTGCTCTCAACCCATTCCCATAGTAACAGAGATACAAGATACCCCACAGCTTACAAATCCTCATTTTGCAGAGAAGAGATGGTTGGAAATCCTTCCCTTACCTTCACTTCTCTCTGACTATGTCACTGCATGTCACCCTAGCCCTTGACCATGTATGTGACAGGATTTTCCTCATTAGGAAGTCTCTTCTACCTACAGAATAAAATTCTTAATGGGATCTGTAATTAGCAGAATGCAATATTTTAACAGACTCTAAACTCCCATTTCTACTTCATTAAATCCAGGTTCACTCTGAGCAGCCTGTGTGTAAATATGTATTTACAATCCTTTTGAAGCACAACTTATTGGCCTGTACGGTATAGCCATTTCCATTTGTCACATCGATAAGTATTTAGGGACTATCTAAAATACAGATCGGATCAATTATAATGGTCTGTCATGTAAATTCTCCTTAGTTAAGTGGCTACTGCCACAATAGCCTTTCAAAAGCACTGCAGTCAGTCACGCATCTAATCTATAGAAACCCAATTCTGATATTCATTCATTATATTAGGGATGAGCAGAAAGGCCAATACTTGGAAGTGAGTGACATCTGGACATGAGTTTTTATAACTCAGATCATAGACACATCCTTACATGCAAACATCCTCCTTCTCCATGTATCAAGCAAGGATAAGCTCTCTTCTTTCTCTTCAAGAAGAGTTAAGATTTTAGAGGGAAGGAGTAATGTAGCGTTGTTGTTAGAGAACAGCATTTCCTTTCCCTCTTGAGCTCTGTGAAGAAGCCAGTTATCAGTACGAGACATCTTTTCCCTTTAGGAATGTCAGGCTAGAAAGGGGACCTGCTACTTTCTGTTTCTTTCAGAAAGGCTAAAAATGCTATATCTTGACTTATATGGACAATTCCCAGGTATTGCTATTACAAATATCTATTAAAAAAAATGGTACTATAAAGACCTGGAACAATTTTCCATTACAAATAAGTGTATCATAAAAAAATGTCTGGACACTCTATGGCACATTTTTCACTGGTTGAGATTCCACTGCACTCATACTGTGGTTATTATTTTCCATATTGCTGGAATGCTAACTCTACAGAATCAATTCTTTGCATGTCTACCACAAGAAAAAGAAAAATATCAAAGTATAACTTCAGGGTAATTGTGGCAAGTAAATCCAAAGTGGTTAGTGTAGTTAGATTCTAACTAAAATTAATATGAAGGTAAGAGTTGAAGCCTACAAACACCCATTCATACTTTTAGTCACATGAGTCATTCAGTGACAGCCAATGAAAATATTTGGTGAGTAAACTTCTATATATGTTTATAGGCTCCCATCCTAATAGGGTACTAATAAGCAATTCAGATATGTAGTTTACTTCCTTATATGCATTAATGCTAATTACAAGTAACCAGAATTATAAAGACAATGTAATTACATTCTAATTATAGCGTAACCACAGCCACTATATTATAAAGCGTAATCCAATTTTAAAAAACCTCTCACTTCCTATAGACATATAATTTTAGCACATGATTTTAATTCCCACTTTCCTGTATCCCACCTTTCAATAATGCATATCTGAACATTCAAACAAGTTTTTGAGTCAGTTTTCATTGGACAACAGAGTAGACTGAATGATTATCTAACTATATTTTAAATGAAGCAACACTCACATTCCTTTTATTCTTTGTATAAAAGGGGCAAACAGAGGAATCATACAGGCAGAGTACCTTCACCATATACCCAACACTCAAACCTTAATTCATCAGCACAGTGTTACTCCAGTAGTTTTCTACAATGAGAACATAAGGACCTTCTGGAAGGCTTGTCAGTTAGGTAAATACCATTCAATTTCTATATACTCCTTTTTAGAGTGACATTGGTATTACAACCATAAGAGAAGATTTCTCCTTATCAGCCTGATGGGTCAGGTTCAGCCTGCTCTCTCAGTAAAAAAAACAGTGCCAGCAAGGTTGAAATAGAACAAATTATCAGTCAAGTTTCCTGTCCCATCACTGAGCAGGCAGAGGAAAGCAATAGGGAAAATAAAAATAAAATGCTCCTCCACCCAAGTCCTTTCTCACACCCACCAACTGATAGGGAACTGGTTAACTTTTTAGAGCTATTCTGTAAGATGATGCAAAGAGCAATCCAAGCTAATAAAGCAAGCACTTTCCCCTTCAGAAAGGCATGTCTGTTTGTGGGAACAAGGAAGCCAGGAGAGCTTGGAAGAAAAGCCAAGAAAGTGCCTAAGGTTTTACTGCATCAAGCTGGAAAATCATTCCCTTGAGGAAACTTCTGAAAGTTTGAGGGATTTGCGGAGACACCTGGAGTCCTTTGTTTCCTTTGAGGATGACGGGAGGGCAAAAGAAGGAGAGCAAGATAACAGAACACACTACCTGGGAGAAGTTCTGTGGGCTGAGTTATATCTTTCCTAGCTGCAAGGAGGAAGTGTTGCAGAATGATGATTCTTCCCCATTAGCAAAGGGCAGCAATGCCAAGCAGAGGAAATAAAACAAATCATAAGACAAAGAAACCCAGTAGGCTTGCTTCTAGTCTGAAAAGAAGAGGAATCTTGTCTCGAGGGTATGCGTGTCATCCCACACACCTGTACTACCCAGCCTTGCTAGTAGCATCGTGCTCCGGGAAGAGGAAGACACCGCCAGGTGGAAGTGCTTCATTCCCTGTTTGCCATCCCAAGAGCAGACTCAGCCGCCTCAGCAGTAACTGCCTGCACCAGCTCCCACTGACTACTAGCTCTGTGCTGCTTTCTGCTCGGTACAAACTATTAGCTAAACAAGCTGAGTTTAAATGCTGGAGTAAAAGTTTCTTTGAGGCTCCAAATCTCACCCATGAAGTTTGAAGTCTTCTTCTGAGAAGGGCTTATTTCTGTAGGAGCAAAAACATCTCTAAAACATCACAGCCAGCACACATGGCTGGAAAAGAATTCAGCATAGTTCCACCTCGCTTTCTGGCCTATGAAGATATTTCTGAAGATACAAGGAGTTTTCCACCACGGATGGTAGATCTAAGGCACTAACCTACAAGTCTGAGACAAGGCAAGCAGATTGAAGGTAATTGTGCCTCAGGGCTCTAAGAAGCTGAGGATACTGTCTCAAAGTCATTTTGCTTATTTTGTATGTCTGTCATTGTTAGAGATACCCTAGCTATGTCTTTTTATCAAAGGAGATGTAACTCACCACATGCATGCTTTTTAATCAGATAGCAGGACAACAACTCCTGAATGTTTCATTTTTTTTTATGTAGCCTTGTTAGATAGGCTTAAAGGTGAGGCAATGCAGCAATAAACATGCAGTTTACACTGCTGAAGATAATGGTTCTTTTTTAAACTTTAGAGGATCCATACAGCAAGACCCTTCCCTCATTATTAATAAGCAAGAAGGGACTTTAAGAACTCAGCATTATTCATGAGCTGTAAAACAGCTCAGCAAACCATGGCACTAATGCAGAGGGTAACCCGTATGTTTAATGACAACTGCTAGAGTTGTTCATCTTTGTGATTGGCATAACTGTGTTGACAGGTCCTTGAAGGAGAATACAGCCCATTTCACAATGATATATTCACAGGATACCATGTCATCATCTGCATGTATGTTTAAGTTTTACTGCTGGGGAAGCCTTTATATACTTAAAATTCAAGAGGGAAAAAGACTTCAGGGAAGAAACAACCCATCATTCAGTATTTTTTCCCCCAAACAATAGCGTAAATTAAATGAATGTGTGAAATTATTACATTTGCCCTGGACAAAATGAAAAGGACAAAATAAAATCAATCTACAATCATGAAACACACACACACAAAAAAAGCTATCTCCTCTAAGTATCAAATGAGTGAGAGAAACTATTTAAAAAGTAAAAGAACAAAGAGGAAAAAAATCAAACATAAGTGGCCAGCAGTGGTCATTGTGCAAACTCATAATTTTGGCCTGTTTACAAACAGTCTGTACGTGTATGTGTTGAGAATGGAAAAGCACTGAAATTAGACTGTTTCTAAATCCAAGAGATTCACTGGCTGTGCAACTCATCCTTGCCAGCATATACAACAAAACAGATGTAAATGCAGATACCTGTCAGGTGTGGCTAATAGAAAATATAGCCAGCACTAATATCAGTAAAGGTTTTATGTCCATAAAATATCTGCCTTCCCTCTTCCTGTTATCTAATGTGCCTAATAAAGTGCCTACCAGGCACTGTTGTATAACAAAAAGGCTTATGCTCATTTTCTAGGAATGCTACTAAAAATATAATTTATATTTACATGAATTTAGAATCAGAGATTTGGAAAAACTAGAGTATCTCTTTTGTACAGTCAACAATAAGAAACATTTTCAAACACAAGTCACAAGAGTAGTATAAATGATTCTTTTTTTTAATGCTCTGGCTTCAGATTTTTTTTATAATAAATAAACAAATAAACAACAACAACAACAAAATCAACTTGCAAAACCTGAATAATGAGCCATAGACAAAACTTCTGCAGGGCTACATCCCCAGTGGAGAAGTGGAGATGGTGTCTTCCTAAAGCTGAAAGCAAACAGTTGACTGCTGCCCTACTGCACTCACCTCCACTCATTGCTCATCTGGTTGATCTCTTGTCCAAAGAAAATGTTGCTGAAGGATGTGGAGTTCCTCATCATGTGAGATGCCTGCTCTGGAAACCTTCCATTGGGTCAAGGTGCTGGGTAGCCCTGGTCCTAGTGGCAGCCTCCAAGCCAGCCCCATCCCCACAGTTTTTATCCCCGCCTAGGAAGATGGGATGAACTGTTCACACATTTTCATGATTACAAACAGTATACCCACCTCAGTTTTAAAGACCTAACTAACTAGTTGTATATTTTTTTGTTTACCACAAATGCTGCAAACTTTTTTTGTAAATAAGTCCTGATCCCTTAGCATTTTAAAAGGCTAGCACTGCAGGCTTTTTTTAAATGAAGTATGAGGTCTACTGCAAGGTACCCATTTCTAAACTCCTAGAGGAACATTGCAAATAATAGTAATGGTAATCGAAAGAATAAGAGTCAAATATACAACTTAAAGATTAAAAAAAAAAATCCAAACTGGGAGCAAGTAGTTCAGGAAGCAAACAAGACAGCAGCTAGCATGTTATCTGAGCAAGGAAATCAGCGACAAAGATCAAAATGGTGTCTCAGCATACTAATGTTGACAATGTCTGCGAGTCCTAGTGCTCAAAAAGACCACAGCAGTAATCTTGGTACAACACATCCAATCAGCAGCAGTTTACTTGCAGAGTTCAACAGGAAACCCTCACATTTATCAACTCTGCTCCCTCATCAGTATATGTCACTGCACTCCATAGGAGCTAGCACTGTCTTAATTTATCAGCAAATCGAGAGCAGAATAAAAATGTAACTTCTATCTTCTTTTGAGGAGTCATTTATTTCCTTCAGTGTTTTATTTTCACCCTACTTGCTAAAATGCAAGAGGTTGTAGCTTGAAATTCTGGAAAGCAAAACAAACAAAAAGCTACATTCAGATTAAACTCATGTTTGGTGCAAGTGTTCAAGACCTAATTCTCAGTCAGCCCAACAAGGGTGACACTTGAACTTGCAGAGTCTGTTTAACTTCTGCATGACTCCTCGCAGGCACAAGGATCTGCTGCCACAGCTCAGACCAGAGCAGCACTCCAGCAGCATCCTGAAGTGTGGGCTCCCAAGTGCTTTATAAGCTCATGATGAAGGGAGCCATGCCCCAAGCAGGCTGGCTTGTTCCCCCCATCGCAGTTTTCACGTAGGGAGTCAATTATAATGCAGTTCACTTGTTCATATGAAATTAAGCCCAAACAGTAGAAATCTGGTATGCTCCCAATTTGCAAAGAAGAGAACCTAAGGTCTTTGTGGATTCATTAACTACATCCTAACCATTACTCTGTTTTATTTACTGTCCATTGGCTCTGGCCTGGGCTCAGTGCATATTAGTATAACTCCACAAAAGTCAAGTCTGTACACACTCTGTTCAAATTTGTTTAATTAAAAAGTTAAAGTTTAAAAGTATATATATTAAATGGGTTTAGATATGTTTTAAAGTTAAGACAGAAAAGATAAACTCCTCCAAAAAAAAAAAAGGTAGAGATTCAATATGTTTTCTGTGTCTGTTACAAATTTCAACTTAGGATCTAAAAGCAAAGTAGGAAGAGGCATAATTTAGTACAGCTTTGCCAGTACGTGTCACTGTGCAGCAGTGGTTTGTCATCACACAAACAGTATTGCACGGGAGCTCAGAGCAGTGCAAAGAAGAGATGTATCTAGCTGAAACCAAAGGAGATGGCACCGTGCAGGGTACACACACTGTCTAAATAGCACATGGTTACAAAACGGAGTTGCATAGGTCTGCTAGACCTGCAATGAACACAAGCGGTCAGGGTGTTGGTTTGCATCTCTATGAAAAACAGCTGCCCCAGAGCTGGTGTCCTTAACACTTCTCCCACAAAGGGAAAGGTGTCTCCTGCAAAGTCATCAGCATCAGCTGCTGCAGCAGCACATCAGGGCACTTGCTGGCTGGAGAGGGGTGACCTGACCCGGCCTGTGAGTTGCATCTATCTGAACCAAAACACAGACTGAGATGGCAAATTCAGAACAAAAAGTGAAACAAGGAGGAAGAGAAGCACAACTTCTTGCAGCTAAAGATTCTTTATCTAGGAGCCGGATTCTTCGTGCTGTTACTGTGCACTACTTACCTTACAAGAAGACATCTCTGTTTTCCTCTGTTTGATTGGTCTAAACACATCAGTGATTTTTTTTTCTAGTTACTTCCTTCCCCTGCAAAATAAAAACAAAATATTTTAAACCAAAGAAAAATGTTTGTATGAAAATGCACCTTATCAAATAGCGTTCTGGTCACCTTTGATATTATTTTGGGAGCTCAAGGAAAAAAATTTACCAAGTCAGACTCCTGCATCTCATAAGCTCATTGCAAGCTCCGGCTGGAGAACATGTGAAATATGGCATGCCAACATTTGCTCTGTTTGAGCACATTGTACTTCAAGTCAGACCTGGGCAGGAAACGAAGATCAGAGCCATGTTCTGCATGCTTTTTACCTAGGGGTCCTGCAAAAAAAAGAACCAACTGTCAAGAGCAAGTCATCAAAAAGCAGATATAAATCAAACTGCTGTGCGCAAATCATGCCTAAATAGTTTGCCTGTGATGATAACATCAGAAAGATAAAGATTGAACTGTTAGCTTCATTCAAACCCAGTTAAAAACGCAACGGGCACAGGACAGTAACTAAACACAAAATGAAAGTTCCTTGTGACAAAGCTATGCTCCTAAATACAGACCATTGAGTCAATTAATATTTATTTAAGTACTTTTCAACTAAAGAAGGAGCAGAGAAAACCATCAGCATAACCAAAAGCTTGTGACACCAATTTGCATCCAGTTCCAAGTGCATGTTTTATTTATTTTCAATCAGGATCAATCAGGAAGGAAAATAATCAATGAAGTCGCAGTCATGAGTGGTATTTGGCCATCTGGGGGCCCCAGTATCTCTCGGCCGGCATTGGAGGCAAGGGAAAAGAATTTTTTTCAAGAGCACCGAGGAGCTCCATATGGTTGAGATCAAAGGTGTTGCTGGGTGCATGGTTCTGCTTTATTGCCAGGCACTGCTGTTAATTAGAAAACAAGATCAGAGGCAGTATTAAAATCCAATTAAATTGATATGAACAGATTGCCAAGTGATGTTCACTAATGTATAATTGAGCACCATGCAAATTTCGGTGGCTGCCTTTTGTTTTTTCTCCCCTCACTCTGGAATGAATGATGAAGCTATGAAGTTTTTCCTCGTTGTAAAAGATAAACAAGTTAATGCAGTGATCTAGGGGGTATTGCTGCAGTGATTGATGAAAATGAGAGTGGAATATTAACGTGTGACTTTTGGGGGGCTTCTTTTATAATCTTATTTTGTTCTTCATTCTTTTATTATTGATGTTTTTGTTATTCTTGTTATGGTGATATCAAGTACATGCGCAGATCCTTCATCATTCCATCATTTCAAATAAGGAAAAGTTCCTTTGTAGTTGGAGATTTGATTTAAACAATTACAAAAGCATGAATATTTCAAGTGACAGGCCTGCTACTGCTGGAAATTAACTTTTCCCAAGAACTATATGGACTTTATACCGTATATCTTTGTTTAGAATCCGCAGCTTCTATTAAATTTAATTACTTCCTTGTGCAGCTTTATATTGAGGGTGACTTCAAAATGAGGGCAGCAGCTATTAAATTTAATTACTTTCCCCTGCGGCTTGCATAGTAAAGGTGCATGGTTAAGGTGCAGCTACTAAACAAGAGTAGCTTCTAAACAAAGATATACAATATTTATACTGTATATATTTCTCCTTTTCTACCTCTCTGTCTTTAATACATACATACATATGTATATATGTATACACCATGTGTGTGTATATGTGAGCATAGGCAATACTACCACATAGTTAAGTGAAGTTATTAAATGCAAAATGGTAATTTCTAATTAAAAATCTATAATATTTAAACTGTCTCTCTATTTCTCTGTCTTTCAATAGCTCACATGATTCCACTCACAATTCATATAGTTTTCAACATGACCATGCTCATAAAGAACAAATTCCAAGATATAAAATATATTAAAATATTACAGAAACTCTTTTACCGAAAGTCTTTTGGTAAGATGCATCTTTGTTTGGAGTCTACTATGAGGAATAATTGTAGGCCCACAAAGAAGTGATAACTGTCATCCTTCCAAATATCAATGTGTTAATATCATTGTATTTTATCTAGTCTATCATTTGTTAACTATGAAGATGCATTGAGGTAAAAGCTGTTTTTTTTTCAAATGGGATCAAAGTTAGAATGCATGAAAGACCAGCAAATCAAACAAGGTAATGTCTGACATGCTGTTCACAAGATATTTTTAGAGTTTTAGGAAATTGTTTAAGTCCTTTTGAAAGGAGAACCCCTTTAATCAAATAATGTTAGTTGTGCATTGAGCAGAGAAACAGAACTGCTGTTATGTTTGTGCTTGCGTAGAGATGTGAAGCCATTTGGTTTACGGGGTCATTCAGATAAGGCAGTGAAAGGACCACTGCAGGTGTAGGCAGAAGGAAAGGTGGGCTGTGAAACAGTTACGGTTTTCATCCCTTCATTGCATTTTAGATAAACATCATCGAAAGTTACGCTGTCAATTCAGTCTCATCCCAGTAGTTTGCTTACCATTTATGATTCATCACAGTGCATCTCATATCCATATAAGGGCCAGAGCAGTAGTAGGAATCTGTGTAGCATCTCCGTTGTAAGGATAATCTTTTGCAAAATTAATATTGTATTAGTAACACTGGAGATTCTCCAAAAGCGCAGGCAAATGAAGAGGGTGTGACATATAAGATGCAGCTTCAATATCATCTGAAAGAACTAGATTCAACAGCACTGAGGAGAAAGGAAATGGTACCGCTGACAGCGAGAATCGTAAATATTCTCACAAAGAATGCATAAAAGAAATTTTATTGAAACAGAGAAGTTAGGTAGCTTACCATTCAATTCCAAACATAAATGTGTTTTCACATAAAAAACTAGAGCAATGATCAGAAGCATTAAAATACTTCTTAAAATGCTGGGTGCAAATACAGAAACGTAAAGCATGAAAATGTTTTGTTACAAACTAAAAACAAAATAAAATGGCCATAAGAAATTGGGAGGGAAATAACTTTCCTACCTTTTTTTTTTTTCATTCTTCAACTAAAAATATTAAAGGAATGATCTATTTTTTTGTTAGTTTGGTTTCAGTATTTCAGAGGGCTGTGAATTTGTCTTTGTCCTTCCCTTCCCTTTGATGTATATTTTACCTTCTTTGTGTTTCTGCATTTTGATTTCAAAAAGGTCCAATAGAAGCCATCCTGGTACCTCATTGCAAATGTTACTTGAAAATGTCTGTGTCTGACACAGAGTTTTGGTTAAGATGTTAATCAGCCATGCTCCATAACTCATTCCTTTGAGTTGATCAATGGATTTTGCAAATGGCTGTCAAAAGAGATGAGTCCCAATCCTGAACAAGAACAGATGATTTGCTGTCCTGCTAGAAATTAGGAAATAGGCGTGATGTAAAGAAAGCAGGAGATTTTTCTGAGGGCACTTTTCCTCCATTCTATTCTCTGTCAATAGACTTCTTTAATTCTTGCCTGTTTATACAGCTTTTTCGATCCTTGGACCCTAACTGTGGTGTCAAAGAATTACTATAATAAAGAGAAGGAGAGAAAGAATGAAGGGAGAAGGAGGAGGAGGAATTAAAGGAGGAAAGACAATGAAACATGCTAGTCAAGGAAAGTGATCATCAGTTTACCCACAGTAATGTGGTGTCTGGGACACAGCATTTCCATCCAAGACCCACAGAAGGAGATGACAGCTATTGCAGTTGTGACAAAGCTGTGCACTTGAAGCAAGTCTATGCTACTGGTTGTAATTTGGTTACAATGGTGCTGTGATCAGAAAAAAAAACTAACCCAGCTAACTCATGTAAAACTAGCTGGGTCTCTCTGCATAGCATGGCACTTAGCAGGGAAGACTGGCCCTGGAAATCACCTCTGCATAGGGAAATGTGTACAAACATTGACATTTAAAGGAAGCAACTGAATATTATAATGATGAGAGACAAAGAAGATCACATGAATAGCTGAATAGTAATGAAAAAGTAAAATTTGCAATGATAGCATTCCTAATTCCTTCTAATTTTTAACCTCTAGAAAACAGGACCAAGTATTTCACCATAATACTTACCTCAAGCTCCATGAAATGAATGTCTGTACATTGACTGAAGTGAGCTCTGGGCAGCTCTTCAGTTTTCAAAGAGCTGCAAGATTCATTCTCTGACTGTGCAGAAGTACTCGCTTTGATCTCAGTTTTTTTCTCCTCATGAAGGAGAACAATTAAACATCACCTACTCTGTTCTGGGTAACAATTATCTCTGTTGTATGTCCCTCCATCTCTATGGGCAAATGTACATTTTAAAAGACTGCATGGTGAAAATTTATTTCATTTCTCCATAACTAGTCAACAGTGCAATTGGTGCAGCTACTACAGACAAACTCTTTTTCGTTTTCTCAGTACAAGGCTTTCACTTTGAACTCTAGGCTTCATTATCTCCCAAGCTTTACATATTGGACGACATGGATAATTTAATACTACGCTGTCAGTTGCTTCAGTGTGAAGTTTGCCTTTAACAGAAAGCTAACTGCTGATCTTCAGACACAAAGCCCAGGAAGCTATCAGCAGAGTTCAAAATTAGCTGAGATCTTATGGCCTGAGGCCACCCTGGTAACTAATGGCAATTTTACAATCATTAGTTTTTGCCTGATGGGCCAGTAGTAAGTGGGACCATGATCATGACCCAAATCTAAAAAAAAGGCCTGCAGGCCCAGCTTTTTGTCAGATTACGGCTTTACTTACCTAAGCTGGTTTTATCTTATTACAGTGTGTAAGCTGTGGTAAGCTTGATACAGACAGAATGGAAGAAAAGAAATTGACCTAACTTTAGCAGGGTATTAATCACAGGAAAAAGGTTGGGAGAAGTGATCTGGGGTACAAATCAGCATTATCCATGCTGGTCACTTCTTGATGAACTACAGATTTGAATCCCATTTTCTCCTATCATATTCCTTTGTAAATTGCCCAACACCAAAGTATGACATAGGATTACTACTTTGAAAATAAGTTATTGAAGCTGAATACCTTGGTTTACATGTTTTTGTTTATATACTTTGCTAATAACACGTTTCTAACATGTTATAGGAAAAGACAAGATCCTTCTAAAGATCTAAAAACTTTCCAGTTCTTTCTTCTGGGATGATTTGTAGTTTTTTTTAACTAATTACTACATGAGGCATAAACATGACAGGGGAGGGACACAAGACACCTTGCTTTCCTCATGCAGCATTTCTCCCAGTCTCATTCCATTCCCTTGTATTTTCCCAGTCTGTAATTTTACACTCTGTGTTGCCATCACAGTTTCTGCAGAAAGAGGAGAGGATTGCCCATGCTGCTACATCTTGGCAACAACCCGTTTAAGGAACAGGCTAAATAGGTAGCTGCAAACAGCAAATTGGCGTCTTCACCTAAGCCTGAGGAGGCAGAGGTTAGGAGTACAAGCCATGCTCATTTCATACCTGCACAAATCTCTTCTGTTGCATCCTAGTGGCAGGGTCCTTCGGGGAGCTGTGATTTATAGATCATAGAGGGTTGGTAGACCATGTGAGGCTGCTTGGCAGACGGACTCTGCATCTCTGTCCTTTACTTCATTGTCAAAGCCCTTTCATTGAGGGCTTTTCTCTTCCTCACCTTGATCCTTCTTTCATCCCATCCTGGTACCCATCTTGATGGGATATAGCCTGCTGGACCCAATAAAATGTGGGCTGTTAGCAGGATGTTCCCAATGGAAGGAAGAAGAAGGGAATGGATGGAAGAAATCACACAAGGGAGAAAGAGAGAGAGAGAGAGAGAGACTGGAGTCCAACCACACTCCACTGCTACTGTTTTTTAATTACAGGAAATCCACAAAAAACTTCTGATATGAACCACCTGAATACATGGTAAATAATTTCAATTAAAGCAAAATTTTTTTATATTGCATAATAGAAAAAAAATTACCCAATCATCTCTACTTTTCAGCAATTGATATGAGCAAGCATGAGTCTTTGAACAATTGTTTCTGCTGAAAAAAAAGACAAAAGAAATGAAAGAGAGAAAGAGGGAACAAATTTTAGAAACATTCAGATTTTATTTTTTTAAATTTCATTATTATGGCCATTGGATTGCATACTGTGACTTCCCTTATAGTTACTCATGTTTCTTCAGAGCTCAGAAATTTCTGTTCAAAGAATACATATCTCTCTCAAAGCTATGGAATTTTGTGGGGAGGGACAGATTCATTACTGGAAAGAGCAATGATGGAGAGGAAACGGGATTCCAAGTACTGCACAGAAGTAATAGAATAACAGATAAAATGTTCTGAGACTGTATGGTAAATACTACTTAAGCAGTTCTCACCCAGGAAAGGGTTATTTTTTTGTGTGCCTACTAAGAAAAGAGAGGAATAAGTTGCTGTTAAGGAAAGAGAAATGATGGAAAGCCTAGGCTTGTGTGAATGACTCCCAGCTCTTGTCGGTGATCTCTTACATGCTTTTTCTGTGATTCATTTTCTTCAACTGTAAATAAAGTTCAACTCTATCTACTTAATATGTCAATGCAGCAAGAATTAACATTTACAAACTATCCTGTCACCCAAGACTATAAGGCAACATAAGTACAGATTACTACTGATACCGATGACAGATTTAGCACAAGCAATGCCTATTTTCTCGTTACAAACCTAGTATGGGCTCTACAGTGCTTCTTAAATGAAATGATATAAATTGTCACACTGTGTTTTCCAGCCTCACCATACTGTTTTCCTTACCCATCACTGGATACTTGCTTTGTCTTTTCTTTGTTTCCTTTAAGCATCCCCTGCAGCCACCCAGACAGCACAGGGTGGCTGTAAATGGACCTGGTGTAACCAAACAGCACAGCCGTTATTGTTTTACTATGTCTTTTGTCTTATTTTTATATTGTAAATTCTTTGGGGCAAGGATAATGGTTTTGTTCTCTATTTCTTCAGAAAATTAATCACCTGACCTGGACTAGGTCTCCAGATGCAACAAGATTAACCTTAGTAAGGTAAAGAAGTTGAAATTGTTTTATTAAGTGTATTCAAACAAATAGGAGATTATTATTGATCATCAAAAGGCAACAAAAATGTTTTCAGTGTCCCCTTTGTGTGAGATTGTACTATTTTTATCTGAACATTTTTGTAATGACAGACAATTTAAAAGTTTTCTGACTTGGCAAACTCTACGGTATTGTTCTTCTGAGCTTTGGGTACTACTTATTGTTCAAAACTATGATACAAGAGCTATCTCTAGCAGTACAGCCGAACCATAGACCCTTTCATATGAATGGTTCTTCAGAGAAAATACGCAATGGACATCATGGCAACAAAGCCCTCTTCTTGACACAGCACAAGCTGACAGCATATTTGGAGGAAATAAAATGGCAAGGCTGGAGCCATGCCCTAGCCAGGACATGGACTGGTCCCCACATCTGCTCAGGCCACAGGGAGACAGCACAGAGACTACTGAAGTTTGATGGTTCTGGCCCAATATTTCAGTGTTGCTAAGCATAGGAGACAAGTCAACAGTCACTGACTGAAAGGCCACCCTTAACGTAATCACTATTACAAGTCCTGCTTCTGTAATGTCCATCCATCCATCCATTTCAGTTGATTCTCCTGGAGCTTGTTTGGGTCTGAATTGAACTAAAAAACAATGAATACTTATTTTTGTCACTCACAGAGGAGCTAGGACTATGATCCCACACAGGAGAGGTTATTGAGAAAGAAATTGCCATTCAAAAGTTGAACTGTGGTTCAACTATTTTGGAGAAACATAAGCAGATAACACAGTACTTTTCTCCATAGTGAATATGCTAGCTGACTGTTGCAAAAAACCTAAGATCTATCTAAATGGTTGTACACTTTCTGCAATCTGTGGGATGAAGTGAGGAAAGAATAAGAATGTTAGGTGAGAAAGGTAGAAAGTGTTCTAGTACTTTTTTATATATATATCATTCTGCAGCTTGAATGAAAACTACTCACCTGGACTAGTACATTACTAAGCAATAAATGAGCATTGACTAATGCTGAAATCAAAGTGAGGCACCTCTGACGTATACAACCTACACACATATTTAGTTGGGTTCAGTTGCAGAAGTCTGCTCCTAATGGCCTGATCTCAGATCTACTTACCTACACCAAGCCTTGGAAGGCAGAGTGAACTTGGATGCTGCTGACTAAACAAACCATGTGGGAGTATGTCTTTCAGACACAGATGGCATTAGTCCTCCTAAACTAATGAGAGCTTGGCAATTGCAAGGGGGGACAGGAACAGCAGAGGGACAGCCAACCCCAAAGCGGGAGGCAGCACTCAGCAGTGGATTCCAGGAAAAAGCTACACAGTTACCAGAGAGAGACTTTCTGCACATTTTGCTTATTAATGTGACTAAACGATTTGGGTTGTTCTGAAAAAAGTACTGAATCAACACGTCTCTTTGTAAATGATGCAGTTTTATCCAAGTGAAAGGTGCAGTCTGCACAAGTCGCCAGGCCCTTTGGGTTTGGCTGAAAGGTCAGAGTCAAGGAGATAGGACAGAGCTTTCATACTGACGTGACTGCTCCATGGGCACTGCCCTTTCCACTCACCGGCCTGCCTCACACCCCAGTGATCTCCAGTTTGGGCACTTCATGTCATTTGGTAGGTGGGAGGATGGGTTTGATCTTGCAAAAACCACCTACCTGGTGATGAACTCGCACTGATTTATGGGATGTTTAAACAGATGAGGTTTCCCTGTAATAGCAGCCCCTTATAGTGTGAGTCATCAGCCACTGAAGAAGCAGAAAGATCCTCATCAGCTTCACTGGGGGCTTTCCCAGACCTTAATCGCCCAATTAGACAGCCTTCTTAATAGGGCTCCTATATAAATAGCAATATCTTAGCTGCTTAAAGAAGACACAGAACAAGAAATTGAACAAATACCCCAGGAAGAGTGGTAATAATCAGTGACAATGAAGTCTTTTTGGAGAAGCTTGAAGGTTTTTCCAACATCATTTTTAGTTGCCATGCTAGAAATTATTGACTTTTAAACATAATTTTGAATTCTGTATATCATTTATCCCTCCAGTCGCCTGCTTTCGAATTTGGATGAATCTACTGATTGAAAATTAAATATAAATATCTATGTACTTTATATAAATAGTAACAAACATATATACACATGTACAGTTTATTTGCATTGCTGTCTGGGAACAAAATGCCTATTTTTAGTTAATATCAGGTGATTTTAATTTACAAGAACTGCCTCGCCTCTCAGCATTTTAAAGAGCATACACAGAGGCACCTGCATGCTTCTAACATTTGATGTATCATTAAATATGCCTTCTCACATTTGGCACATAAACCCTGATAAAGTTTCACCTTTTAACGAAATAAATGACTCAATTAACAAGATGAAAAACAGCAGTGTGGTGGCAGACCCTCTTGGTGGCAAAAAAAAAAAGGATAAAAAAGAATTATCTCAGCAGGGTGTTAATACAAGGAGCGCCACAACACACAGCGGGCACCTGATTTGACTGACAGCCACCCAGCAAAGCCAACAGATTTGTCAGTTTGCTGACCGCTGGCTTGAGTCTCTCGCACCACCCTAGGAATAAATTGTTGCTCAGGAATGGCTGGGCAAGCAGTCACTTGTCTCTGTTAATCTAATTGAATTTTTTTAAGTTGTTTTCATTTTTATCTGCTTCTGTGTAGAAATGTTCATTCTGGGAGCAGCAAATTTTGGCATCCTTAGATGAGTCATTTCCTCACAGTGCTGCTACCTTTTGAAGCAAAGAACAGATACGGATAGTGGGCCAAATTCATCTCTCAGCTCCCAGGGGTTGAATGGATATAACTGAGGCATAATTTAACCTACTATGAGGCAAAATTACATTTTTAATGGCGCTGGAAGTTGGGACATCTGTATTCATGACACTGTTCCTCCAGAAGTCCACAGCTATCATCGAGCACAGTTCACTCTGCTCCCCAGTTTCTCAGAAACAGAAAGGAGACAAGGTCTGCTAATGTCTAGTCTTTCTATGTTTTGCCTATTTTGCCTAATCAGTTGTCACCTCAAGATGTTATTATAATGGAAACTATAACAATATTACTGTTTAGGTACTCTACTAAGTGAACATTATATATAATAACTGGACTCAAATGTATCTGTATTAAAATCCTCATCAGCATTGAATCAGAAATTGTCCCTAGGAATGGTGACTCCCACCAGTGATGGGAAAATGGCCGGTTTCACTTTTATCACTTATTAATGAACAGGTCTCCAACCCAAGAATAGAGTATCTATATTGCAGTGACTTCCTGGGATCCTGGATCAGAGCTTATCTTGAAAACAGTCTTTTTTACTCACTTCAATTCATGCTATTTTCATAGAAAAGTATTATTCAGAGCTAATCATGCTGAGTCAAGCACTTCATTTACTACAAGCTATGAAAATCTCCATTCCTAGTTGTGATTATAATGGACTCATAGGTCCATATTCTTTCCCAGTTGCACACTATAAAACCCTACTGTCATACTGGGAATTTTTTCATTAGCTAAATCAATATCTAATATTAGAGAGAAGATACCATGAGTTGCTATTGGCCAGTAAGAAATAAAACATGTTGTGAATATGGAGCACTGAGCAGTGGAGCAGAGGTACAGCCTGTGACGTTCTCTGGAAGCCAAAGTCTACATGATGGTGGACAGAAAGGGCAGTTTAAAAAATACATTATCCTCTTCGAAGTAGACATTTGCCTTGAGGTCAGTATCTGCTTTGCTTTTCAATGGGAAAATAGCAGCGATATAGGTGCATATGGAGAAAAATGGAGTTTGTCTCAAACTGCTAGGTGTAGAAGAATCTGCCAATCTTCTCAAAATTTGGCTAAGTAAAGATAACGTCTTTTAAAAAAAAAACGCATGATCAGGAATTGCACATAATCAATCCACTGAAAAGCAGAGTTTCTGAGGTTAGTGGGTGTAAACCCATAACCTCTATTATATAATCAGGCATATGTGTCTACATGACTGACATCTTTATGATTATATTCAGTATCTTTCCACAGATCATTAAGCACCAAGAATACTTCTAATCAGCCTAGATCTAGTAACTACCATTTACAAAGGTTTTTAAAAGTATGACACATGAATCCAAACATGTGCTGGGTTGATGCAATGTAGGTCTTCAAGCTACACTACTGAGAAAAGTCAGGTTGTTTCTAACAAATCACTGAAGATAAGATGTTGAATACCTAAATATTGGCTCTATGCTAAGGCAATGAATTCTGACTCAAGCAATATGCAACTAAAACATCTTGATATTTTTTACTTCTATAAGACACTTATATCTATGCATCAAGGAAGCATTAAAACTCCAGTGCTCAAAAGCTTCATTTAATTTCAAATGACAGTGCTTCTGCTCACTGAGAAAGCCCCAAGACTAGCTCCAAACTCATATACATAAATATATATATATATATATATATATATATATAAAATAATTTCTACTTTTAAGCTGAGCATTTCAGGTTCCCTTAGTATGGGTAGATTTAGCACCCATTTAACTCAAGGCAGGCGCTGTCACACCATTCTCTCAGTTATAAGGCTCTATGTGGTTTATCTTTGCTCTCTGATGTGATTTTAAGGAAAATATCTTTTTTTACTTTTTTTCTATTGCCGTGATGAAGTTCTACTTTCTCTAATGGAATCACCCTTATGAAATCAATAGGGCATTTTTGTTGAATCAGATAATGATAAAGGTGTATACTCATAATAATGATTATTTCTAATATAGATTAGGCTTTGTACTGCAAACTGTCAAGAAATGTCAGGATAAATAAAAGTAAACATTGCTGTCTATTCAATAAACATTAGGAAAAAAAAAGAAAAAATAAGTATCTTCCATATCCTAAAGTAAACAGGTTCATATCTTCCTTAATAATCTTATTTACCTGACACCTGCTTTAGACCTGTCAACAAAACAGATAAACAGAGAATTTGGGAATAGTTCCTTAATTTCAATATAGTACCTCTTCAAAATGTATATGATGACACAAAGAAAAAAAGAAATTTTATAGGTGTTTCTAAGAACTGTTTGACAGTAGTACTGAAACTAAAACTGAGAGTGAAATATGGACAAAGACTGGGTATGTCCAGAACCAGAAATTACTACTTTCCATCATTTATCTAGAAGATCATTCAGTTCTAGAGCTTTTGAATATTTGAATATCTCCTATCATGCTTCAGATTGGGCAATATTCAGAAATGTTTGCCTTACTACAGATGTTATTTTTTCTTCCTTTTTTTTCCCTTTTTATTTTAATTTATCTTTGTGACAGCCATCTGCAGAGAGAGAAAGAGAGAGAATTTTTTACCCTTGACTGCAGTTTGTTCCAGGAGAACAGAACAGCACGAGTCAAGTTCCAAATACTAGAAAATCAGAATTTTATGCTAATCTTCATGTGGCTGTGATTTTGAAACAGAGATGTTAGCTTTCCCATGTTTGCCTTTAAAAGCTCTTTTTTCTGTGCTGAAGTCAGTGGTGTTGTGTACATGTAACTACTCTGCAGTGGAAATTATTTTTCTTTAACAGTAAATGACATGGGTATGGAGAGAAGAGTAGTTCTCACATTCTTTTACAAACAATCCTTACAAGTGATAGAGACATATATTGATCAATTATTAAAGGAGACATAATTCTATGCAGCGGCAGATGCCCTATTGCAGAACGTGCACAAGTTAGGACTAATTTGCAACATTTTGATAGCTCTGCATAAGGTTTTGCAACCTATCAGTAGTCCTAGCTGGCAGCTGACACAGTACCTCTTGAGTGAGGGGATAGCTGTTCTTTGACCACAAACCAGAAAATGGCAGTTAGGACATTCAGGCATAGAATCAGTTCATATGATGCAGAAATCCTTTTTGGAAAGGCAAGCATTTTGCTATGCAAATGCTTCCCTTCCTGTTCTACGTGCTCTGCAATAGCTTTGGTATTAGGTGAAGGCGTCAAACACCTCCAGGTTTATAACACTATGTTCACCATGTAGTGAATTAAGAACAGAGCAAGGCTTAGGACGTGAAAGCATTTTGCAAAGAATTCCACATTGAATTTCTTGAGAAACAATATACCTCAAAGCACAGAGACACAGCAAAGTCTACGCAATTCAAAAATGTTGGAGTTAGGGGTTGCGTATATATACATACCTATTATCTTACACATTCAAATAAATCAGGAAAAAATATGTATGTTATTGTTGAGTTCTGGTAACATTCAGTGTTCCCCGTCCAGAAGGGTTTGAGTCCACACTGAAAAGGAGATGTGTAACAAGATAAATGACATGAAGTCTTGGCTCCATACAATTCAGTGGAAAAACTCTTACTGACTTAATTAATTGCCTGCCTTCCACCCATGAAACTTAAAACACTCCCAAATAAAGGCTGAGAGTTCATTAATGTTAGGCTTGCCCATCTAAATAGGAACACAAATATTAGGCCTAATTCACCACTGAGTCACTGCTATTGTGGTTATCCACACAATAGTTTTGCACTAAGCTAATTATTCCCTTCACAAAATACAAATTATTTCAAAATAAAAGATGTTATGATCACTCTCTGCCACCTCTGTGCCTCTGTCTATGAAATAATTCAGTTCTCTGTAAATGATTAGCTAGCAACTATAATACCATTCATGTAAAGGGAGGATTTATTCTTGAGGAAATCTAAAAGGCAACATAAATGTCTTCAATATTTTTCTTCCACAGTATGAAGGAGTCTTAAAAAGTTGATCCTGTGTTTTTCTACAATGCAAAGCTTTTCATATTCATCCTGATGATTCACTCAAGATACAGAACCAAGACCAAGGGACTCATGAAGTACACCACAAAATCTGCAATGTCCAGTAATAAGCAGCTGCAGTGGCCTTTATGCAACCAAGGCACAAAAGAAAAAAAAAATTCTACAGCTTTATGATCTGCTTGAGGAAATTCCACTCACAGAAAAAAAAATATAACTTCATTGAGAAAATTGTCAGCTATGAATGATTTTCAAAGCTCTAATAATATTAACTAAAGTATTAAATATGTTATGATATAACTAGAAAAACTCTCCGGGTTTTGTTCTGCAGAAATTTAGCTGAAACCTCTGTTTATAGGAAATACAGTGCTCATCCATCATTATAATAGTCCTATAGAACCATCTTCAGGAATCACACGTTGTTTTTCAATTTTGCATGCAAGAAAGAAGAAACAGGAAACAGAATTCAGCAGATGGATGAATAAACCCATAATTTATTAGATCGCTTTTGCTCTGATCAAGGGAATAGCTCAAAGAAAAGAGGTCAGAAGGACTAGCACTGTTAATATGCAATTGATGAAATCCTCAAACACATATTGATCCACTTTTTATTACATTTTTAAACCCTTGACTGTGAATATTTCCCAATAAGACAATAAGTATAGCAAATATAATTTGCTGCTCTTAATCACGGTAGATGTTCTTCACCCTCTAAAGATCATCACGTAGGAGATATTTGCATCCAATGTACAATGTGAATTTGCCATAGATTGCATCACACACTACCTTCTTTTTCATGTTCATTTCTTCAAGCATATCATGTCCATATTTGACACTATCTGTACTAACATATTTTAATCACACACAGAAATCCCAAACAAACTTTCCTGACAACATAAATTGTTACTACAAAATAGCGTAATAATGTGTTAGACCTCTACCCCCTAAAAAACCTTCCCTGCCTTATTCATTACTTAAATAAAAAGAAAAAGCCAAGTTAACTGTCAGGAGTTTTTTTCTCAGAGCTGTAGAATTTCACAAGGAATTCAATCTACAGGGAAAATTGGGGCTAGCTGGTTGCCTAGACAGGCCTGTCAGGGGAAAGTCTTTCTACCGCTTCTGTTTGACACAGCTTGAGGCAAAGCAGGTTGTATAGGCCTTGACCCAGCAAGGTCATCATTTTGTGAGGAATTCTGAGGCCTGACATCTGCTGCCTGGCTTTGAGTAAAAACCAGACCCCCTTAGCCAAAACAGAGCCCTGTGTAAAATAATCCCCCAGCAAGGATCCTAGACTTCAGTGAAAAGGCTAAATGGCCCTCTTTTTGTCTGGGTGTCCAGGCCTTTTAGTCCTTCCTCGTCACGTAGTGCAGAGTTCAGAACAAAACCATTCCCAGAATGCAGATAAAAGCCATATTCTCACAACTCTGTGCCATAACTTCTTCACCTTGTACGAGACTTTCATTTAAGCACTGGGCACATGGCTTTGCAAATAAAAAGGGACGGGCATGCAGTGGCTTAGAGGGGGACAGGCTCATATTTTAAAAACGTATTCAAAATGGTGCCTTTTCCTTTGCATTTTTTGAGAAAATCCATTGTACCAAGGAAAGTATGCGATGTGCATGTGCTATTTAAAAATTAAGACCACGTGTAAGAACTGGTAGACCTGATTCTCAGGGTTTCTCTTTCTCCACATGCGACAACAACGCAGAGGAAACGACCCATATAAAGGTAGCTTTAAGCCTAAGCTGCAGCTTGATTTTGAATTGCATTGAAAGCCTTTCAGTCAGGCTGACCTCAGAGGGGGACTGAAGAAGGGCAGCTGATTGATAATATTCTGCTTACAGGGAGTCTCCATGCAGCAAAAGTGGTGCAGGGCCTGCTGCTGGCAGACTGAAATGAAGCCTCATCTGGATGGCAGGAGGCTTTTGCAACTAGTGTTTTTCCCTCCAAGTGAAGTTAAAGTACTCCTGGGAAGTAGGTCTAATCTCACAACAAAGGTCAGGTAGACCCCTGGATTTTTCTACGATGCAAATATACTTTGTGCTCCTTTTGCCTCCCCTGCTCCACCTAGTCCCAGTCACAAGAAAATATTAAATAAGGCTATTACAAGAAAATATATGTATTTTACAATGCAAAACACCCAGGCAGGGTATGTTTCTCTTAATCTTAATCCAATTATCTAAATATTTATCTTCTCTAAATACCCCATGTTCTCTGTCCACAGTAACTACTGCTGCAATTATCCCTTTCTAGATCCTGGTAGCAATAGTCAACTATACTACTGTGTCTCACCATCACCTGCCCTCTACCAATATCAGTGCAGCAGGATGCAAAAAAAGATTGGGACACCACAAATGGGGGAGCATCCAACCACTGTCTGGTGCTCATAGCTCCCTTCCCCAAGAAACACAAGTCTCTAGCCAGCCTAAGGTAGCCTTTTGCATAGTTTCCCCGGGAACTTCTGTCCTTGTGAAACCTTGGGGATCTATCAGCAAACTCACCAGTCGCATTCATGCAGCACTCACCTGCCACCACAACCTTTTCAGTGCAACAGGGCATTACCTAAGAAGCTGGCTGAATAGAAATGGGAAGCATGGTAGGAGATGATGGGCTTCTGTGACTATATTTTGGGGAGAAAAATTATTGAGGTACCAGTTGGCATTGGAGGTAAAATATCAGCATGAGATCAAAAGATCAAAATCAATCATTAATAAATTTAGACTAAAAATTAAGATTTCTAAGTCTCCAGATGAATAAAGCACTACAACAGCCTTTCAGATAAAGATTATATTGTTTCAGACTGACATTGATTAACTTATAAAAGGGATTTTGCAACTAAATGGAAGAAAACGTGAAGATAAAATATTAATAATCTTCATATGAATTCTT
Organism: Tinamus guttatus; assembly: GCF_000705375.1. The sequence goes on along the minus strand of NW_010586260.1, from coordinate 354,320 downwards.
GGATTAGATAACGTCATGGTACATCAGGGGACTTGCATTGGATTCACACTGTATTATTAATCCCTAATTTCAAAGTTTCCAGTCATTCCCTTGGATCTGTTGAATGCTGATTTTTGAAGTATTTCATTGCCCTCCTTCACAGTGTAGACTATGACCGGCTACACGGCATCAAATTCTTCTCTAACAAAATCCAGACCATTGCAGACCTAGATAATAGTATTGGCCTGAAGCTGTGGAGGAGCTTTGGAAGTTGGTCTTTGTTAATGGACTTGAACTTGTTTCAAGATATTGAGAAGCACTTAATCACCCAAGGTATAAAGAGTCATTGTTGCATGGACCCTTCCGAAACAGACTATTATGACTTACAGCTACAGGATCTGGACACAGTGGCTCAGGCTAATTTCCCAGTACTATGTCCATAAGAAAGTGCAGATACAGGATACAAGACAGAAACTGGGTATTGGAATAATTTGAATCAAATAAAGGGGAGAATTAAATTATTGAGTTCATGGCAGAACCAGTTGGAAAAAAAAACATGAGGGATAAACTGCCATCTCTACCAAGTTACACCAAGAAAATTCAGTATAAAAGAAACAGTGTACTTGTGAACACTCTTGCACTGTTATGATACCTCATCAGTCCGATAATGTAAGTATTAGCATCTGAAATATGCTTATAGCTAAAAAAAAAAAATAGAATTTTACACATTAAAAATAAACTCCAAGGAGGTTCTTTGTTTGACTTCTGCTAATTCCAGGCTCTCAGTGGATCTCAGCCTGAGGAAAGACTGAGGGGCAAATTAGAAGAAATGTCTAGTGGTAGAAAACATACCACCATCCAGTAGTATGTCACGCAGTCTAGAGAGAAATGAGCACGTTTAATGTAAAAAGAAAATGGTCTTGAAAAGCAGAAAAGGGAGGACTTGAAGGAGCACTTGAAGCACCTTTTAAAAAACAGATTTTTTTGAGATGGCCTCATATTCAGTGCAAGGAATTGTTCAGTCTCTGCTGCTTGCATCATTTCCAAACAATTCTTTCATTTTGAATGAAATCATTCTCTGTATCATGACATTGTTAGGTAGGTTTCCATTTTTAACACAAATGGAAACAAAAGTCTTTAAAAACCTTATTTGAATTCTTATGTTACTAAATATGTAAGCAGTGCAAGCAGTTCTAGTATCAAAAGTCTGAAATTAAAGGGCAAGTGAAATTTCAGTTTATAAAACTTGGAAGTTTTGACTCACTAGAGAAAAATAAATAAATAAATAAATAAATAAAGGTTCCTAGTCACTAATTAGTCTTTCTAATCTTTGCTGTTAGATGTTCATCATGAATTTAAGAGATTCGTGTGTTTGGCATCAGCCCTAATATCAGTCTATGGGGACCAAAGAAACAGAGCTCTTACCAGCCACTTTTCCCTGCCATGCTAGGAATAAGCCATAACTAACCAAAAATTGTTCTTCTCAGCATGAAAAGTTCCCTAAAATCAGGGCTCGTTGTATAGGTAACAGTGTGCCTAAGGGGAAAGATATAGAAAGGGAAACCTCATTTTGCAGAAAATGCATTCCAAGAGTAATATTTTGTATCAACTAATACGATCAGATGCCTGTTTTTGTAGTCTCCTTGTTAGGCCAGATGGCTACAGTAACATAAATCCTTCTTTTACCTGCTTCCTAGAAAGTCTCTTCTGTAGAAGTTTCTGGATAACTTTCTTATTCACCAAGTCATACTTCCTAATGATCTGGACGGATGAAGGGCATAGTCACTCTTCGAGGGACAAACAAGAAGTAGGCTCACTATGCAATGGCAGAACCCTTCTTTCTGTGTCTTAAAATTCAGTTATTATAGCTGTGGAGGTTTGCAGATTATTTTGTAATGCTGTTCCTCCGGCTTGGTCGTAAATGGTGCTGTATGGTATGCTGCCTACCTTTCCTTACTTTTGCTGTAGTTTATTTTGTTACTAGCATTTTAAGAAATTCATCATTCCAGATGAAGTGCTTTTCTGAGATTTGTATCAATAAAAATATCTTGCTAAGTTTTTTATCGAAAAAAAAGCCTTGATAAGATTTGCACTGAAAAAACTCTTCTAAAGATTTGTGCTGATAATAGCTACGCACTGATTAATTGAATTAATTTCCTGCATGATCAAAGCATGATGGGTACTTTATAATGCAACTACAAAATGATGGCTCTCAACTAGCACATGATTTCTTAAATCTGGGTTGACTGGCAGAGAGAAGGAAATGGAGCCAGCAAGAGAACAGTGAGGAAATATACTGCTATCCAGGCCGTTCTGAACAAGAAGTTATGATATTGTTTGATAAGAAAGAAGGTCTCCATGAAAAGTAGCCGGGGGCTGTGGAGGTAGCCCATTCCGCAGTGGGCAGATACATCTATTGCAATTGCTTATTTTCAGGATCCCAAGGGAAACTGAAATCTGGAAAGAAAAATAGTGGCATTCAAGAAGGACCTGCTCTGAGGTCCATTCAATAGGGCTATATGCATCATTTGCAATCAGTGGTGAGTCTATAGACAGAGCACAGAGTATAGTATTACAGAGTAAAGCGCACTGTAATTGCAGTGGTTTGCCATGCTTTTCTTCCATATTCCTGGCAGTCTGGGAGTATTCATGTACCAAGAGGTTGGTGACAGTGGGAATGTCAGCAAGGGTGACTATATCAGTCTGTAGTGTCTTAGTTGGGCTGTGACCTAACCAGCTCTTCACTGTCGAGCACATCTTTCTGCACAAAGATCCTCCTGTCCATTGGCACTGCATTGGTATCTAGCCTGTGATCGTGTCCCTCCCTGAAATCCAGTCAGCTTTGCTGTATCACACACATATGAGATCTCCACTCTTCCCCTTTCTGTTCTTATAAACTACATTCTT